>OY992536.1:53625543-54225543 GCA_963921195.1 Pegoplata infirma | reverse complement strand
TTTCTATTCTAATAAATCTCTCAGAGCATTTTAAACAAAAAAAATTTCTCAGAATATAAGAATTTTTTTAAACTGAGAAATATCTCAGAATATTAGATGTTTTTTATAATTTTTTAGAATGTGAATTTTTTTTAATTTTTCGTCCAGAAAAATCTGTTAGTATCGGGGAAATTTACTAAATGGAAAAATGTCTTACAAGGGAAGTATCTCAACCCCTATGAACCGATTTGCTTGAAACGTAAAATATATATAAAAGAGACAATTCTAAGGTTGGGGTGTCTCGGCTTATCGGCCATATCGGGGATTTAGGGGTTCAAAACATGGGTCAACAAATGGCGAAAAAATCGTTTTTTGGATTTTTCAGCCATTTCTTTTTAAGAAACTATATGATGTTTTCATATGAGAAGAAATGTTTTTTAATGCCTATCCAATGGTGGCATAACGTTGTAAAAATTCGGCTTCTTTAAATATTTTTTTCAGAAAAATGTGTTAATTTTGGGGGGTACTTATTTGAAGACATAGACCTACGATATCCATATGGATAAGAAATAATCTTTATTAAATTTAAGTCGACCCGTATTTTTACACTAGATGATATTCCTGTTAGTTCGGAAGTTATCAAAATTTTCCCGAAGGTCCACATGGTTTCATAAGGGGACAACGAAATTTTTAAACACCGATATGGCCGATATGCCGAGACACCCCAACCTTAAAATCGTCTCTTTAATATATATTTTAAGTTTCAGGCAAATCGGTTCATAAGGGTTGGGATACTTCCCTTGTTAGTATCTGTAAATTTGTTTATACTTCTCTCAGAATCTGAGAACATATCTTTACGGAAAATTTTCTCAGAATATACAAAAATATTTCTCAGAATCTGAGAATGTTTTGATTAATAATTGTGTTCTGTAACGAATTTGACATTTTTTTTTTACGAAAAAATGTCTCAGAATTTAAATTTAATTTTTCTTTTTAAATTATAATTTTTCTATACGGAGAAAGTTTTTCTTTAGGGAATCAGGAGTTTTTCTTTAGGGAATCGGGAATTTTTTCTATGCGGAAAAATGTCTCAGAATCTAAGAATTTGTTAATATAAAAAAAAAAGATTTCAGAATCTGGGGAATTTTCAATAAAGAAGAATTGTTATGAATCCAAAAATATTTCTGCATGGAGACATTTGGAGAAAAATCAAAAAAATTTTTTACGCGAAATAAACTTTTTTTTTTGAGAACTTTTATGTAAGAAAAATTCTCAGAATCTGAAGCTTTTTATGGTCTCAGAATCTAAGACTTATTCTCTACGGAAAATGCTTTTGAGTACACACAAAGAATAGCTTCATTAATATAATGAAACTCATCACAAAAGTTCTTCCAATGAAACTTTTTCATTATTTTTATGAAATATTTCATAAGTATTCAAAGTATTTATGAAACTTTTCATTATATTTATGAAAATTTTCATAATATTTATGAAAACTTCATTAATTTGTCATAAAAGATCGTCATTGGACGATCTTTTATGACAAATTGGTTTACAGTTCTTTGAGTATAGAAGAATTTTTCTATTCGAAAGAAACCTAAAAATCTTAGAAGACTTTTCCATTAAAAAAATTTCGCAAAATCGTAGATATACGAAAAATATGGCAGAAGGTGGCAAATTTTTCTGTACTAACAATAAGTATGTCTTAGAATTTGAATTTCTATAGAAAATTTCTGAGAATCAAAATATTTTTAAAAATTTATTCTAGCTCGAGGTCATTGTTTCCCTTACTAATTAGAAACGAAAATAATTCCCAGTGGGAGTAGAGGCGAATATGTATTAACATTAGGGTTGGCAACCGATACCCACCTAGAATAACGGTATTTGGCTATTGTACCGCAACCAATAAAGATATGGACATTTTCACAAGCGATTAAGAAAGCTGATGAAATTTCTAGTATTTTAAATATGTCACTTCGTGTTTCTACCGGTTCGTTTTAGTTATATAGGCCAATACCGTTATAATACCGTTTCAAACGGTATTATAAAGGTAGTGACCAATATTTCGATAACGAACCGGTAGAACCACGTGTTTTGGAAATTTATGACCAACATAAATAAATTTAAAACAGAAAAATAAATTTCTTGAAAATAATTCTATGAGAATATTATAGTTTTAATAAGTAAAGGAAATATTGACCTCGAGCTAGAATAAACCTACTCAAAATATAATATTTTAAAGGTCGAATAAAACAATTTTTATATATTAATAAAAATGAATCAGAATTATATTTTTAAATTTTAAATATTAAAAAAACACTTTATCTAATTCTCTTCTAGCTGGAATCTTATCACATTTATCATGCTCAACATCGTCTCTTACAGTCACGTTTAAAATATACTGCCGCTCCTACCTATATATATCGCTTCGATTTTGATTCTCCCTTCTTCAATTTGTATCGTCTGAAACATTGTGGTCCCGATGTCCGAGGTGTAGGGCATGTTGATGAATTGTCGTATATATTTTTTATGCCAGGATCATATAAACTAGAACGTCATACCCCAGAATTCAAGTGTATTGAATTGATGATAGACTCATTTTATTCATTTGCTAAATCCTCAAATCCAACAAGTGCTAAAATTCAACCAGCCCGTTGGGAACCTATAAAACGTCATGGCCCACCTCAAGTTTTAAACATAAATTATGAGTCAACAGAAATTATCAACCAACCAGAGTATCAGAAATGTTGTATAAGAGATCAATTGTATGAAAAGGCAGATATCACATTGTATTAGAGTTTATGTGTTATTGATAAATACATTTTAAATAAAGTTGTGTTTTTTTTTTAATAAAAGATAATGATAAAGTACTACACCGTTTCCAACATTTTTGTGGAATTTTGTTTATTTACAATTTTTTTTTTAAGAAAAACTAATTATAATCGAACAAGACTGACAAGTTAGCCATAATTATGGAACCGAAATTAGACAAAACAGCCATTTAGAGCATATTCAAAATGGATATAGTATCTCAAAATCTTTCTGACGAAAGTAATTTCTTTTTCATATTTTATTATATTTTAATAGGACAATATTTTGAGGATGTTAATTCTGGCTCGAGGTCATTATTTTCTTTACTAATCAAAACCATGATATTCTCATAGTATAATTTTCAACTAAAATATTAATACATATTCGACTCTATCCACAATGGAAATTAGAAAGACGAATAAATTGTACTATACTAGTAAGGCAACGATTTTCGAATATGTATTAATATTTTAGTTTGTGCACAAAAGATTTTTCATTAGACTCGTTTGCTACTTAGTAGTAAATCGTTTCTATTTTTGCTAAATAATCTTGACAATGGAATCTGACAAATTCCGAAACACGTGTCGATTAAGTCTTGCAAAAATGACCAACATAAATAAATTTAAAACGAAAAATTATTTTCTTGAAAATTATACTATGAGAATATCATGGTTTTAATTAGTAAAGACAATAATGACCTCGAGCCAGAATAAACATCTTCAAAATATAACATTTTAAAGGTCGAATAAAAACTTGTTTTTTTTAATAAAAATTAATCAGAATTTATAGGACAATTCTATATTACATTTGAAAATGGTGTAAAAAAGCTTTCGAAAAGCTAGAGCAAGAAAATTTAAAACTCCTATATAATATTTTATTTTTATATTAATTAAACTATTATTTTGTTCTACACAATCTTATCCTCAAATGGTCAATTCATTTGTTTCGAAGAGTTTAAGAAGATAACCTGCTTTCGTTTAAGAAAAATGCCCAAGTAAGTATTTTTAATATAATTTTATTTTATTTAAAACTGCATAGTATTTCTCAATTTCTAGCACAAATCCTGTTGTCTTAACCACCCATGGCTACATAAAAGGTATACAGCGTCGTTCTGTTTATGATGACTTTTATTATAGTTTTGAAAAGATCCCCTTTGCCCAAGCTCCCGTTGGGGAGCTGCGATTTAAGGCACCACAACCATTGCTAGATCCATGGACTGAAACATTAGATTGTACGGAAACAAATGTTAAGCCATTGCAAAAAAATTTATTCACTAGCGAAATAGAGGGATCTGAGGATTGTTTATATTTAAATGTTTATGTTAAAAAGGTAAGTTTTTATTTATTCTTTGAACTGGTAAACTAAAGCGATATCTTATCGCAATAACTGCAATTTTTCTAACAATATCAAATAAAGAAGTAGATCTTATATATTTTTTTTGTAAAAATAATCTCACTTTCAATAAACAAATGATTTCACTGCTACATTAGCCCATTACTGCCTGCCCATAGATCGGCTCGTACGATTTTGATGAAATTTTGATATGTGTGCTCTGAAGACCACAGAAGTTGATAAAAAAAATAAAAAAAATTACCTCAGCTCCTACCTGAGATATGACATGGGTCGTGTAATTTTTTAATTTATTTTTTGTTTGAGCTGAAAGGGGTCCAAAAAGTTTCTATTGGGTGTCAAAATAACTCCAATAAATTTTCGTGAAAACAAAAATTGTCCTTACCCCCAGCATCGCGGTTTGGTGCACTTTTCCTGAGTATTTTCGACTAACAAAAATTTTCGATTTTTGTCAGTGAAAAACAAAAGTTGAACAAAACAAAAAAAAATCTTGTTAAATGTTTACGTTTAGCCCGATCTCTTCTCTTTTTTATGAAAAAAGAATTAGCCATATAGCTTCCTTCTGGCCTGCGCTAAATTTTTTTAAGTATCACACTATTTTGGGTATTTAAATACCCAGTAGGCAGGAATGGGTTAAAGCGGCATTTTTTTGTATGACAAAAAAGTTTCTTCCGATTTTGAGAAAATTTTTATTTTCATATGCCTAAAACTTAAAGGGTACAAATTTGAGGTCAAACGGAGCCCTGCGGTCTAAGTTTTGGGTTCTTGAAAATTAAAAAAAAAATTAAAAAGCAACATGTATTGCAGGACATCATATTTGTTAATTTCTATGAGCTAAAAACACGAGTATCAAAAAATTTTTAAATTCGGTCGAACGGTTTTTAAGATATTGTTATTCGAAATTCTTAAAAAAAATGGTTGTTTTTTCCTGCGTTCAAGAATTAAAAACAAAATTTCTTTTTTTTACCCTTTTAGAAAACTTAACACAATCTTTTGTTTAAAAATAATTTCAGCCAAGTCCAGTCATTTAACCCTCCCAGCAAAAATAAATCGAGATTTTGGCGACACAGAATCTTTTTATAGCATACCGAAGGGGGAAAAAATTAAAATTTTTGTTAAGATTTTTTATATAAAACTCAAAATATAAAATTATATTTTGATAAAATTTCATACGTGCTTTCCTTTTGAATATATTTAACACTTTTTGAATAAAAAACCATGAGTTTTGGACAAAGACACATGATTTCACTGCATCATTATTGCGCATTAATCAGCGCTGCAAAGAGTGCTTCAATCATAACACCTCACATCTTAAATGAAAAAAAAAAATTGAGTACACCATTTGCACTTTAGTTTCAGAAAATACAAATTATAATACAAAAATGTCCAATCATATTTTAGAATCTCCAATTATTTCTTAGGTGATATTTCTTCCAAATTCTTGCATGGAGTCAACTGATTTTCAGAATTAGTCAATTGTATTTAAGATTTTCCAATTGTATTCAGAAATAGTCAATTGTATTTCAGATTTTGTAATTTGCATTTCAGAAATAGTCAAATCATCTTTATTCTGCTTAAATCAGCTCTAAAAATATACATGAATTCACTGCATCTTTATAGCGATTTTTTCAGCGCTCTAAAGAGATGTGAATTCAGAGCATCTTAAGAGCGCTTTTTCGGTGTATCCAACTAGCGCTTTAAAGTGTGACATCGCCTTAGAGAATCATGCATGAATTCAGCCGGTTTGGAGTTTCCTTTCTAAAACCTGCTGCCAGTTAAGCAAAATTTCTGCTGGGCTATCATAGTTTTGGGTTTTTTGCAAAATTTCCACTAAAATTTCGAATTTTTTAAAAATTAAAGAAATAAAATTAAATTATCTTGGGATACGTTATTTTGATTAATTTTCACATGCTGAATACGAATATCAAAAAATTTCTAAAATCATTCGAGTGGATTCCGTGAACTCGCCATTTAAAACTTGTGAAAAAATTTCCAAAAATGGCGGTTTTATCTTCCTAGGTTCAAGAATTAAAAAAAGCTCAGCATTGTGTTTACAACAAACACCTGAAGTATTAAAATAACAACATTGGTCATAACTAGGGCAAGTACTTTCATGAAAATGCATATTTTTACTCGTCACTTTTGTCATACAACAAACTAAATATCTATCCGAATCAAGAAATTTGCAATAAAATGGCATCGATTTGTAGTTGCATATTTTGGTATAAATGCATATTTTTGCATATTTTCATACAAATTGCACTTTTTGTTTAATTTTTATCACTTTTTTCAAAACTCACCTTAGAAAAAATCAATTTCTATCAACTTTTTTTGGAGAAAAATTATTTTTTGTGAAATGATATTCTGATGCATTTCTTGCAAAAATTGGATTCAGGTAAAGAAGTTTTTAGATTCTGAGAATTTTTTCCCATATTAAAACTTAAAATTTTCCTATTTTGAAACATTTACAAATTAACAAAAAAATGTCTCTGAAATACCTATTCAAGCGAATGCTTTTTTGACAGTTAAAAAAATCATTGATTCTGGAACGATAAGTATAATCGATTTCAAGATAATTTACTGGGTTCTGGAACTAATTGTTCTAAATGGAAAATTTTTCTGGGAAGGTTTGTGTAAATAAGTTTGTCATTCCGTTTTTATAAATTAAAAAAAAAAAAATTACCTCATTTTTTTTTACAAAAATGACTAAAATTTTTTTTGCGCCCCAGGAATATTAAATCATCGATTCTGAAATATTAAGTAGAATCGGCTGCAGGGTAATATGTTGCATTCTAGAACCGAATATTTGGAACGAAATTTTTTTTTTATAGACACATCACAAAATGTGTCTATGAAACAAGATGTTTTACCAATTAAAAATGGTTTACAGTAACACCTAGAAAAGTTTTACAGTAACTTTTTTACGGTTATTCAAAAAGTTTTTAGTTAAAGTTGTTTTAAACGTTTTATCGTTTGTTTTTCAAAGAAAATAAAATATTGAATGAATTATACAGTTGTTAAAACAATAAACTACAAAAGTTACGGAAAAATATTTTTATCAGTTAAATTTTTTGTGACTGATTATTCTGTATAATTTTACAGAAGAACGGTTTTGTAGTTTGTTATTCAAAAAATTTAATTTTTACTCCACAAAATGAAAAATTGTAAACAGTTAAAATAACTGAAATATCGTTTGTTTTTACGGAATGTCAAGTCATGTATTAACGTTTAAAAATAACTGAAAAAGTATGTTGTTTCAAATGAAATATAAGTAGTCCGTTTTTTAAAAGGAAAAACGATTGTTTTAAACGTTTTTTCAGTTGAATTTACTTACAAAATATTTTTAGTGAACAAAAACTTTTTAAAAATTTAAGGGGACATCAAATGTTTAAAAAACCCCTATTTTATGTTAACCCGAGTAAAAATTTTTATATGATGCAATACATAATGATATATAACACAATATATATTTATACGCAATTTAATCCGAATAATGGTGTATATTTTTGCATTAAAAAATATCAACTTGTATAAAACATGATTCGATTTCATCCGAGTTTTGACCAGACATTACCATATTTCATTGGATCCAATTAGATCTAATTGCATAAAAACATAAAAAATCTTGGTGTGTTTTGGTTTGGGTGAGTTACACCACAGGTCAACGATACATTCACCAAACATATAATTTTCTAAAACAAAAAAACTGTTTGGGTACGCTTCGAACCAGATAGGTGATATACATAACCCTGACAAGGAAATGTTTAGGAACATTTTAAAAAGTTTCTTATACTTTGCCTAAAAAACTTAGAAAATTTTTGGTTAATTGGAAACATATAAAGTTTTATATGGAACAGAATAAGCTATATATAATTTGATGTTAAATTATACAGAAAAACAGATTTTGTAATTATATTAACCGTACACCTTTTAATCCGAATCATGATTAAATTATATATTACTACATATGACTGCATTAAAAAAATTTAGAAAATATCTCACGGATGTATAATCATATATAATTTATTATGTTTGTATCAAGTTATATATTGTAATATATGTTTATTTTTACCCGGGAACAACATTATTTTTTTTTTTGTAGAACAATAATTTTTAAATGCATATTTTTTAAATTTTTAGTGCATATTTAGGATTTTTAGATGCATATTTAGGCACATATTTTCGATTTTTAGATGCATGAAAGTACTTGCCCTAGTCATAACAGTCACTGTGAATATGCCCGTTATTTTGAGCCAAACCAGACGTGTAGAATTATTTTTGTTGAACATTTTTGAAAAAACTAAATCTTTGATCAAAGAATCAAAGGTTAAAATGATCGGATTTGGTTTGACTTAAGCTCTATGAAAGGGTCAAGAAATATTTTTTTCATTTTTAAATTTCTTGACCGAAGAAAAAAAATGCAATTTATGACCAATTTAAATGGTGATATCTCAAAAACCGTTCATCCGATTTTAATTTTTTTTGATATTCGTGTTCAGCTTATCATGATGTATAGCAAGGCATTAATATAACGGCGTCCCATCAAATTAAAATTTTCAAATTTTATGTCGCAATACCTGTCAAGCGATGGCCACGTTAGAGCTGATTGTGGGAAAATTTATTAAAAAATTTCGCAAGGTCATCTTCAGTCGGCAACCAGTGGTCAAAGTTGGAAAAAATTACGTATTTCGATCAAAATCCATGTCTTAATTTTTTGACCAAATGCGTCTTAAAAAATCGGAAATTTGTGGTACTTTATTTGCAAAATATTTATATTTTTAAACATAAAAATAATTTTGATCAATTTTTATTAATTTTTATTAAAAAAATAAAAATTGTTTTATTCGACATTTAATATATTATATTTTGAGTAGGTTTATTCTAGCTCGAGGTCATTATTTCCTTTACTAATTAAAACTATGATTTCTGTTTTAATATTTGGTTTGTTGGTTAGTTGATGTTCGTGATCTTACTACGATGGTACAATTTTCGTCTTGTAATTCCCAATGAGAGTAGATTCAAATATGTATTAATATTTTAGTTTGATCATTAACGATTGTCATTAAAGACCCTTTTCTACTTGTTGTTTAGGGTTTTTATTTTTGCTAAATAATCTTGACAATGGGATCTGACAACCCCCGAAATATCTGTCGATTAAGTCTTGCAAAAAATTACCAACATAAATAAATTTCAAACAGAAAAATAATTTTCTTGAACATTATTCTATGAGAATATCATTGTTTTAATTAGTAAAGGAAATAATGACCTCGAGCTAGAATAAACCTACTCAAAATATAATAAAAATATTTTTTTATTCAAATTGGTCTAAAAAGTTGAAAAATGTTAATGTGTTATCTTAAAAATATTAAAGAAATATAAAAAAGCGATTTAAGCTCAAACATGCTGATCTGCGATTTTGGTCACAGATGCTGATCAACATTTGCGGACCAAAATCGTGTTTTAATATTTTTTTTTTTTTTTTCAAAAAAAAGCGCCAAATTTTCGAATTTTTGAGCCGGATATGGTCAAAAAATTCGAACATGAATTTTGGTCGAAAAACCCAATTTTTGCCGAGTGAAGATGCCGTTGCAAAATTTATTCGTAAATTTTTCACAATCAGCTATTTCGTGACCATCGTTCGGTAGGTATTACGACAAGAAATTCGAAAGTACATAACTTTGACAGACATTTTTATACCCTCCAACCACAGTATGGGGGTATACTCACTTTGTCATTCCGTGTGTAACGCATCGAAATATCGGTCTAGGACCCCATAAAGTATATATTTTATTGATCAGTGATCGATTCTAAGACATTCTAGCGATGTCCGTCCGTCAGTCCGTCTGTCCGTATGTCCATCTGTCCGTCTGTAGAGGACACGATACAGTCCAAAATAAAAGAGCTAGACTTCCGAAGTTTGGCACGAATATGTCTTATGTTCCTAGGCAGGTTAAGTTCGGAAATGGCCAAAATCGAAACAAGGGGAAAAAAGTTCCCCCTTGGAGAACTAAACCAACCTAAGAAAAAACGCATTTTTTGCTGGGTTTTTTGTACTTTTGCTAAGCAAATGCAACATTCTTATCTCAAAAGAAGTTCAAAATCAAAAGGGGAAGGTGCCCCCTAACGTCTTCCACCAACTGCCCCCCCCCCAAAAAAAAAAGACGCGGGTAGTCTACAAATGTAGACATCATATAAAATGTATGGAAATGCACATCACTTTGAGCTTTTATTTTTCGCTGGCGTTAATAAATTAAACGATGAAGATACACATGCATTGTGGAGTATAGAAGCAGTTTGTTATTACCGTGTAATAATGCCGAAATCTCGGTTCAAGGACATTTTCCTGTTTATTTGGTTTGATAGAGTTGCTGGACAGGTTAACGATAAGGTTGATCTAATTTCTGCGTTATGGGCTATAATGAGCAACAGTTTTCGCGGGTACTATCAACCATCGGGAGAAATTACAGTTGACGAACAACTATTTGCATATCACGGACTTACGCATCCCACCCAAGCCTGCAAAGTATGGCATATAAGTCTAGTTCACATGCGATGTAAAGTATTTTTTTCCTCTCAACAGCGATATTCTTGTATAAATCTCGCTGTTGAGAGTAAAGAAGAGCTCAAATGCAAGCCGTGCAACAAATGTTGGAGAGAGTGTCGTGTGTGACAATTTTTTCACATCATTGAATCTGGGTAGGCATTTGATGTCAAAAAATCTAACTTTCAAAAAGTCAAAACTCAAAACTTTGCTCTGGTCTTTGGCAATATTTTTGAACATGATATATGCGCTTTATCTAGCCGCATTCATAATATTTTCGAAAAATAACGATCATATCTACCAAACAGTCAAACGACGAAAGTTCCTGCGAAGCCT
This sequence comes from Pegoplata infirma, assembly GCA_963921195.1. Lineage (NCBI taxonomy): Eukaryota > Metazoa > Arthropoda > Insecta > Diptera > Anthomyiidae > Pegoplata > Pegoplata infirma. Next base: position 54,214,526 of record OY992536.1, on the reverse strand, counting down.
TGCAAAGTATCCCTTCATGCCAGCAACTATACAGCACTCTGAAAATGCAAGGGTATTAGGATATGCTCTAACACACCTGGCCATTGAAGTGGCGCTTGATAGTTTTTCTGTTTCTGGCACTAATATGAACCACCCGCCTGATATTTCTAACAACATACAGCCCATGCACCCTAGTCGTTGTCAATATTGTGAAGTTTAAATTTAAACATTTTCACCTTCACTTTGTATCTAAAAATCATATATTTCTTAATAATTATGTATTTAAGTAGAACACTATGCGTGCTAGTGTTTTTTTCATATGTTTTCCATAAAAAAACATATTTGCTACAAATGTAGACTTCCGACCGCCAACGTAAGTTTACAATCCCGAGCACATAAAGGTTAAAGCAAAACAGGTATTTTAATAACAAAAGCCATATCTCGATACCGGATGAGAATTCCACATTCAACTCATGTGCTCTGAACTTCTCTCAACTTCACCTACTTATTCTATATCCCTAGTAAAAATATTATGCTAGTTTAACTAAATAGATCTAATTTGATCCGTAAAATGGTTGTATCAAATAATATCTAATTGTATTACTTTAGATCAAAAAATATAAAAATTGATACAATTTGATCCTGAATTTGGTCAAATCTAATTATATCAAATTGATCTTATGATATCTATTTTTATAAAATTTGATGAGCAAAACCAAAATACGAATCTAATCATATATGGAGCAATATCTAACCATATAAAGTGGATCAACCGTATCAAAATGATAGATATAATTTTATATAAATTTAAACGGAAGCATATTAACTCATATAAGATTGTATCAAATTATATATGATTATATCAGAAAATTTTTACTCGGGATGTTAAATATTTTTTTTTTTTAAAGCCACTTGATCACCTGCTTTGAGCCCAAAAAAAGATTTAAACCACTGAAATTTGGTTGAAATATTAAGTATGGCCCTATGCACGTTAAGTTCTTAAATTGGCAAAATCGGACCAGGGGAAAAAAGTTTCCCTTCAAAGCACTAAACTGACCTCAGAAACTACTTCTTCAAAACTACTTTTTCAAAATTTTCAAAATTTTATGAAACAAAATCTCAAAATGAATTAGGTTTTCTGCTTTATTCTATTGAATACATCCCAGGGATTGTTTTTAAAAATGTTGGTTTAAATTCCTTCATCCAGTTGGTCGGTGTAGCAAGTTGAATTTGCCGGATTTCAAGAAATGTGTTTCTATCAAAATTTTTTGTCTAATTCTTAGTTGTATGTTAGGTAACATTTTACTTAAAATTAACCAAAATTTCAAAAGTTTGTTTTGGATCATAATTACACAGTAATTGAAATAATAAGTTTTTTGGACAGCGTTAACCCTTGCCGGCACGCTGTTAAAAATATCCCCTAATGAAATTTTAGAGATTAATACTAACAGTTTAAAAAATTCCTTACTCTAAAATCGTTTATGTAGTTACTCAATTAATGTAGATATTTACATCTATGCAAAGTTTTTTGGATAGACATCGTTAAATCTTGTTGAAAAAAGGCACAATAAATCCCAAACACCTGCTTTTGCTTATCGTCACTTTGTTGAAATATTCACCACCCCAGTTCTCATATTATGTATTTCCTTAAAATTTTTTAATTTTTAAATTTGTTTCTACATTTAAAAATTTTTCTTTTAGCTAATAACTGAAAAACCTTTACCTGTTATGGTCTACATATATGGAGGAGCCTACAAAAACGGTGAAGCCACCAGAAACAATCTGTCGCCTGATTACTTTATGATGGAAAATGTTATTTTGGTAACATTAAATTATAGATTGGGAGCTTTTGGTAAATAAATTATGCATTATTTTAAAAAACCCTATTAAGCATATTTTCTTCTTTTCAGGATTTTTATCACTTGAAGATCCTTCTGTGGATATACCCGGTAATGCTGCTTTAAAAGATCAACTATTGGCCTTGCAATGGGTTAAAGAAAATATTCAAAACTTTAATGGTGAAAGCAATAATATAACATTATTTGGTGAGAGCGCCGGCTCAGTATCTACTCATCATATGATGAATACACCTAAGGCGAAAAATCTATTCCACAAAGCTATCTTAATGTCGGGTACTATACATAATAGCTGGTCTATAATGCCACCCCAAGATTATGCCTATCGTTTAGCTAAAGCTTTAGGATTTGAAGGAGATAATGTTGACTCAGACATAAAAAATTATCTTCTACAACAATCAGCTGAAGATATAGCTAATTGTGATTTTATAACAGCAGAAGAAAAATCACGAGGAGTATCATTTGTTTTTGGTCCTGTCATAGAACCATATGAATGCGAGCATAGTGTTATCACTAAAGAACCTAGGGAATCAATCAAGGTTTCTTGGAGTAATGATATACCATTATTAGTGGGAGGTACATCATATGAATCTTTGTTAGGATACCAGGCACTCAAAGGATATCCAAAACCTATTGAAAACTTAAAAGAACATCCAGAGTTTGCATTGCCTAGAGAATTAAGAGATCTTAAGACATTGGAAGAACAACAAGAATTAGCAAAGGATATAATAAAAGTACACATGGGCGACTCGGAGTTAACAGTGGAAAATATTGACAAATATCTTCAGGTTTGTAAAATATTTAGAACTTTTAAAAATGACACTCTTTTAATCATCTCCTCTTTCTATTCCAGATGACCCACTACAGTCGTTTCTGGTTGGGTTTCCAATTGACCGTCTGCCAGCGTAATAGAAATGCCTCAGCTCCCACCTATATGTATCGTTTTGACTTTGATTCTCCCACATTTAATTTATTCCGTATTAAATATTGTGGTCCAGATGTGAGAGGCGCTGCACATGCCGATGACTTATCATATTTGTTTTACAGTCGGGATTCTTGGAAATTGTCACAAGATAGTGAAGAATTTAAAACTATTAAGAGAATGGTGGGCATATGGTGTAGCTTTGCTAAAACTTCTAATCCAAATTGTGAAGAAATAAAACCAACAATATGGACTAGATCCGATATTAAATCACCATTTAAAGGTCTGAATATAGGCAATGAAATCAGCAAATTTAAGGAATCACCAGAAGCTGAAAAATTAAAATACTGGTTAGAAGTGTACAATAAAGAAAGTTCATGTTAAAGTTTTAAGTAATAAAGATCTTTAAAAAACGCGTTTTAGTTGAAAATTTTTTCTTTAATATTTTGTATACGGAAATTCCGTAACGGAATGTTGTGCAATAAAGTGATAGGAACTCCTAACATTTTTTAATATTCTGACCGAAGGTCAGGTTTGGTTGTAAGTGGCTGATGACGTTTTACGTCAGCTCACGTAGACTCTGAGGTCCATTGTAATACCACGGGACTGTAATAGGTTTCCCTACTGGTCCCTGCTGTTAAACCAATTTGAGCTTCTTTTGAAACTCCTAAGATATTGAACTTTGACATCTGACCAATCAGAAAGCTTGTATAATTTTAAAACTGATTTAAAGAAAATTTTAAATAATAAAAGCATTTAAAGGAGAAAAGTAATAATATAATACATTAGACTTGCATTTTTTTTGTATAAAAAAGTGTTTCTTTTAATTTTGAACGTCCGGGAAAATTTGTATTCTCCTACGCCTAAACTTATGTGGTACAAATTTGAGGCCAATCGCAATCATGGCGCCCTTCGATCAAAGTTTTGTTTTTTTTCAATGTTGGCAATCGATACCTTTTCAATACCGTTATCCGTTTCAAAACCCTTTAAATTGAATACCGGTACCAATACCGATACCGAAACTCAGTTTTGGTATCGGATACTGGTACCCAAAAACCTTTTCCTTCGGTACCGGACCGGTACGTACCGGTATTGAAACGGTTTTTCCTAAAAAACCATGTTTTTTTACAAAAAAAAAAATTAAAAAGAAATTTTGTAGTTTTTTTGGTTTTTTGTAAATGAAAAATCGTACTCCAAATGCCTCCTCGAAGTCTCATAAAAATCAAAAAAATCTTTGGACACCCACATCGTGGATTAAGTAAAAATTTCAAAAAAAAAAGCCTTACTTCATCCGTTATGCGGGAGCAGAAGACAATTATTGATTTTAACGAAATTTTTTTGAGTCATTTTGACTCACAATAGAAACAATAATGAAGTAACAATTTCGTGATTTTGTATTACTTAAAAGACTCATAATTCGCGAAAAAATTTTATGCAGACCTTTTTTACAAATATATAACACCAACAAAAAAATTGTTAATTTTTTTTAAATTATACCAAGTGATTACTCTGTACACTCAAAAAAAAAAAAACTGTAATGTTAGCAAAAAAAGCTTGTAAACCTACAAGAAAATTTGCTGATTTTGAACCCACAATTTTTTTGCTAAAGTTTGCAAAAATGTTTTGCCAATAATTAGTTAACTAAATTTTTTTTTGACTTAGTTCATACACATTTGAGGACCCCATTGGGTTCGGACCCGATAGGTCCAGACCCCGATGGGCCTAGACCTAGTTGGGTTCCTTAAAAATCGTCATAGTTTTTGATCCGAAATTTGTGTCCGTTTCGCTCTACCTTGCTTAGTTTTTGAGATACGTGATTATAGGGGACCACTGGGGTCTTAAGAATTAGACAACTCGATAACTTCAAAAATATTACTCGGAGAGCTTGTGACTATTTTGCTGTCTTGTTCTACGTATTGAGAGCTACAAAAATTTGGACTTTTTGTTGTGTCGGCAATATTTACCGAGATATGAGCATTTTAAAATTTTCGGGAATGCTAACTTTTTTGGAACCAAAGTTAGGGCCCATTAGGGTCCACACATGTGAAGAGGACCCGCGAAAGTATGGCGATTCTAAGAACCAAAAATGCCCTCCATTTTGCTCTATCTGGCTTAGTTTCCGAGATAGCGCCATTTTAAGTTTTCTGAAAATAAAAAAAAATTTACCATTTATTTTTGCTAATGTTAGCAAAAAATCTTGTAAAAATGTTGTCAACTCAATTTCAAATTTAGCAAAAGAAATTAGTTCAAAGTTTGTTTAAAATTGCTAATGTGCTAAATAAAGTTTACAAGAATTTTTCGCTAACATGCTAATCTCAACTAAAAATTTGCTAAAAGTTAGCTAACTAGCATTAGCAAAAAAAAATTAGTAAATCTACTAACGAATTTTTTTGAGTGTATATTTTTTCTGTGATTGAACAAGAATTAATCGACTGGACATCCTAATATACGAGGACAGATCAATTCCGTGACTTTTCGAATAAAACACAGTTTTATTAGCGAAAAAATATTTTTCAACATAATCTCCTTTTAGCTCAATACATTGTTAGTCGAACGTTTCTCCAATTTTTGTTTCCCTTCCAAAAAATAGGATTTTTCCTAGGTCAAAAAAATAGGCATTTGTTTGATCAATAATATCATCGTTGGAGTTAAATCTAGGAAATCTAGCCCCAGTTAATCTGGGGGCTAAGTCCGGAGAATATGGCGGAAGAGGTACCAATTCGTAGCCCGTTCATTAACTTGATGAAAAATTACTTTTTTTTGGCCATCGTTCGTTGATTTTAAATCCTCGTTAAATCGGTCCAATTAGTTGGCATAATATTCGCCGTTTATTGTTTTTCCCTTTTGAAAGTAATTGATGTGGATTATCCCGCGAGCATCCCAAAATAACTGAGTCTTACGTGTTTAAAAACACGCTAATTTTCGAAAGGCAACTCTGATGATACTGAAGCTTGGTATATACTATATATTTGTCGTTCCCCTGGTCTGGTTGGTATTGAACAGCAAAATAAATCTAGCGGTTCAAAAATTGTTAGGAAAACCGTGAATTTCAGATTGGTTTCACCATTAATTCACGTGTTGAAAAACCGGTTAAACCAGCTTTAAAATCATTCAAGAGTCAGAAAAATATTTTACAAAGTATTTTTGTTACTCACAAATATTTTTACAATTAAACAAAAAAACTTACACTGGAAAAAAAATGTACAAGTAAAAAAATGTATATATTTTTTTTTTTTAAATAACTAAAAAAAGTTTTTTTTCAAAATTGTTAGAAAATTACTTACCACTTTAAAAGGACTCTGTGGATGGAATTCATGGATTCGGCCAAGTCGAATTTAACTTTTCTACTTTTTTACATATTTTATTACCTTTCTTAAATAAATGAAACATTTTTATGTCAGAATAACTGCACTTTGATCAAGGGGATAAGAAAATTACAGTTTTCTTTTCCCCCTAAAAAACGCTCTTTAAATTGTTTTCACATTTTAAAGGGCATTTTAGCAAAAATGCTAAAAATAAATACGTAAATACGTGTTAAGTATTAAAATTGAAAAAAAATATATATTTTTTTAAGTTTTTATACGTTTTTTTTATATTTTTAGCATTTTTTTCGATAATACCGGTACGTACCGGTATTGACGTTCCGGTATCGGTAAAACCGTAACCGATTCAACTCAAATACCGTAACCGATACCGATACCGAAATAAATAAAAAAAACGATACCAATACCGATATCGATACCGTTATTAGTTTCGATTGCCAACCTTGGTTTTTGTAGAAAAAATCAGGATTTATTTTATGACAAAAATCCCGGGATTTCGGGATTGACAGCCCTACAACAAATAGAAGCTTATTTCACTCAAATTAGGATTTCGATTGTTTTTTACACTTATTAAAGATTTGACAAAAGATAGATCCAATCGGTCCATGTTTAAACATGGGACCCATATTCCGGCAAACACTGGTGTAGGGTATTATATGGTCGGTCTTGCCCGACTGTAATTTTCTTACTTGTTTTTAATTTCGATTTCCTTGAAACTTGTTATCAGGGAGTTTATTGGGACGCTAATTTGGAATTTTCATTTTCATTGATTTCAAAAATTCAAACTGGCGGATCCAATATGGCGGATGATTTTTTCGAGGGTTTCGCATTCAAATAAAACTCGGTTACCGAGTGTATTATGGGTCACTAAACACGATTCTGTATTTATATATAGCGTTTATTTTTTTTTTTTTGTAATTTCGATTTCCTTGAAACTTGTTATCCGGGGGTAATTTGGGACGCTGATTTCGAATTTTTATTCAGATTTCTAAAATTCAAAATGGCGGATAACAAATTTCAGAAAAATCCGATAAATCCTTGATTAGTTTCCAGCATATCCTGAACGGGGTATTCCGATTCGCGCCGCCATATTGGCTCACTTACCATTGGGTTCAACTTTCGCCACTCAGCTTTCAAAAGTAGAGATCATTGGCTAAATTTTAAGCCATAATACAACTCTCTACGACCAATAGAATTTTGGGGTCAAGGGGGTCTCCCGTTGACGTGAAATACCCCATATTTTTTTTATAAACATGAAATTTGATCAGCTGTTGCCTTTTGCTGATTGTTGATGTTGCCACATCGACTATTTTAGATAATTTGTGTATGAAAAAAATAAACAAAAACTTAAAAAAAAATTTGCAATCAAATGAAAATGTTATGGAAACTGATTTCATTACGAATTCGTCCGTTTAACAGAAACACCACATAAGTGTTACTAATACCGTTATTCGTTTCGGTTGCCATCTCTGGTTGTAACCAAAGCAGTATTTTAAACTTAATCAATGCAAATGATTTTCCACATCAACAATCGAATACAAAGACATTTTTAAGGTTGGTTAGTGTGACCGCATAAATTCAATAAGCGACAAAAATGATTGTACGGTTCGCTTTGTGTACAATTTTTCATTTTTAGAAAAACTTTATGTGAGTCGCACCCTTGCTTTAAAACCAGTTTTGGGGATAAAAATAAGAATTGTCAACCGATTACGAATTATTCGATTAAACTAACCCAAAATATTATTCGACATATTTTAAAACGACGATATTTGAATAGCGAATAGTGGAGGGTATTAATAAATTCGGTAAGTTCGAATTTAACTATTTTACTTGTTTTTGAATGAATTGTTTACATTTATATTAATAACAATTAAAAAAGTTAAATTCGGCCTTGCCGAATGCAGTGATAGCCTCCACAATTTCAAAAAGATTATTACAAAAAACTTTATTTAAAAGGAAATTACTTTTGAAAAAAAAAAATTTCCGCGAAAAAAAGTTTTGGTAAAAAAAATCCGCGATTTTTTCTTATTTTGTCAAAAAATATGTTCGTACTTGTTTAAATACCATTTGGTGTTCAATTATGTTTACATATGCCAACCAGAAGCCGAATTAAAGCATTTTGTATTTTTAGGTTATGTTGAATGTACTGAAATTTTTGAGGTGTGCTTACATTTTCGTTCATAACTTTTGAACCGCTGCGACGATATCGGTCAAATGCAATACCAAACTTCTCGGGAGAACTTCCAATAAATATGCTAAGTTTCAGTCATCTCTGTGCAATATTTTGTCCGCGACAGCATTTTCCACAGACAGACAGACGGACATCGCTAAAATGTCTTAAAATCGATCGGGCATCATGAATACCCAGCAAAAAAAGAGCTTACCATTCACTACAAAATTCACCACAACTTATGAACCAGATGTACTTCTTCTTCAGCTGAAACACTGATGAATTTTATATGGGCGTGACACACAATATCACTAGTGTTTAGTATGTACATATATATTAACATCTTTATCACAACTTCTGAAGTAGTGATCGGGATGTTAATATAACTTGACCTTTTGGAAGTGCTTTTTTCATCACTTCTTTAGAAGTATATATTTCTTGGCATTTTGGATGTGATTATGTAATTTTTATATGGTGATTTAGAAGTGATTTTTTCATCACTTGTTGATAAGTACATATTTCATGACTTTTTGGGATTGATTTTAACTTAAAAAAATTTTATTAAAATTTTTAAGATTTTTTTTTTAGTATTTACACTAATAATAATTAAAACCAAAACGATATTTTTAACAATGTATAATATTTATTATGTAATATTTAGACTTGAAATTGTTAAGATTAAATCGATGTTTTTAATAGTTTAGTTTAGCTAATAGGAATTATTAATTAAATGTGGATGTATATATTTTTCTAATAGTTTTTCATGCGCTTAATCCGAATCTGGCCTTAGAAGTGATTTATCTTATTTTGAGATATTTAGATTTTCGATTGACAGTACTGCATAAACTCAGATATTCGCAATGTTCGGGACCTTATAAAACCGAGAATTATTTTATGATGTATAATTAGTTCAGCACATCTAAAAATACTTCACTTATTCTTCAAATTACTTTTGGAATCCTTAAGATATCTTTTTTTTATTACGGAGATATCGACCGATAAAATTATTGCAATTTCGGCCCTAAAAAATAAAAGAAAACAAATTTGAAAACCAACAATTTGTCTTGTTGATATATAATAGTACCGAATTCGAAACTCTATTAGAGGTGCATCTAAGCCCGGCATCAATTTGGGTATCAATTTTAGGGTAAATTTTCAGGGTGCCATACAAAAAATCTTTATTTGGGCTAACATTATAGAGCTTCGCCATATCGGATAAAGATTTATTTTTAATAAAATTCTTAAAAGTACATAGAGTTCTTATTGTTAGTTTTATATTCAATTAAAATTTGTATTATTCGGTTAACCGAATAATTCAAATTTATCCGATTATTAACCGATTAAATCTCAACCCCGCCACTCAGAAAATTATGTAAGTTACTACATGTTAGTTATTTGTATATTTTACAGTAGTTAGTTGTTTTCAACTACAAAGTCAGTTGTTTTTGTATGAAAAATATCAAACAACTATTTCCGTTAGTTATTTTAAGTCGTTTTTTTGAACAACTAACAAAAAAGTACTGTGATGTAGTAACAGTTATTAAAAGTAGTTAATTTTATTTTATCTCTGAAAAATTTTCAAAGATTTTTTACAAAAAATAAAAATAAATTTTCGTTTTTTTTATTTTTCATAACTTTTTAATAAAAAAAAAAATTGGAAAAAATTTGGTCTTCAGTTTTTTTTCTGAAAAATTTTTTGAAAAAAAATTATATATTGATTTTTTTATTTTTACTACATTTTAGTTGTTTTGACTACAAATGTAAGTAGTTTTTACTACATAAGTCAGTTGTTTTTTGTCAGTTAAAATAACTAACATTGTTAGTTGATTTAACTGAAAAAGTAGTTGACCCCAAAACAACTTACAAAGTAGTTATTTTAACTGACATTTTCAGTTGATTTTACTAACATAATTTTTTAAGTGCGATTAATTATTTGCCCGATTAGCCGATTAAACCAAAACCTCGATTAATTGAATACCCTAATGTTTAGAAGAGTTTTTATACCTTTCAACAGCGATACCAACTTAGTCATTTTGTGGCTATAATTCAGCCCTTTTTTTTAAAGGCTACCACCTTTTTTTGGTTATCTTTTTTAGCCCTTTAAGCACTTTTTAAGCCATTTGATTTTTACCATAATCTGGAAACTTTTTATTGTTTTTTTTTTTGTAACATGTAGTTAAAAAAACATCCAATAAATAAAATGAAGAGATAAAAAAAAGTAATTCTCTCATTTTAAATCAGATATCGTATATTTTTAGAAGAGTTTTTATACCTTTAAACGGCAATACCAACTTAGCTCTTTTTTGGTTATATTTAACCCTTGTCTTTTTTAAGGGCTAACAGTTTTTTTGTTATCTTTTTAGCACTTCTTGAGTCATTTGGTAATTTTAACAAAAATCTGGAAACTGTATTTTTTTATAACATAATTTACATAACAAATTCGCTTTTGCGGCATATCAAGTTAATTCATTTATAAAATTTAACTTTTTATTAAATCAGATAAAATTATAAAAAAAAAATATTCAACAAAACAAATCCAATACTTAAGTGCCACAAATTTGTACTTTTCAATTGGATTTGTAAACACATATGAAAATGGTACTTCTAAATCATTGAGGAAAGAACTGGTGAAAGTTGTTGTTATTGGCATTTTTTTAGCAGTTTTGGAAGTGCTTATAAAAGTACTTCTTATGGAATATGAAGATCGGCACATATAGCTACTATGTATGTAGTGAATCACTTATTCTTTTTGCACCACTTCGATTTTTTTTTGCTGGGTATATATACTTTATGGGGTCCCAGATCGATATTTCGATGAGTTACGGAATGACAAACTTATTATACCCTCTATCACTAAGTGGAGGGTATAAAAATAAAAGTTAAAAATTAAAAAAAAAAAAATATTCTTTATTCGAAAGATTAATCGACTAAGTTTTTAACTTTATCGCTAGATCGATCGAAAAAGTCAATCGTAAGACTTATTCGAATAAATTTAAAAGCCGAGTATTTAAAAGCCCAAATAAATTACCCAAAAAACGAGTAATTAACTTTAAATTTAATAGTTTTTTTTATGCTATAATAATATTAAAAATAAAAGCTTTTATCATTTAATCCACCAAGACAGACAGAAAAATTAAAGACAAACTAAAAAAAGTATTTGTTAGATACTAATAAAATATCAGTTACTTTACTTCGCTGTTAAGGTGAACAACGGTAGTCGGCAACAAAAACGATGGCAGAAAAGTAAGCTTTTGTTTATACGCCTGATTTAGTTACTGGTTTTATACTATGGGCAAATTTGCATCATCCTATTTCATAAATTCTAATATTTTCAAGATACACCAAAAACTTGCCATTCGGCCACTTTCTACTGAATATAACAGAAAAAAACTACGAATAATTTAAAAATTATATGAAAAATTTAGGACAATAAAATAAAAATAAAAAAAAACATATACAGTGCCGGTCAAAAAAAATAGCACCAATGACAAAATCTCTATTCATTCAATTAAAACAAAATATTATGTGCGTATTCGTTTAAAGTAAATATGCAATACTCTTATACTAAGTCTGAACCCCTTAAATGTTTTTACTTTTTCCAAAAATTGTGGACGGTTCTTTTTTAATGATCGATATTTTAAAAAAACTCCGAATCAGTGCAGTCAATAAAATAGCACCGAATTACAAAATTTCTTTAAAAAAATTAATAATATTGTAATTATTAATATAAAAGTGTTAAATACTAAAGGAAGCTAGTTTTTATTTATAAAAAAATTTAATTCATTACAAAATTTCATATTTATTTTCATAAAAATATGACGTGGAAAGAATTCCACTCCTCAAAAACGTTCTTTTGTAAAAAATATGATTTCTGAACATAAACCATATTCTGAAAAAGGAAAATTGGTTGGATGCGCTTATAAAATGATTGGAAATTCAGCAAAATTACTTTTGAGCTTGCAAAACTTAGTCACAAGCGACGTTTGTCACCATTAGTGGTTAGGTGTTTGTAAAGTCAATGGAAGAAAGACCCATTTACGGCAGCTCCAGAGCTAAAAAAGGACAGCAAATGGCGAAAATGTTCGTCAAAGATTACAAAACAACAACATTAACGCTTGTAGATTCGGAAAAGTGCGCCTACTCTCACTTAAGCATGCTGCAAGTCCTTTGAAGTTTGCTAACAGTAACTCAGAATGACCAGCTTAAAAGTGGATCAATGATCTATGGGCAAATGAATCCAATGTTGTTTTATTTGGAGTCATGGGATCACATACCTATGTCAGAAGACCCTAATACGCGGAATTCAATCCAAAATTCAAAATAAAAATAACTTTAAATGGTGCTTATGGTGTGGGGAATATTTTCCTACTGTGGAGTGGGGTTCATATATTGCACCATGGCTCACATATTGGACTAGGACAACCGTATATATACACTTAACGTTTATATCCTCCAGAAAGTAATGTTGTTATAAGTTTCTAAGCAAATGCCACTAATTTAGTTCTTTTAGCACGTCAAATACCCAAAGCATGACGGGAAATTGGCAAAAAATTGGGTCTGGACAATAAAGTAAACGTGATGGAATGGCCTGGTCAGTCCCCAGATCTAGACCAAATCGATAGTTGATAGACAGATATAGAGAAGGGAGTGTCTCGAATACAACCAACTTGTAATGAAGCACTTTGGGTGGCTGTTCCGCAACTCTGGAACTGAATTTCGAATTAAAGATCCAAAAATCTCGCGAATTCGGAACAAAAACGTTGTATAGAGGTAATTGTCAACAATGAGCACTCGACAATTTTTTTTTTAATATTTAAAGATATTACAACAATGCTGAATTCATAATCCATTCGTTTTTCAAATTTAAGAATTTAATTTTAATACAAAAAGTACTGTGGTGCTATTTTTTTGACTGAGTCTTTTTTAAGTTTTTTTAAAAACTCTGAAAATTTTTAATAAAATAAAAAACCAAATTAGCCTTTTCTTATGTAATATTGTTTCACACTCTTGTAAGTATCTTATGACACGTTATCAGTGACATAAGTTGAAATTGTTAAAAAGAAACCAACGAAGAAAATTCTGTTGTATCCTGGTGCTATTTTTTTGACCGCAGCTGTATACAAAACATCAGAAACACCCAAGAAAAATTCTGAAAAATTAAAAATAAAAAAAATTGGCCGTGACAAATTTTTAATAATTGCAAAAAAACATGAAAAAGAGATTTGATAAGAAAACAAAAATTTGGAAAAGCAAATTGTTGGAAAAAAATTTGGTGAAAAAAAAAATTTGTGAAAAAAAAAATTTTGTAAAAAAAATTGTAATAAAATGTTTTTTGCCATATGCTCCAGTTTTAGTTAGATAAACATATGGGCATTCCATGCCAAATGGAGCTTTTTCGGAACAGACCCCTTTCGATTTCGTTCATTTTTGGTTCGTATTAAATCCAACTTGCATACCGATTTTAAGCTTAATATTCCAAGTCTGTTTCGAGTAATCAATTTTTCATTATGGCGATTTTTAATTTTGACCACCCGACTAAAAATGTTGTATATTATCATATATGAGACACTGAAAAAAAAGACATAACTAAAATTTAAGAAAAAATGTCTTTGAAAATTTATAGTGAATTTTCCTAAAATTTAGGTAAATTTAACAAAAAAAAATAGATATTTTCTTAACAATGGGGAAAAAAGTATAGTTCATTTACTTAAAAAAAGTTCATAGTTTCTTTAAATGGAGTTTTTTAATAGAAGGAAAAACAAGTAAAAAGTAAAATTTGGTACTGCCGAATGTACTGATACCCTCCACAATTTCAAAAAGATTATTGCAAAAACATTTTTTAAAAGGAAATTACTTTGGAAAAAAAAATTCTTAACAAAAAATTTCCGCGAAAAAAATTTTGGTAAAAAAAAAACGCGATTTTTTTCTTTTTTTGTCAAAAAATATGTTTTAACATGATAATGATTTTAGGCTGGTGTCTTATTTTAAAAAATTTGCAGGACGCCACCTTAGTTTGACTATGTAAGCTAACAGTTAACGAAAAAGAAAATTAGAATTACTATTTTCATTTTCTTAAAACCAAAAATTTTAGTAACTTGGGTTTATAACTTGGATAATAATTCACCTAATGGTGAATAAACCCGTTTTTCACCAGCTGGTGAATAAAAAGAAACATAATTATTTTTCAACAAAAAAAAAAAAAATTTATCAATTTTTTTATTTAGCAAATTTTTTTTCATAAATTTGTTTTCCATCAAAATTTTTTTTCATCAAATTTTTTTTTATAATTTTTTTTTCCGAAATTTTTTTTTCATCAAATTTCTTTATTCTCATCAATTCTTTTTTCATCAAACTTTTTTTCATCAAATTTTTTTTTTTTTATAAATTTTTTTTTCCATAGTTTTTTTCCTAAATTTTTTTTTCATCAAATGTTTTTTTCACTATATTTTTTTTATCAATTATTTTTCAGCAATTTTTTTTTCATTTTTTTCTCAATAATTTTTTTTTTATTTTTTTTATAATTTTTTTTCCATATTTTTCTTTTTTCATTTTTTCTCAAAAAATTTTTTTACATCAAAAAATTTTTCTTTTCATCCAAATTTTTTTTTTTTAATAAATTTTTTTTTCATCAATATTTGTTGTCTTATTTTTTTTTTTAATTTTGTTTCATTAACTTTTTTTTATCACAATTTTGTTTTTCGTGAACAAAAATATTTTTTTCCATTTTTTTCACCAAAACTACTTTTTTATCAAGTAAACTTATTTTTCGTCAAATTTTTTTTATCAAACTTTTTATTACATAAAATTTTTTTATAAATGTTTTTCTCGTAAAAATTTTTTTTTTATAATTTTTTTTTATATTTTTTTTTTCATTAACTTTTTTACTTCAAAAAATTTTTCTTTTCAACAAAAAAATTTTTTTTTTTCATTAAAACTTTTTTCAATCAAAATTTTTTTTCTCATTTTTTTCAAAAAAAAAAAAAATTGTTTTCATTAAATTAGTTTTTATAACAATTTTGTTTTTCGTGATAAAAAGTATTTTTTCCATTTTTTTACCATAACAACTTTTTTACCAAGTTAAGCTTTTCGCGTAAAAATGTTCCATTTGTTTATCAAATGTACATAAAACAAGTGAGAGTGTTAAATTCTTCGGTGACGAATCTTTCATACGCTCCAAAATGTAAAAAAACTTTTTTTGCACTTATTTTTGCACTCATTTACCAAATGTACAGCTCTTTTGGTTTTTTAATGGGGTCGTCGACTTATATTTCAATTCGTTGTGCATGGAATAGCAAAGTAATATAATATTATTTTTTCTAAAAAAAACTTTGATTTGGCAAGTACACCCAAATCTTCCGCAAAACATTATAATGATTTAATGTTTTGGGCAAGAGTACAAAATTCGCAGGCATTTTTTCTATTTTTCCCCGCATTATTTTGGGGGCAAGCATTTTCAAATTCTGGAAGCGCTAATGTAAATATGATTTTGATTTCTTTTCTTTTTCTTTCATATGACTTTTTTTTTAGTATACAATACCATGAACTCACGTTACCTGTTGGCCAAATAAGAGGCTGCATTAGTAAAACAATTTATGATGAGACCTACTACAGTTTTGAAGGAATACCTTATGCTGAACCTCCTGTCGGTGATTTACGTTTTAAATCACCACTACCCGCAAAGCCATGGACAGGTGTTAAAGATTGTTTAGAATTGAAAGTCAAACCAATTCAAAAAGATTACATTGAAGGTGGTGTTGGAGGTTCTGAAGATTGTTTGTATTTAAATGTTTTTGCTAAAAAGGTGAGTAAATGAGAAAGATAGAGAAATGTGAGGAGCGAAAGAGAAATATAAGATAGATAGAGAGAGAGAGAGATAAAAAACTAAAGTACACCAAAACCTCGATGTACAAAACATAAATAAAAATGGAGGTATTTCCAAAGGGATTCAGCGATTACAATATCTAAACATAGTATTTAAATTTTAACACATACAAAAATTAATTAGATTCGTGTATTTAGGGGACTTTATATTTAATTAAAATCCGATTTGAGGTACGGGAATTAGAGGTCTGATATGGTCTTAAGAATCTGTATCCTGTGCAGGATAGAAAAAAATAAGATCAACCCGCCTGAGTTTCTTGATCATAATTCATTAAATTAACACAAAAATGCGCTAAACACGAGTATCTAGAAATATTAAAAATCGGTCGAACGGTTTTCGAGATATTTCTATTTAAAATTTGCAAGAAATGAAGATTTTTCCAACGTTCAAGAAATTAAAAAAAAAACTAAAAATTTCTCTCGGTGTACCCTTTCATAGAGCTTAAGGCAATCTTTCAATTGAACTTAATTTGAGCCGAGTTCAATCATTTTAACTGGTGAGGCCCTTCGATCAAAGTTTTGGATTTTTGGAAAATTTCCACCAAAAAAATTGGATTTTAGAAAGAAAAAAAATATCTTGTTTTACATAAATTTCAGAAACCGGTTGAGTGGTTTTCGAGATATCGACTTTGGTCAAAAAACTTAAAAAAATGGCGGTTGTTTTCTACTTTCAAGAAATTAAAAATAAAAATTAAAATTTTTTTTCTATTGACGTTTTCATAAACCTTTCAATTAAACTAAATTTGAAACAAATCCGACGATTGTAACGTATAGCGCCCTTCAATCAATCTTTACAGTTTTTGGTGGAAATTTTTTTTAAAAAAACCCAAACTTTTATCGAAGGGTGCCACAAGCCAAACATTGTCTTATTTTGTTTGGTTCAAAATTTAAAATTTCCTCCATTATTCTTTAAAAAAAACCGATTTATTCTAATAGAAATAATTTGATTATGACAACTGAATAACACGGCTGCTTTAATTGAACTGTCCAGTAGACTGGCATTTTGTTGTATGGCAAAAAAGTTTTTTTTTTCGATTTTGAACGTCATGGCAAATTGTACTTTTTGGTAAAAGTTTAAGGTCAATTGGAATAAATTAACCCGTGTCGCCCGGATATCAAAATTTTGGATTTTTTAAAATTTTTGGAAAAAAAAAATAATAAAAACTACGTCTTGCGATACATCACAAATTTTAAAAATTTGTTAAACGGTTTTTGAGATATCGCTATTTGAAATTTGCAAAAAATGGCGGTTTTTCCCTACGTTCTAGAATTTAAAAAAAAAAATCTCAAAATTTCTTACCCTTGACCCTTTCAAAGACACAATCTTTCATCCAAAATTAATTTGAGCCAAAAATCCGATCATTTTAAACCGTGGCGCCCTCAATGAAAGATTTTCATTTGATTTTTTCTGTAAGTACAGATCGAGCACGGGCTCTAATAATGTTTGTCATAAGGGTTCAAGTTGAAAAAATGCAGAAGAAAAATTGAATTTCTAAAAATTATAGACATTTCTGGTATTTCCTATACCGGTTTCAAACACCCCAGTTAGTGTCATCATCAGTAGGATTTTAAATGTCGATTTGTCTTGTTAATGAAAACTGTTTTTTATATATGTGAATATTTATAGTTTCTACAGAATAAATTTTGACAGTTTCCAACACTACAATTCTATTTCTAGCAATCTCAACCTCACTTCATACCTTCTTTCAACTTTTTTGTCTCTTACATTATTTCGCAAAGGTTACCAACATGATCTGGAATTGCAGACACAAATGAAGGAATTTGCATTTTCTGTTTTTGGAAAATTTCCACCAAAATTTTAGATTTTTGAAAAATTAAAAATAAAAAAAATAAAATATCTCGCGATACATTAGTTTTATTAATTTTGACATGCTGAATACAATTATCCAAAAATATCCTAAATCGCTCGAGCGGTTTTTTAGTTATCGCCATTTGAAATTTGTCAAAAAATTTCACAAAATGGCTGGTTTTTTATACGTTCAAGAAATTTAAAAAAAAAATCTTAAAGTTTTGTTTTCGTTAACTATTTTATAGAGCTGAAGTCAAGCTATCATTTAAACTTAATTTGATCTCAAAACATCCTCAAAACTTAATTTGACCATTTCAACACATGGCACCTTTTGATCAAAGTTTAGAGTTTTTGGTGAAAACTTTGTAAAAAAGCAAAAATTTGATCGAAGGCGTCACGGGTCAAAATTATTGGATTTGGCTCAAATTAAATTTGAATGAAAGATTGTGTCAAGCTCTTTAAAGAGGTCAAGGATTAGAAATTTTAAGATTTTTTTAAAAAAAAATCTAGAACTTAGGAAAAAATCGCCATTTTTTGCGAGTTTCAAATAACGATATCCAGAAAACCGTTTGACCGATTTTAAAAATTCGTTGATATTCGTGTTCAGCGAATCAAAAATAATAAGAATGATGTGTCGCATGACAAAGTTATATTTATTATAGAGATGGGCGTGTGAGTGATTTTTGACTAACAATCACTCACGCTCACGACAGTAATTTTTGAATCACGCACACTCACTCACGAGCATATTTTTTCTATTAACACTCACTCACAATCACGTGAGTAAATTTAATACAACTCACTATCACGTGCACTCACGCAAGCTTCATTCACACTCACGTTGACCCACACTCACGAGACTCTTATTTATAAAAAAAAATATTTAAAAACTAAAATTTCAAACATTTTTAGCAAAATTTAAAGTTCAGCGAAATTTTACATTTTTTTTTGTTTTTTTCGAGACGAAATCTTAAGTTAAGCCAATTTTTACAATTGTTTTGTCGCTTTTTTTGGTATGAAAGGAAATATAAAGAGAAAATAAATCACACAAACTCACGCAAAAAAATCGACTCACGGACACTTACTCACGCAAAAATCTTGCTCACGCATTTTTTTCTCCACTCACACTCACTCACAATAGCGTGAGTAAAATTGAATTTAGTCACACTCACGCGTGATCACGCGTGAATCATGCTCTAATCTGCTCATCTGCCCATCTCTAATTTATTATTTGGCCGCCGGGCGCCACGAGTTAATTTAATCCGATTGACCTCAAATTTGTACCACATATTTTTTAGGTCCACTAGAATAAAAATTTGCCCGGGCACTTGGGGAAATGAAAAGTTGAAGAAAAAATGCCACTCAACTGTCCAGTTGGCAAGCACTTCGATTGTCACAGTGAATATGTTTACTAGTAGTATTAAAGTTCATGCACGCAGAGAAGAGATATGATTGTGGCAACCATAATTTAAGAGCGTCATATAATGCTTTAAAATTTTATCATAATTTGTTTGTAGCAACCATAACATTTTTGCATTATCGCAAATATTAGAGCAACTTTAATTTAGGACCATTATATGATTGCAGCAAAAGTTTTATGATTGCTTTAGGCATATTATGATACAATTTTCAATCATAATATGACGCTCTTAAATTATGGTTGCCACAATCATATCTCTTCTTTAAGTGTGGAAATAAAATATTTTTTTAATTTTTTAGCTTGATACAGAAAAACCTTTACCAGTTATGTTTTGGATATATGGCGGTGGTTTTAATTTTGGTGAAGCCACTAGGACTCTACACAGTCCAGATTATTTAATGCAAGAAGATGTTATCGTTGTAACTTTAAACTATAGAGTACATGCTTTGGGTAAGTTTGGGAATAAATAATAAAAATATCTCGTTCTCTTAAAAAAATAAGTGAAATTCCCGTTATAGGTTTCCTTAGTCTGGAAGATCCTGAATTGCAAGTACCTGGAAATGCTGGATTAAAGGATCAAATTTTAGCTTTAAAATGGGTTAAGCAATACATTAAACACTTTAATGGAGATTCCGAAAATATTACCGTTTTTGGATGTAGTGCTGGTGGTGCTTCTACGCAGTACCTACTGGCAGCAAAACCAGCTAAGGGTTTATTCCATAAAGCTATTTCTATGTCAGGTTCAAGTTTAAACTTTTGGAGTAATAACCCACAAATAGGTAGACCTTATCGTTTAGCTGTGGCTAATGGTTATACTGGAGAAAACAACGATCGCAAGGTACTTGAGTTTCTGCAATCATTAGAGGTTAACAAGTTGATAGAACATGAGGTTTTAACAGACGAAGAGCGACGTAATGGTGTATTATTTCCATTTTGTCCCTGTGTCGAACCATATGAGGCAGATGATTGTGTTATATCCCAAGAACCGGAGGAAATGTTAAAAACTGCCTGGGGTAATGATATTCCCATAATAATGGGTGTTTGTGTAGATGAGGGATTACTTTATTATCCACAATTGAAGCTGTCGCCCGAAACAATGAATACTATTAATAATGATCTAGCAACATTGGTTCCCTTGGAAGTGAGAGATGAAAATAACGAATTGACAATTAAAAAAGCTAAAAAGCTTATAAAAGCTCATTTTGGTGATAAAGAACCTAGTGATAAATGTTTAAAGGAATTTATAGAGGTAAGTATTTATAGGATATTTTTTATTTAACACCTGCCAACATCATCTTCTTTTCAGTTTTATGGCTTTAAAGCTTTTTGGCATGGTATTCATCGTTCACTTTGTCTCCGTTTGGCACATGCAAAAGCTGCTACCTATTTGTATCGTTTTGCTTTTGATTCTCCCACTTTCAATCAATATCGTACATTTATTTGTAGCAGTGATCTGAAAACTGGCGTATGTCATGCTGACGATATGTCCTATTTATGGTATAGTTCTATGGCATGGAAATTAGATGAGTCTACCCTAGAATATAAAACTATTCAAAGAGTGATTGGTTTTTTTACAACGTTTGCAAAAACTTCTAATCCAAATTGTAAGCAATTGGAAAATGTTAAATGGCATCCTATAGCTGACAATGAACCTGATATAGGTTTAAATATTACAAATGATTTGGAATTTATTGTTGTGCCCGAGAAGGAGAAACTATTGGAATGGGATTCATTGTATGATAACAAGTAATAGTAAACGAAAAAGTAATTTGTAAGAAATATTAAAAAAAAATTTAATAAAAATAATTAAAAATAATAAGTGTCGGACGAACGAGAATTTTTCTGTAGTGTGCAAAAACTTAAATCAAATTTGAACCCAGTTTGGATATTATGATATTAAAACATGTTAAAAGAATTCAATAAAAAAAATATAATTTTTGACCTTACCGCTTTTGAATTAAATGAAACTAGGAATATATGTAGTTTGGTTCTTACAAAAACTGGTAGTGCTTAAATTTTGGACTTCTGGTTATTTTTCTTCCCGAGATATGGGGTCTTGGAAATTGAGAAAATCGTATATATTTGACAAAAGTGTTCTGATATAAATGCCGCTATCTTAAAAAGGACTTACGATACAGGCATCATTCAGGTTTTAAAATTTCTTCTAGAAATATGTGGTCTTGAAAATTAGAAATTGTGTATGGGGCATTCCATGCAAAATCACTCACTTTTAGACCCGACCCCCTTCGATTATTTTTTTTTATATATTTTAGTACGTATTAAATGCAACCTGCTCTCAAATTTTCAGATTTTTATACTATGTTGGTGTTAAGTAATCAATTTTATGATAATTTTACTAAATAGATATCTAATTTGATCCGTAAAATGGTTGTATCAAATAATATCTAATTGTATTACTTTAGATGAAAAAAAAATAAAAATTGATACAATTTGATCCGGAATTTGGTCAAATCTAATTATATCAAATTTATATTATAATATCTATTTTTATACAATTTGATGAGCAAAACCAAAATACAAATTGGATCAAACGTATCAAGGTCATAGATACAATTTTATATAAAATTATACGGAAGCATATTAACTCATATCAGATTGTTTCAAATTATATATGATTATATCAGAAAATTTTTACTCGGGCAGTAAAAAATATAGATATCTAAAAAAAGTTGGACAGCGTTTTGTTGGTATTTAAATGTAGTTTTAGAAAAAAAATATGAAAAAATTATTCGAAGTATTAATCGCTTATTTTTTAACGTTTAAAAATTAAAATCGACTTTTTCAAAAAGTCTGAAACCTTTGAGTTTTTTTAAAAAGGCTAAAAATTCTACTCTAAGAGTCCCCGCACAACAATGTCGGAGCGGTTGACGGTTTCGGTCACGAGAGAGTATAGGCGCAAAACAAAGGCGGCAGCGGGAAATTCAGTCAGACATTGATATTTACACTATTTTTTACTTTTTCGACATTTTTTTTATTAAATTTTATTGTTTTTTTTATTACACTGTGCAACAAATTTTGGGTCATCGCATTGAGCCTCAATGCCTTCAACGCCATATCAAAGTAGACCATCAAGTGTACAAAATCACCAAAGGGTTCTGCAAAGTCAGTTCGGATTTCTTTTTTATAGCCCACTGAAGTTTTAATAATTTTGTCAAAGACGTTTGGAAAACGCCAAAAATACTATAATAAAAACACATCTGAGCTTCAAAATATGATTTGATGTCTTCAGTGAAATTTTATGGCGGTTCTTTTCTCAGAACATTTAAACCCTCTACCTGCCATTTTAAGGGGTCATTTTAGTCCTTTTTCAAAAACTGAACACAGAAGTCTAATAAAACGTGAATTTAGAGGGTTAAAATGTTCTACAAATATTTTCCTCATAAAATTTCACTAGGGGTTGTCAAATGTTCAAAGTTTGTGCGACATGCGCAAAGTGCTTAAAAAGGGTCAAGTATAAATAATCAATGTTTGTTATTTTATTTTACCAAAGCAGTGTCAAAAAATATCGACAAAAAACAGTGCAAATATACTTTTGAGCTAAAAATGATGTTCTGATGTGTTTTATAAAATTTTATGATGATTCATTTCTTTGACCAAATTAACCCTCTAGCTCCCGTTTTAAAGGGTCATTTTTGTCCTTTTTTAAAAGAAATACAAAAAAGTCTATAAAAAAGGCAGTTAGAGGGTTAAAATGTTTTACAAATATATTCTGCATCAAATTTTACTAGGGCACGTCTAAGACAGAAAGTTCGCCCAGCATATAGAAAATGCTTAAAAATTTTAAAGTATTCAAATTTTTTTTTGGGCCGAAATAAAAAACAACTAAAAAAGGTAAATTCGACTTTGTCGATGTAAAAAAGTTTATTTGCAAAAAAACAAAAAAACACATTTAAAAAAAATCCGCGAAAACAATTTTTTGGTAAAAAAAAAATTTGACGGAATTTTTTTTTTTTTTGTAAAAAAATATGTTTGTACTTGTTTAAATACCATTCGGTGATCAATTCTGTTCACATGTGTCAACCAGCAGCCGAATTAAAGCATTTTGTGTTTTTTGGTTATGGTGAATGAACTACAATTTTCGAGGTGTTCTTACATTTTCGTTCATAACTTTTGAACCGCTGAACCGATTTTGCTCAAATGCAATACCAAACTGCTTAGGGCAACAACAAGTAAATATGCTAAGTCTTAGTTTTATCTCTTTAATACTTTGGCCGAATTCTCCATTTCAGATATCTTGGGAAAAAGTCGCGTGATGCCGTTCTATCGGAAATTTGTTGGTGAAGCAAAAATATATTTGAGGACGAAAAAGAATTAGGTGGGGAAAAGACCTAAGCTTTCTTCTGAGTCAAAAAAAGGGCCCGATTTGACAAAAAAGTCAAACAAGTTTTTGATTAAAAAAAAAAAAATGAATTTTTTTTTTATATTTTTATAATTTTTTTTCGCAAGATTGAAGAAATAGCTATCTAAACTATTTGGGAGAAATTTTGCAAAAAACAATTGTTAACAAGTTACATGGATGAGAATAAACACCTCTTTGGCCAAAATGTCAAATTTCGACCCCCTCTAACTCAGAGAGTCCTTGACCGATCTCGTTGAAAAATTGTGTCTGCACTACTACCCAATAGGATAGTAGATCGGGATCAATAGTTGTGTCAGTTGACACGAAAACCCCCAAATATATTATTGATCAGTGACCGATTTTAAGACATTCTAGCGATGCCTGTCCGTCTGTGGAAATGGTGATCACGGCCAAATTATTAAACAGATATAACTAAGCATATTTACTTGATGTTGCCCTAAGTAGTTTGGTATTGCATTTGAACGAAATCGGTTCAGCGGTTCAAAAGTTATGAACGATTATATAAGAACACCTCGAAAATTGTGGTACATTCAACATAACCTAAAAACACAAAATGCTTTAATTCGGCAGCTGGTTTACGCATGTGAACAGAATTGATCGCCGAATGGTATTAATTTAACCCTCTAACTGCCTTTTTTATAGACTTTTTTGTATTTCTTTTAAAAAAGGACAAAAATGCCCCTTTAAAACGGGAGCTAGAGGGTTAATTTGGTCAAAGAAAAGAATCATCATAAAATTTTATAAAACACATCAGAACATCATTTTTAGCTCAAGAGTATATTTGCACTGTTTTTTGTCAATATTTTTTAACACTGCTTTGGTAAAAAAAATAGCAAACATTGATTATTTATACTTGGCCCTTTTTAAGCATTTTGCGCATGTCGCACAAACTTTAAACATTTGACAACACCTAGTGAAATTTTATGAGGAAAATATTTGTAGAACATTTTAACCCTCTAAATGGACTTTTTATTAGACTTCTGCGTTTAGTTTTTGAAAAAGGACTAAAATGACCCCTTAAAATGGCAGTTAGAGGGTTAAAATGTTCTAAGAAAAGAACCGCCATAAAATTTCACTGACGACGTCAAATCATATTTTGAAGCTCAGATGTGTTCTTATTATAGTATTTTTGACGTTTTCCAAACGCCTTTGATAAAAAAAATAAAAACTTCAGTGGGCTATAAAAAAGAAATCCGAACTGACTTTGAAAACTGAAAACCCCTTTGGTGATTTTGTCCATTTGATGGTCTACTTTCATATGGCGTTGAAGCCATTGAGGCTCATTTTTCTTGTTGCACAGTGTTATCAACTTGATTTTCATATATTGTTTCGTTTTTTTGTGTTTTTTTTAGAATTTAAAATATTTTTTTTTAGAGATCACATTTTTTTGTTTACTTTATCGAAAATAATCGAAATATTTATAAAATTGTGGCAACATTTTCATATCAAAAATTAAAAGAGAGAGAGAAACCGACACAAAAATAAAATTGATTTTATTCAAGCGGGTTTCGGTCGAGCGTTTTTTCTTGCCAAATTTGTATGAAAAAAACGTCACCGACATTGTTGTGCGGGGACTCTAAATTGTGCAACTTTTAAACCATTATTCAACATGTGATCACAATTTGTTTTGTTTTATTTTTTTTTTTTTTTCAAATTTTGAAAATTGCACTTTTTTTTGTTACTCTGGTTTATTTTATATGGTGCTCCAAAAAAATTAAATTAGTAGATATTGACCCTAACTTACCCTAGATATATTCATTTGTGGGTAAAAATATGTTTGCTCAAAAAAATTTAGGCGTGCCGCTTCGCCTTGAATTTTAATAAAATTAAAAAAATATGGATTTTTTTCTGTTTTCTAAATTTTTTTGATATTTTAAGTTAAATTTGAATTCAGGTGGTTACAGAATTTTTATTTGGAGTAAAATGCCTCTCTAATAAGGTACTAAAAACTAAAATCGGTTGAAAATCAGCCAAGTTATTAAAACTTCCCCAGGTATCTAACGTGTGGCAACTAACGAGTGTGAAAATTTTGATATTCTGGCTTTGAAAACCCTACAATGCACAGTGGAAAATTTTGGTCATTTTCGGATCAAAAATCTGTAACTTTTGAATTGATTAATATTTTTGTATGCCGTTTTTTTGTTGAATAGGTGGGACTTTAGACTTTAATTTTTGATTTAAATTATCAAAATCGAATGACAAGAAATAAAGTTATGAAGGTTTAAAAACAAAATCGATATTTTTGTTGAATTTTAGTATAAAAGTAAAATGTTAAAGCAAGTTGAATAGGTATTTTTTATATTTTCTAATTATTTTCAATAGAATTTTGCGACAATATATATTATAAATGATTTTTTAGACATTTTTGTTTTCAGAAAAGGCCCACCTTTGGCCCCGTAGACTGTTAAGAGCCAAATGTTGCAATTTTTAAAAAATACCGGAATTAAATTATAGTTTAATTGGTGTCAAATGTAGAATTTATATTTATAAATTTATATTTATTTAATATTGGTTGTAATAAAACAAAAATTGGGAAGTTATAATGAAAAATCGTATGTAAAAAAAGTGAGTGTTAAATTCGGCTGTGCCGAATCTTTCCACTAGAGATTTATTCACGTGATTGTGAGTGAAAAAAATGCGTGGGTAATATTTTTGTGTGACTGAGTGTGAGTGAGTCGATTTTTTTGTGGGAGTTTGCGTGATTTATTTTCGTTTCATATTTCTGTTCGTCACGAATAAGCCAACAAATTTAGTAAACTTCGTACCGAAAAAACCAAAAAAAAAATTGTAAATTTGGCTAAGCTTTAAATTTTTCTAATAATTTAGTAAGATTTTTAAAAATTTTAATTTTTTAACCCTTTCACTACCAACTTTTTTTGGCCAAGAATTTCTTGACC
This sequence comes from Pegoplata infirma, assembly GCA_963921195.1. Taxonomy (NCBI): domain Eukaryota; kingdom Metazoa; phylum Arthropoda; class Insecta; order Diptera; family Anthomyiidae; genus Pegoplata; species Pegoplata infirma. The sequence goes on along the minus strand of OY992536.1, from coordinate 54,187,887 downwards.
AAAATTTGTGAAAATGTAGATCTATGCTAAGTAAAAATTTTTTGTTTATTTCGTTGGTCTACTGCGAATTTTGTATTTTTTGCTTTTAAGAAAGCTTGTACGATTATTATTCGATTTTGAGAACGTCTTTAACGTTTATTTTGTTTTGCAATTTTTGTACGCTATTTGAAAAATTTCCATTTTGCCAAGAAATATTGCGTATAGAACATACCGCATTGAAAAATGCGGTATGTTCTATAAGCAATGTATGTTCTTTGGACACCTACTCTTTTGCGATACATGTCAAGAAACTAATTTATTTGGTTTGGATTATATCGTGCCTTCCACAGACAGACGGACCGACATCGCTAGAATGTTTTAAAATTGGCCATGGATCAATATTATATATTTTTTATGAGGTCCTAGAACGATATTTTCTTGCGTTACACGCGGAATGGCAAATTGAGCAGGGCATAATAAGCCAATCAAATATATAATTAAATTTTAATTTATTTTTAATTTCTGAGTGCGTTAACATTTTTGGATGCCATTTGTTTAAAGGCACGAAAAGGCAGCTAGTTTTATTAAAATCTTTTAGATAATAACTTAAACTTTAATTCTATGTTAGAATTAGATCAGCGGAAAACGGCGCCAACAGTTAAAATCCCAGTCAAAGTTGCGTAGGTTAGTAAAAAAGTATTATATAGTTCAAATGAATTAATTTCAAATTTTTTAACAATATATACAGAGATCATAACAAAAATAGAATCTGGACAAGATACCCTTTCCAACCAGGTATTACAATCCTAAAAATAATAATTATAAATATTAAAAATACGCACTTGAATATGGTATTATTTTACCTCCCCACATCTTTAAAGTCGAAAGTTGTGTGTTATGTCGCCATTTTCGAATACTTCTGTTGACATAATAACTATGATTTATAAAAATAATTATTGCTTGACATCTTAGCTTTACGATAGAACTTGTTTTATGGTTAATTTCAAAGATTTGCAAAAATCAATTATGAGATGCATTCACCTCATATTTTCCACTGTGCAATGGTCTAGGGCATGTATGCGTAAAATGGCTATTTTTTATCCGATTTTAATTTTATTAGACTTTTTAGAAAGGTAATTTAATACCATTTTCATATTATTTCACAAAAAAATTTAACAAAAAATAACAAATACCATAATTTTTCTAAAAACTAGAAAAAAGGGGTTTTTCTTTCATTTAAAAATGTCACAAAACTTCAATCCATTTTCGGCACGAGTTATTTTTAGCCGATTGTCCCCAAATTGTGGCTCACTCATTTTTAGATACTAAAGAACAATTTAGGACCCTACTAGGTATAAAAAGGCGATTTTCGTTTTTAAGCATCTTCGAGATTTTTTAAATCTGCTCATTGGTCATCTTGAAGGCCAGCCAACAAAGTCGAACAATAACAAATCAAGTGCTTTAAATTTTTTTTATTCAATCGAATTCGTAAATCGAATTAATTGAGGAATCGGTGTAGTGTCTTCAAGCTTTATCTACTCTTAGAAGACATTCATAAAGTTTGAGCTTTTTTGTTGTTAACGCAATGACTTGCAAATGTAACGTAATGAGGTTTATTCAGTGTGATAAGAATAGGAATGATAAATAAGTTTTATGAAATTGTACTAAATTAGTACAAAAAGTGTACTTTTTGAAGCTACATAGTACTTAATTAAAAAGCAAATATATATTAAAAAAAACACTTAGGAACAAACTGTGGAAATCAGTGGTTTAATGTTAAAATTACGTAACTCCAATTTTCGATTAAGTAGTGCGTTGTCTCATAGACAAAAATCAAAAATTAGGTCATGGTCTCAGAAATTGATGAAATTTATATATTTAATAGCTAATTAGGTACCAAAAAACGAATCACCAACAAAATTTTGTTGGTCCTAAAACATATTTTTAAATATAATTAATTAAAATTTTTAGCAACAAAATTTTAATAATGAAGTATCACACAGTTTTGTGGACGACAATTAATAAATGGTGGGAAACACTTTTGACACTTCACTGACGCACTTTTTTTGGCCATAAAAAACGTCTATTAATATTTCTTTCTCTAACTTGACATAATTTTTTTAAAATAATATTAGCTGAAAATTACATATTAAATCGATATTCAAACAGAACTAGTGCGTGCCAAATTTATAAAAAAATTATAAATAAGTGTTATGGTTTTTATGCCACCGCCCCGGAAATAGTTAATATGTTATCTTTTGAACTACAAAAAGAAAAGTTGCGTATTTTTCACTTCTTATATTTTTAATTTTTATTTTTGCAAAAGTATTTTGTGCGTTTTTAACCCATTTTGCAATAAAGAATGTTTTTGTATTTTTAACATTAACAAACTGATTTTATCCAAATTTGGCTTTAATATAAACCTTATACACTCAGAAAATTATGTAAGTTACGAACATGTTAGTTGTTTGTATATTTTACAGTAGTTAGTTGTTTTCAACTACAAAGTCAGTTGTTTTTGTATGAAAAATATCAAACAACTATTTCTGTTAGTTATTTTAAGTCGTTTTTATGAATAACTAACAAAATGTATTGTGATGTAGTAACAGTTATTTAAAGTAGTTAATTTTATTTTGTTTTATCTCTGAAAAATTTTCAAAGTTTTTTTCCAAAAAATAAAAATAAATTTTCGTTTTTTTATTTTTCACAGCTTCCCAGCAGAAATTTTGCTGAACGTTCAGCAGCTTTTGGAAGGGGAACTTGAGTAAAGGAGCGCATCCAATTGCGCTGAATTCATGCATGATTCTCTAAGGCGATGTCCCACTTTAGAGCGCTAGTTGGATACACAGAAACAGCGCTCGTTAGATGCACTGAAATCACGTGTCTTTAGAGCGCTGATTTAAGCAGAATAAAGATGCTGTAAATTCATGTATCTTTTTAGCGCTGATTTAAGCAGATTAAAGATGCAGTGAATTCATGTATCTTTGTAGAGCTGATTTAAGCAGAATAAAGATGCTGTAAATTCATGTATCTTTTTAGCGCTGATTTTGTAATAAAATTTGTATTTTCTAAAATTAAAGTTCTAAAATTAAAATGTAAAAATGAGATAAAAAACAAAAAATTTACCAATAAATGAAAAAATATTCAAAAGAAGTTATAACAAATGTATCTTAGTTTTTCTGTTTTTTCGTGATTAGAGTTTGTGTTTAATCCAAATCGGTTTATTCATCGAAATAACAAATAAGCATTGGCTGTTTTTTGGTTGGCCTTTTTATCATCATTTAAAATGTGTTAAAGGCCTCTGTTATGTCTTTCAAAACTTTTCAAATCACATGATATTTTCCGAATCACATGAAATCGAGTTTGGTGTTTGTTTACGGGTTCATTCAAAGTCAGACAAGAAAAAACAATAAAATTTAAAATTCGTTATTGATAAAATTCAATTTTGAATTTTTCAAAAAATTCAAGAAAGAATTTTAAATATGATTCTTAAAAATTTTATTTTAAATTCTTAGAAGAAATAAAATTCAAAAAAAATTTATTTAAAATTCTTTAAAGAATTTTATTAATAAAAAAAAAGAATTTTATTTCCATAATAACAAATATATTTTGAACAAATAAATATTCAAACCAAAAGTAAAATAAAATTAAACCAAAAATAAAATTCAAACCAAAAATAAAATTCTTTTTTTTTTTTGAGAATTTTATTTTTGGAAATAATAAAATTCAAATGTTTTTGAGAATTTTATTTAAACAAAAATTTTATTTCAAATACCTTATGAATTTTAAATAAAATTCCAATTTTTTCCTTGTCTGTTCAAAGTTTAAATCAAATAACTAAAATTTAAAAAAATATAACAAAAAAATTCATTCGTTTTACTTTACAAAACTTTATTTATGTGAAACAAAATGAAAAAAAAAAATCGGAAGTGAACATCAAAAAAATATCGGAAATTTTCATTTTCACATTTTTTATGGGATTTTTTTTGGGAACAGCGGTCAAAGATGCTATGATTGAAGCGCTCTTTGCAGCGCTGATTAATGCGCAATAATGATGCAGTCAAATCATGTGTCTTTGTCTAAAACTCATGTTTTTTTATTCAAAAAGTGTTAAAAATATTAAAAAGGAAAGCAAGTGTGAAATTTTATAAAAAAATAATTACACATTATAAGTTTTATATAAAAAATCTTAAAAAAAAATTAAAATTTTTCCCCCTTCCTTTTACTGCATCCCTAAGAGCGCTCTTTGGATGCGCTACGGTATGCTATAAACAGATGCTGTGTCGCCAAAATCTCGATTTATTTCTGCTGGGTTTTTAAAAAAAAAAACTGAAAAAATTTGGTCTTCAATTTTTTTTCTGAAAAATTTTTTGAAAAAAAAAAAAATATTTATTGATGTTTTTATTTTTACTACATTTTAGTTGTTTTGAATACAAATGTAAGTAGTTTTTACTACATAAGTCAGTTGATTTTTGTCAGTTAAAATAACTAACATTGTTAGTTGATTTAACTGAAAAAGTAGTTGACCCAAAAACAACTTACATTAATGAATTACCACGCTACACAGCCCAAAAATCAAATAGTTAATACTGCACAAAACTTCATTTCTCGAGTATTTAACATTAGCGATACACAATTTCACGCCAAAAACAAAAACATTATAATTAACATTTTAAAAAACAACAGCTTCCCCACAAAACTCATATTTACATTGATCGACAATACAATTAAAAAACTAGATAAAAATAAAAACAATCAAACCATATCTACAAATACAGAAAAAGAAGACAAAAAATTTTACAGTGTAAAATATATACCTGGGTTAACCGATAATAACAACATACGGACGTCAATAAAAACAGAAAACATCTGTTTTGCATATAAACCCAATTTGACATTAACAAGGGAAGTCTCCCTGGTGTCACCCTCCGATCTTCATGAAATTTGGATATGTTGTTAAGAACGAAAATTAATTCGACACGTATTTTTTTTTAGCGGCCCAAACTCATTTTTAGGGGGGGTCAATTTGTATGGGGGGAAATTGACCTTTTTCAGTTTTTTCCGATTTACACCTATTTAAACAAAATTAATATAGGCATGTGTGGTACCAGATTAAAGGTATTAAAAATACCTATCTCGTGGTGCTAACAACGGGCCAAAGAAGTTAATATTTTTTCGACTTATTAACAAAAATGTCCTAAAATTTTCGTATTTAACTCAATAGGGCGAAAAGTTGTGCATGTTTGAACACGTTCTTAGCACACGTATATAGGTTTTCTAAAGACCTTTCATTTGGTATGTAACATGACTAGGGTTGCCATTTCCTTTTTGAGAAAAAGAAGACGTCAACCTCAAAAAAGGAGGACATTTGGCCCAAAAAAGAGGACAATTTTTGTTTAAAAATTAATTTTAAAAAAATTAACAACGCGATAAAAAATACAAATAAAATGTATTTTTAGTATTATGAAAAAAAATTTTATTTCCACTTATTCAAAAATGTTGCAGTGTATTTTGGGAAATAAATTTCTATAATTCAAAAATTTTTAATTTTATATCTGAATTTTCTATTAGTATTTAAAAATTGTCTAAATGCTTATCAGAAAATTCAATTTGTATTTCAAAAATTTCCATTTTAAAATATCTTTATTATCTTTATTAAAAATTCCATTTGTTTATTACAGATTTTTGAAAAGCATTTGGAAAATTTTGAAAAAATTTTGAAAAAAACGCTGAAAAGAAAAAGTCGCATGACAAAAAAACATATTATTTTGGTACAAACTTAAACTCATGTTATAAGCTGCTTTAAGACAAAGAAACTAAAAAAAAATATTTTGAGTACGGCTATTCTAGCTCGAGGTAATTTTTCGTTACTTATTAAAACCATGATATTTGTGTAGAACAATTTGGTTTTAATGATACCTTTTATAGATCAGAATCTAAAACTTTGCCATACGAAAAATATCACAGAATCTGAAATTTTTTCTATACTAAAAATGTCTCAGAATCTGAAACTTTTTCGATATGAAAAATGTCTCAGAATCTGTGACAATTTCTTTACGAAAAATGTTTAGAATCTGAGAATATCCTTGTACCAAAAATGTCTCCTAAAAATGTATCAGAATCTTAGACTTTTTCTATACGAAAAATGCCTTAGAATCTAAGACTTTTTCTATTTCAAAAACTGTCCGAGAATCTGAGACTTTTTTTATACAAAAAATTTTTATGAATTAGAGACTTTTGACATAGGACAAATATCTCTGTAAGATTCTAAGAAATTTTCTGAAAGAAAATGTAAGATTTTCTTTAAAAACAAATAAAAAAAAATGTTGCTCCTTTTTCGTATAAAGAAAATTTATTGGCATTTCGGGGCCCCCTTAGGTCGAGGGCCCTGGGCCCGTGCCCAGTATGCCCTAATCGTTAAAACGGTACTGAACTCCACATTCATTGAGAATTAGAACAAAAAAAATTGTACAATCTCTTAGTAAAATCAGGATCGTCAAATAATCAACACGATCGTGATCTTACTAAGAGACTGTACAATTTTCTTCTTATAATTCTCAATGAATGACGAGTTGAATATGTATTAATAATTTTTGTTCGCGTTTTGCTCTCAAAAAGTTGACATTATTTCTGATCTGCTAAAATACAGCCAATAATTCAATAGTTTAGAAGCAATAAAAAAAATAATGGGGAAAAGTCCAAAAAGTAGGACAACCCCGGACACTTTCTAAAAAAGAAGTAGGACTGCCCCGGACGCCCTAAAAAAGAGGACGGTGTCCGGGGAAAAGAGGACGGATGGCAACCCTAAACATGACTAGGTTTCTTTGCAAAATATAGGAGATAAACGAAAAAAACTGAAAAATGGCCTTGTTTTCCCCCTCCTTTTTACCCCCTAAATATGAATTTGGGCCGCTAAAAAAAAATATGTGTCCCTTTATTTTTTCTGATCTACAAAATAAAACCAATTCCATAAAGATCCGCGGGTGACACTAGGGAGACTTCCCTTGTAAGCTCAATTTTCTCTAGAGTTAAGGCGCCAATTAAAAAACAACAACAAAGTAATATTGTATACGAATTACAATGTGAAGGAAATGACACACAGTGTTGTGAGTTAATTTATATTGGAACAACAAAACGTACACTGGAGACAAGAATGGGAGAACACAAGATGGACATAATGCGAAAAAGAGAGACAATAGCACTAGCACAACACATACTACAGACTGGTCACACAATTAAGTTCGACGATGTAAAAATTTTGGATATAGAAAATAGGGAAAAGAAGAGATACACAATCGAAAGCCTTAGAATACAACAAAAAATTAAAAAAAACAATGAACTTGAAAGAGGACACGAACAATATAAATGCAAGTTATAGTGTTGCCATAACTTAAGCTGTGATATTATTTATAAATATGTGTTTAAATGTTAAATTTATGTTTTATGTTTTTATGTTCTATGTTACATATAAAACCTTTTTATTTTTAATGTGATAAAATTTCATATTTGTAAGTTTAAATTGTTTTTGTGTAATATCATTGTACTTATTTTATTTGTTTTATATTTTCTTAAATAGACAATCCCTTGAAAAAGTCGACAAACAATCGACGAAACGTCGGGAAAAAATTGTAATAAAAATTGTTTTTTATTTACATTGAGGAAATTTAGGCCCCATTAGCTTAACAAAAACATTAATTAATTCATCACTCTGGCCAAAAAAACTAAACAATAACTTACAAAGTAGTTATTTTAACTGACATTTTCAGTTGATTTTACTAACATAATTTTTTGAGTGTAAGTATTATTTTACTTACCAAATTTTATTACGATCGCACAATTTCTGTAGGTTTTATAGCGATTTTAAGAAAAAGGGTAAATGGCAGGACCTTTAATGCTGGCTCTGATTTAAATGAAAATTTACGATTTTATATCTTGGATGGGACAAAAAAAATTTAAAGTATAGCGACAGTAGAGATTAAAACTTAGCTCGAGATCATTTTTTATGGCCCACTGAAGTTTTTCAGTTTTTTTCAAAGGCGTTTTGAACAAGTCAAAAAATAAGTATTAAATCTAATTCTGAGGTAAAGAATGCTAAATTACGATAATATATGTATGTCCTCAGTGAGATTTGATGGCGGTTCTTTTCTTAGAACAAATTAACCCTCTATCATTTTGTTTCCATTTTCCAGAAACTCTTATAGAACACCTCTAAAACGTACCTTTAAGGAGTTATAATGTTCTACAAACATTATCTGCATCAAATCTCACTAGGGGTTGTCGAAGGTCAAAAGTTCTTGAAACGTGCAGAATGCTTTAAAAAGTAAACATATAAATTATTTTGGTAAAAAACAATTTGACTTAGCTAAAGGGTTAAAATGTTCTAAGAAAAATACCGACGTCTATTGTCATAATTGAGCTCGAAAGCAGATTTATAATATTTTTTTGACTTAATTCACACGACTTTGATGAAAAACAGTTTTATAGTATGTGATAATTTACAATTTTACTTCTTTAAGCATTTTGCACTTTTCATACGAACATTTGATTTTTTTAAATGATGACCAATATGGTAACATTTTAAAATTGAAGTAAAGCTTTCATAGGTGGATTTCTCTGCAAATACAGCAGACACAACAAAGTCACGTTACCGTCGGACTTGGTACGAGACGAATACCCAAAAGCTCTTGAGGAATAGTCTTTTGATTAATTTGAAAAACAGCTGTTCAATTTGTCAAAAATATAACTATTTGATTGGTTTATACTAATTAAATATTTTTTTCCATTGTTAAACAAAATGTAAACATTTGCAGATTCTACTAAATCAGTCATTAGAGCATCGTTGTACTTTTGACATCCAAATTGTACTGATAAAAGTACAATTGTATGGCTTTATCATCCCTGGATAAGACAAATACTCTTTTTTGTATGTAAACATCAGGACGGTGATCATGTAAAACGATAGTTGACAATCGTCGATTTATGGAGCCTTGTTGCTTCTAAACTAATCAAAATGTTTTAAAATTTTTTAATTATTCTGGATTAGACACCAGTCCTTAATAATTAAAAAAAGAAAAACTTTCTAATTTCCCTTTAAAACGATATGTATTTTGATGTCGTTTATGCATCGTCCATCGTTTTCGTTTTACGTGAATAGCCGCCTGATGTTGTCAATTATATCTGTGGACGTTTGACAAAAGCACTTATTTTTTTTTTTAAATATTTTTAGAGCTTTTTTTAAGAGTGTGTAATGTTAAGAACTGGACGATTTTCTCCGCAGTTTCCAAGAGATCTGATAACATGATATTTCAAATTGTTGAGATTTAAAAAAAAAAATCATGGAAAAAGTGTTTGTTGTAGCCGAAAAAGTCCATTTTAATATATTTTTGACAAAAGAACTTAAATCGAATTAAATGCTTTTGTCAAATCTCCACAAATATGTTCACAAATAAAACAAATGAGCATAATGAAAGCTTTTGACTTCCATGCTCTTTGATAAATATAAACAAATAATTAAACAAAAGCTTTTGTTCACTTATTGGTGGAACATAAACGTAAGTTTGTCATATAATTTGTAACACTTTGAAATATAGATCAAACGATGTACGTTCAAAACACGATAAGTTTCAAAAGGAAAGTAGGAGGTTGTTGTTTACGGAGCTTTTTATTTTATTCAAGGAAAAAAGTTGTTGGATCAAAGTTAATTTGACGAAGCTTATTGCCCTATACACAGAAAAAAATATCGGGAAATCAAAAGTAACAAAACAAATTGTTAGCAACTAACTTCCAGTTCAACAACGTTTTTAATTGTATCAACAATGTATATAGTTAATGTGACAAAAATCCAATTTAATTTCCAATTAAATGCATCAATTAAAATCATTGTTAAAAAACGCACAAAATGCTCATTGATAACACAGACACCTTATAAATTTATTTAATGAAGCTCAAATTTATGTGACGATAGCTCGGTGGTAGTGTGCTAGACTCAAATCATGAACATTGCGGGTTCGCTGCCAGCTGGCGGAAACATTTTTTTATTTTTATTTATTTTTATTTTAAACTATTTTTGTTTTGCTATTCTGCAACACCTTTTATACGCGTTAAGTCAAGTAAAAAATATATGAGAAATAGCACGGTGGTAGTGTGCTAGACTCGTATCATGTTCGTTGCCGGTTCGATTCCAGCTGCCGCTAGATTTTTTTTTTTATTTTTTTATATTTTTTTTTGTAAATAAAATCATATTAAAACCGGTTTATTTCCTTTAATATACGCGTATAGTCAACTACAAATATATACAAGGAATAGTACGGTGGTAGTGTGCTAGACTCGTATCATGTTCGTTGCGGGTTCGATTCCAGCTGCCGGCTAATGTTTTTTTTTTTTTTTTTTTTTTTAATTTTTTAGATTTTTTTTGTTCTATTTTTAGATTTTTTTTTTATAAAATGACATTTAAGCATGCTTATTTCCGTTAATATAATTTATTATAAACTTTTCAATTAATTTCATTGTTGATCCAACAACGAATTTAATTGACAAAAATGAGTTGATATTTTTTTTAAAAGTTACAAAAGTCAATGTTGTATTGACAAAATCCAATGTAGGCTCAGTTTCAATTAAATGTTTAATTGTATTAACAATGAAATTAATTGAATTGACAATTTTTTTTTTTCTGTGTACGGAACTAACAAATCGTGTAAAGGTAGGCTGACCATTCGTACTGATTTGATCAGTACATGTACTAGGGTATTCAATTAATCGGGTTTCTTGTTTAATCGGTTAATCGAGCAAATAATTAATCGGGGTTTAGATTTAATCGGTTATTAATCGGTTAAATTTAAATTATTCGATTAACCGAATAAAATCAATTTTATATTAAAATTGAAGATCAAACTCCGAATTTTATGTAATTTTATATATTTTATTAATTAAAATGCCATCCAAAATGTTAACCAAAGTAAAGATTTTTAAGTACAGTGAAATCCCATGTATTACGCCGTACGCTAAATCAAAAATCTGAGATATCTCACGAACGGATTTCATTCAACGGCTTAATTGTGATAAAATATTTAAAAAATTATCTTTGGTGGCATTTCTTGAAAAATATTGGCGGATAAGCTCAACTCAAAACTTTTTGGTTTCTTATTTAAAGATATTTAGTGCCGAAATTGCAAGTTTCTTCGATCGATATCTGAAAGATTCCAAAAGCATTCTGAAGAGAAATGGGTATTTTCAGATGTGCTGAAAAGTTTTGAAGTTAAAAAATCGCGTTTTTACACGTTCCCGAACACAGTGAAAGTTTTATTTTTTGGCATTATAGCAAATCGGTAACCCTAAATATCTAGAACTTAATGAGATAGATCAAGTCTAAATGCAGATTCGGTTTTAGCGCATAAAAAGCTATTAGACAAATTTATAGTGGTGGCAATGTGTAAACAATTTGGCCACGGTTTTCAGACCTATTTTTTTAAACCGAGATATCTTTTTAGGATCTCCATATATATTTGTTTGAGGACGTTTTTCCACATTGCTAAGGTTATACTACAATGCCGTATGCCCAGAAAGTTTTGAAATTTCTTTGGGGCCTGAACGTTTTTTAGCAAGACCGTGATTTTAATTAAAACTGAAAAATTAATACACAAAAAATAAGTAAAAGTACTAAAAAAAATAAAATTCGGTTAACCGGTTAATCGACTCAAATTAACCGATTTATTTGTTATTTGAAAATTGTCAATTTTAAATTATTCGAACAGTTAATCGACCAAAATTATTCGGTTAACCGATTAACGGTTAATCGATTGAATACCCTAACATGTACTGATTTTTAATCACGTGTGCTGATCAAAAAACGATGTACTGATTTGTACTGATTTTTTGAAATATGTACTGATTGTACTGATTTTTGGACATTTTTACATATTCCAATTTGTTTTTATAACTTAAGTCTGTCTGACCATGAGATAATTTTTAATGAATTAATTCTAAGGAGATTAGAGTTAGTGAATCAAGAGGTTTCTTAACGCAAAAATGTATCTGAGCATGGGGTTATTTTTATCTTCCTAAATTAATTTAAAATTGAGCACAAAATCTTTGACGTTTTATATAAAGAAAAGTAAAATAGGCCGATGGATTTTTTATATTTTTAGAAAAATTATGTTAATTGCATGAATTCAAATCATTCTGAGATCTTAGATGAGGTAAAGTCATCAGAGATTATTTAAAAAAGCGCTTAGAAAGTCAGGGTGGTTACAAAAAACACGTGCATATAAGCTGGAAAGTTTTCTTAAACGAAAAGTTGTCAAAACTTACGGATAAAAGTTCTCAAGATCTGAGGGGTTTTCTTATTCTCAAAACCTGTGGAATTTTGTTATATTTTCTGCAGTGAAACGATCAAAATTTTCAAATGAAGTCGTTTATAGTCAACTGATTTTTCTGACAAATTACGATTACAGTTGTTTTTTACAGTTGTTTTTTTGCGGTTGTTTTTTTAAAAGTTTTTTTAAAGTTGTTTTTAACAGTTGTTTTTACTTAAAACACTTGGGATCAAGTTAGTTAGTGTAACCGAATTTTTTGAGTGTTGAAAAAACAGCAGTGTTTTCCCGTAGCATAAAAATTTTAGAGAGTTATTTCTAGAAAATAAACATAAAAACTTGGGCGTACTGATTTGAGCTCAGAAAAAAATGGTCACCCTATATAAAGGGCCCAACAGTTTCGACGTACGTGTATTTACCAGACATGTGCACGGATGGTGTTAAAATGCGTTTAGAGACATTCTAAAAAATTTAGAATGTGGACAATATTCTATTCTTATCGTTCAAAGCGAATGAGTTTTTCATTCTATGCTCACAGTGCAAGAGAAAGCTACACACACTAGTGTAACGACATTCGTAACACGAATGAACCAATTAGGGAGTACATAGACAGCCAATAATTTGAAAATACTATACTCTGAAGCGTGTGAATAGAATGATTTTTATAAAAAAAAAAAATATTGTTTGGCTATTTGGGGGAACTCTTTTATAAAAAAAATATATGTATGCTAATAAAATAAACATTTTGTTATGTAGAATAAATGAAGAGGTAAATAAAAAATAATTATGGGGAAAATTAATTTATAAATAAGAGTGGATAAAAAAATTTTTATACATAAAAATAAATATTAGGGTGGATTGAAAAATTATTTTTCTATTTCGAAAAATAATGTTCAATTTGGTAAAAAAATTGTTTTGCTTTATGGCAGAAAATGTTAATACCTATAATGATGAAATATGTAGTGTGACCAAATACAATTTTTTTCACAAAATTTTCAACTATTCTGCTAATACCGAAGACGATTTTTTTTAATTCGATTTTTTGTGAAACCGTACAAATTTATGTAGCAAAAGTTTGTCTATTTTTTTGTATGTGCATTAGGGTGGAGCTAATTATGCTTTTTTCGAATTTCGAAAACGTCGGTGAAAAAAAAATATTTTTTTTTTTTGTTCAAAATATTAAGGCTGAATAAAATATTATGCACCCTCAACCGTAAACTAGCGTAGAGAGATTTCCGTTATATGAGAACAAATAAGTGCAATTATTCTTCTTTCAGACCGTGATTTTCTATTTGATTTTGATCACTACGCTACTTAAGGGGACAGTTACGGGTAGTAGACTGGCATTTTTTTCTCAACTTTCGATTTTCCCAAGTGTCCGGGCAAATTTTTATTGTCCAAGGTCTAAAACTTATGTGGTACAAATTTGAGGTCGATCGGATTAAATTAACCCGTGGCGCCCGGCGGTCAAAGTTTTGGATTTTTGAAAAATTTAAAAAAAATAAATAAAAAATTTAAATTTCTTTCGACACATCATATTTGTTAATTTTGATGCGGTGAGCACGACTATCAAAAAAAAATTAAAATCGGTCGAACGGTTTTCGAGATATCGCCATTTGAAATTTGCAAAAAATGGCGGTTTTTTCCTACGTTCAAGAAATTTTTTAAAAAACATCACAATTTTTTCCCCCTCGGCCATTTCATAGAGCTTAAGACAATCTTTCATTTAAATCTAATTTGAGCCAAATCCGATCATTTTATCCCGTGGCGCCCTTCGGTCAAAGTTTTGGATTTTTGAAAAATTCCCACCAAAAAATTAGATTTTTTAAAAATTAAAAAATTTCAAAAAAATGTTTTTGATACATTATTTTAATTAATTTTGGCATGCTGAAAACGAATGTCATAAAATTTCTTGAATCGGTCAAACGGTTTTCGAGATATCCCCATTTGAAATTTTCAAAAAAATGCCCAAAATGGTGGTTTTTTCCTACGTTCAAGAAATTTTTTAAAAAACATCACAATTTTTTTTTCCCTCGGCCATTTCATAAAGCTAAACACAATCTTTCATTTAAATCTAATTTGAGCCAAATCCGATCATTTTATCCCGTGGCGCCCTTCGGTCAAAGTTTTGGATTTTTGGTAGAAATTTTTCAAAAATCCAAAACTTTGACCGAAGGGCGCCACTGGATAAAATGATCGGATTTGGCTCAAATTAGATTTAAATGAAAGATTGTCTTAAGCTCTATAAATGGCCGAGGAAAAAAAATTCTGATGTTTTTTAAAAAATTTCTTGAAGGTAGGAAAAAACCGCCATTTTTTTCAAATTTCAAATGGCGATTTCTCGAAAACAAAATTAAAAAATATGATGTGTCGAAAAAAATTTTCCTTTTTTTATTTATTTTTTAATTTTTCAAAAATCCAAAACTTTGACTGCCGGGCGCCACGGGTTAATTTAATCCGATTGACCTCAAATTTGTACAACATCCGTTTTAGTCCTAGTATAATAAAAAAATTACCGGACTTTGAAAATTGGAGAAAAATATTTTTGGCCATACAGAAAAATGTCAGTCTAACGGGTAGCTAACCCAGCCTTTAGTTTATATTCGGACATTACTGAAATGTGTTTTTATGATAAACTTTTTTTTTCTGTAAAGAAATTAAAAAAAATGTTCTTTAAAAACAACTTATTTTTTTTTTTAAATTAATTTCAAATTGCATTAAAGGCCAAATTAAATAAAACGACAAATAAAAATATATATCTTCTCAAAACTGAGCCAAAATGACGTTATATTTTCAGCAAAAAACGAATTAAAAATATTTTTTGCAAAACAAGAAATAATGTGCTCGATTCTGAAATACGATTTCACATTCACCAAATTTTTAAAAATTTGATATTCTTTCGAATTTAAGGATTTTAAAATTTTTTTCTTGTAAAAATTAAAGATCTAGTTAATAGCCTTGTTTTTTGCAGACCGGATTAAGATTAGGATTAACTTTATTTTATTAAAAAATGGGTCAAATCAGGTCCAGATTTTTTTTTTTTGTAATTTTTTTTCTGAAATTATACGCAATTAGTAAATATAAACAGGAAAACAAATTAAGCTTTGACTAAAATGTTAAGAATGAAAAATAAATAAGTTAAATCCTAGGATTAACTCAGATTTATTTATACCATTTTACATTTTGAGCAACGCTTAATTTTTTTCATGTTTATATTTACTAATTGTATGTAGATTCAGAAAAAAAATTTAAAAAAATATGTCTGAACTTGATTTGACCCATTTTTTAACTAAATGGAGTTAATCTTAATCCGGTCTGCAAAAAACAAGCCTAGTATCTTAAGAACAAGTTTAAAAATCTAAAATTCGAAAGAATATCAAATTTTTAAAAATTAGGTGAATGGTGAAATCGTATTCCAGAATCGAGCACAATAAAATATTTTTTTGCAAAACAAGAAAAAAAAATTACGGACAAAAAAAATTGTTTACCATAAAAACACTTTTTAAGTAATGTCCGAATATTAAATAATTTAAGAAAAAAAAATATTTTTTTTTACTTTGTTAGGAACTTTCCGATTTTGAAGCCAAGGCCATTGTATGAAAGGATCAATATTTTAATGTGTTAATATCAACCCTAAAAGGCAACTTTACCGACCCAACGTTTTCGAAATAGATCTAATTAGCTCCACCCTAATGTATATATATGAACATTTTTCCCTACGGTACTATTTAATCTTTTTTATATTTCTCTTCACCCTAACATATTTGTAATTTAAAAAACTTTAAAGCGGTACTTATTGTTGTTGGGAACACTGTTGCCAGATTTGACGATTTCTCTGCATTTTGACGATTTTTACTCCCCAAAATAGCAAAATGACGATTTGACGATTTTTGCCCAAAAAATTACGATTTTTAAAAATAACAAAAACCTGTCAATTTTGTCTACTTTTAAAATTTTTTTTAATGAAACTTTAGTATTCAGTGAATATTTTTTGCTTATTGTTAGTTAAAAAAAGTATCCGCCAACATTTTTGTACAAAAAGGTACAAAGGGAACAAGTGAGAGTTACATTCCCTTTTTCCCTACAAAAGGTAAAAAAACAATAGGGGGTTTTTTGGCGGAGGACACCTTTCTTTTTGTAATAAATGTTAACAAATTGATTTATTATGATATTTACGTAATTTTATCATTATTTTTGTATGCAAGTGTCGGACGGAAAAGGGCGGACGGAAAAAAATATATTTTTTAATTAACTTGACCCAACTGCAAGATCTTTTCTTTCATAAAAATATTTCATACGTTTAAGAAGGTGAACAAAGAATATAAAGAGTAAATTTCGGAGGTAGGTTCAGTTTTACTAAGGTGAACTTTGTTCTCCCTGGTTTGTTTTGTTAATTTTCAAACTGAACCATCCAATCGCATTAGATATATTTCTGCCAAACTGCATGCATTAAGCTCTTTTGGTTTGGACTGCATCATGTCTTCAACAGACGGGCGGACATAGCTTGAATGAATCTTTAATCAATGATAAATATACCTTTTTTATTTTGACGATTTTTTGACGATTTCTGCAAATGGGATGACGATTTTGACGATTTTTTTTATAAAAATCGTACATTTTTGACGATTTTGTACCCAACAATTCTGGCAACCCTGGTTGGGAATAATGTTGTTTCTCTTACTTTTAGCTAAAAATAAAAAAACACAATGTTTATGATTTGTTTCAATGACACCGTAAGATTGTGCGTGTACGAGCAAGTGTAAAATGACGACCAGAAAACTAACTGCATAATTTGCATATTTTTTTATACATACATCCTAATACATTTTTTCACAAAGCATATTTTTTTTTCATCAAAACGTTTTTTTTTACTACCCCCATATTTTTAATAAGTTTTCCAACAATTTTTTTTTAATATTTTTTTACAAAAACATTCTAAGCGATCAGTGTATGTTAAAAATATTCT
This sequence comes from Pegoplata infirma, assembly GCA_963921195.1. NCBI lineage: Eukaryota > Metazoa > Arthropoda > Insecta > Diptera > Anthomyiidae > Pegoplata > Pegoplata infirma. Next base: position 54,170,634 of record OY992536.1, on the reverse strand, counting down.
AGCACACGGTGTAATTTTTATAATCTCTACTATGTTTGTTATTCTAAAAACGAACGTTTGTTTCATTCTAATCGTTCAAACACGACATTTGTCGTGTTCGTTTAAACAAGTAGAGCAAATTTTTTAATTTGTTGTTTAGCATCATAGTAAACATTCTCATTCGCAAGCACTGTACTCTAAAAGTAGTGTACTCTGAAGCGAATGATTTGGTGTAAGCGAAGAAGGGAATACATTTGATCTCATGTCTGGTATTTACATATTTAGTACAGGAAAATTTCAAAGTTTTCTGTGCCTACAATAAGTACAATTCTAAGCACCAATGTTTTTAACTTTGAAAAAATGTTTCTTATAATTTTGAACCCATTGTAGGGACCGAAATGCTTAAAATTAGACTTTACTGAATTTGTCAATACTGAATACTTCCCAGCTCTGAACCACGTTACGATACGATACGTCGAAACTGTCAGGCTCTTTACAAACCTTTTAAATTATAAATGATTTTTCTTTTAGAAAAATTTTTCCGTTCGTCCGTCCGTCTGCAGAAACCATGATTCAGTCCAAACCAAAAGAGCTAGACCCAAGAAGTTTGGCAATAATATCTCTTATCTTACTGGTAAGGTAAAGTTTGAAGATGTGCAAAATCGGAACAGGAGGAAAAAAGTTCCCCCTTGAAGAACTAAAACAACCCCTGAAAAATACGTTTTTTTTTTTAATTTTTGCTCAACAAATGTAACATTTTTATGCCATATTATGTTCATATACCCGCACATTGATCAAGAGGATTAGGAAACTCGATTTTTTCAGTCCGCCCCGTGGGGGAGTGGTTATAGAAAATAATTAATAATAACAATAAAAATGTATTTTTTTAGCGTAAATTTCATAACCATATCATTTGTAAACATTTAAAGCGGGGAAAAGGTGTCTATCTACGACTACGCCGAGCCCCCCTCAAAAAAAAAAAAATCGCCCCTGCCATTTTTTTTTTAACGTGTTGGAGGGTATTCAAGATTCGGCACCGCCGAATTTTACACTCTTACTTGGTATACTTGTTTTTATTTAAATCTCATTTAAAAGAGCTGTAAGCATTTTATTTTGAACTCAAAAAATTATTGATCGAAAAATATAAAGAGATAAGCTAAAATTTTAGTTTATAAACAAAGCGAAAATAAAGTCAACACAAAACCGGATAACTACGTATATCATGCCAGAAATGTAAGTATTATATATTTTTATTAAACTGATTTACAAAATACTAAAAATAAAGACAACAAATACACTATCCGAAATTAAATTGTAGTTGCGTGACAGTGAAATTTAAATAAGTGACTAATTTTGTAAAACGCAACGCGCCTTTTTTTTCATATTACCGCGTTTAAAACATAAAATGCGAAAAGAGTTTTACAGTGCAAATTATATGAGAACAATTATAAAAGAATGTGTGATGCAGTTTTGTTTCCAACTGAGGTAGCACTAGATATGTCCAGTGTTCAACAAAGGTCTGCTTCCTTAATGATTGTATAGTTGTACACACGAATTTGTTGACCCAATGTCGTTAGTACCGATGTAAGTAACTCACGAGTAGTAATTTAGTAGTAATTTCTTTATTTACAATTAATTATGTTTACAAATTCATTTATAAATTCTATGTTAAATATTTTTTGCAAATAAGAAAAACAAAAGAAGTAATGTTCGACAATGTATTTTTTAACGTCTGTCGAAATTTTCCGGTGATTAAAATTTTTATCAAGGAAGTTAATTATATTTTTGTATCAAAAATTTTCTATAATATAAGGCTGTGTTAAGGTATTGCACCAAATTTTCCCAATCTGTTTCTGTAGCACCGTTCAGTATTTCTATCATTTCTTCATCAAGTAAGTGAGATTTTCCGAAGCTAGCAATTCTAAACTCCTTAAGAATTTGTCGCACCGAAGGTGTTGTAATTAAGTTTAATCAAACCACATCGTGCTTTAAATATCCATGTTATATTAGACTGATTCATATTGTCGATAAAATAATTAAGACCACGGGTATGATCTAAACTTTTGTATATTCTTGAGCTGGCTGCTTTATTTTGTAAGCACTGATTTTGTTGATGTTGTTGTATTTTGTGTAAAAGTTGATTATTTTGAGCAATCCATTGGTGTTTATTGGACTGTGTACTAGACCATGGTGAACTAAGTTTTTCTGCAAGCATTTTCAATTCTTTGAAACAAAACAAGTTTTTTTGAATAAGTATTTGCGTTATTTGAAACGGTAGCCTATTATCCTGGTATTGAAAAATAACTCGAGTCAAGTACTGCATATCGAGGGCCTATATTCAAAACCCTCTATCTAAAAAAACACAACTTTTCAGGAGAGCCAAAAAACTGTTTATTTCGCGAATTGTTAGAGTAATTAAAATTCGATATTCTACAATATTTTTTTAAATCAACTAGTGAATCTGACATATACTTAATTCGTTTTTAAAATTTTGCACTATTGGGGATTTTAGAGGATAGATAGAGGGTTTTGTTTCTCAAAAATATTAAGTACAGGAATGAAAATGATCAGATAGAGGGTTTTGCATTTTAATAAAAATGAATTATTATGATTTCATTTATGACATCCGTTAATTTTTAACGTAATTTATTAATGATAACGGCTTATAAATAATTTCGAAATCGCGGTTTTGGTCCAGAGGTGCGGATTGTTAAGGCAAAAATTATTTTTTTTACCGAATTCGTCTCAAAAGTTGACAAACTGTTGAGTATGTTATGTAAGAAATAGTAAAAAAAATAAAAACGGGATTTTGGTCCACAGATGCTGATCAGCATCGGGATTTTTAAGATAAAAATTTTTGTTTCACAATGTACACAAAACATCCAAATTTTGAGACATATTTTTTAAAAAAGTCAAACAAGAATTTTCAGAAAAAATTAGCATCAGTGGACCAAAATCGTGGTTCTGGAATTTTGTTGATAAATTCATGTGCAGCATGCAAAAATTAGTATGAAAACATGTAATGCATGATAAAATTATTCAAAACAAATATTTGTAAATTAATTATTTGAAAAGATAGAGGGTTTTGCATTCAGAAAAATTAATTGTGTAAGAGATAGAGAAAACCTGAAATGCAAATAAAATAGCAAAAAAAAAATATTTTTGTTCTGAATTTTACACCATAGATGAGGGCCGTTTTACTGAATATTTTGCCAACAAAAAGTCATTTTCGTGAAAATGGAAGATAGAGGGTTTTGAATATAGGCCCTCGATATGTAGTTCTAAGGTGTATAAATGATTGTTTACGGCGGAAGTCTCCAGCATGAGAGCATAATTTGGAGTAAAATCTGGCAGCTTTAAAACTTTCTTCATAAAATATCTTTGTAGTATATCTATTTCTTCAAAATGACCGTAACCCCATACTTGGGCTGCATATGCTTGTATAGACCTGCATACCGCTAAGAAAAGGTATAGGGCGCAGGTGAGTCACGAGTATAGGGCGCAGGTGAGTCGGTGAGACCGAACGTTAGTTGGAGTTCGGGGGTGTCAGGGAATCGGATGAAGAAAGTTAACTAGAATATGTACGAAGTAACTCACGAGAATAGGGTGCTGGTGAGTCGGGTTAATACGAACGATAGGTGGCGGTCGGGTTTAACGGGCGATCGGGTTGCTAACTACGATTAGTAAAAATACTAAGTAACTCACGAGAATGGGGTACAGGTGAGTCGTGTTAATACGAACGATAGGTGGCGTTCGGGTTTAGTGGGCGATCGGGTATTCTAACTACGATAAGTAAAAATAATAAGTAACTCACGAGAATAGGGTGCAGGTGAGTCGTGTTAATACGAACGATAGGTGGCGTTCGGGTTTAGTGGGCGGTCGGGTATTCTAACTACGATAAGTAAAAATAATAAGAAACTCACGAAAATAGGGTGCAGGTGAGTCGTGTTAGTACGAACGATATGTGGCGTTCGGGTTTAGTGGGCGATCGGGTGCTAACTACGATAAGTAAAAATACTAAGTAACTCACGAGAATGGGGTGCAGGTGAGTCGTGTTAATACGAACGATAGGTAGCGTTCGGGTTTAGTCGGATTTCTAACTACAGGGTTTTAATTACGGACCAACTACGGCTAAAGACGGAGTTGGGAACAGGAATCTGGTCGGCTTACGGTATACAGCGTATATGCTACGAGGTATATCACGAACTCCAACTGGTTTCTCGTTCCCCTAGTCAGTCAACCTTTGTCATTATATAAAACTATTTGACTAACTTGATGAGAATTGCATGCTACTCTTCCACGTTTGGTAGTAATAACTATCAAACACACAATTGCATATTAGTAATGGGCACAAGTAGAGTGGTACGGTATAGGAAAAAGTATTTTCCTTGTAACGGCACGTTAATTAAATGGGGGTTCAAAGCAACATGCCTGTTTGTTTACCTTACTACAATCTACTCATTTTTACTACTTTTACTACAGCTGGAAATTTTCAGAACAAAAAAATTATGAATTTAATTTGCATGGCCTCATTTATGGCCCATTTGTTCTTTAGTCGATCAAATAAAAAGCTGCACTGTTTTTTATACTTTTTTTTTTATTTTTATTAATTTTAACAATTTTATTTTATATTTTTCAAACAAACAAAAAAAAATATTTATGAACATTTTTGAAGTTTACTCCAAATTTAAATATTAAAATTTTTTTGAAATTTATTTTTCAAATAGTCGCGTGAACTATCATATATCATATAGGTACTAACGTTTACGCTATTATATCGTTCTTGTGTTTATTGGGAAAGAGCATAATAAATGAATTATTAACATTTATAGCGAAGTGAAAGGTATTCCCCACCGACTACGCTGACACCCCCCCCCAAAAAAAAGACGCCCCTGCCATTTTGTTTTTGCTTTTATTTTTTAACGCTATGCTTTTATTTTCAGCACAGCCGAATTTAACGCTCTTCCTTGTTTCCTTTTTATATATGTACTTATCTTTTAGTTTTCGAACTGAAGTGATCTCATTACCCATTGGTCAAATACAAGGCAACTACACTACAACTATATATGATGATTGTTACCACAGCTTTGAAGGTATACCTTATGGCCAGCCTCCCGTAGGTAAATTAAGATTTAAATCACCCAGGTCTGTCGAACCTTGGGAGGGAGTTCTAGATTGTACAGAATCCAAAATCAAACCCGTACAAATGAATCCTTTAACTGGTAAAGCTGAGGGATCAGAAGATTGTTTATATTTAAATGTATACACTAAACAGGTAAATGGTAAAAAAAATTTTTGTACCTGTTTCCAAATGCTCAAGTTTTACTTTTTTAGTTTTCGTGTAACCCTATGCCGGTAATGGTATGGATATATGGTGGTGGATTTTACATGGGTGAAGCAACTAAAAATCTTTATAGTCCCGATTATTTTATGAAAGAAGATGTTGTTGTGGTTACTATAAATTACAGGCTCTGTGCTTTGGGTATGTAAAAACTAAATAAAAAAATAAATGTTTCGCAACATAACTAACTAAATTTTTACTATCAAAAGGTTTTCTCAGTGTTGAAGAGCCTGATTTGGAAATACCTGGTAATGCTGGTTTAAAGGATCAAATTTTAGCTTTAAAATGGGTTAGGGATTTCATCTGTTACTTCAATGGCGATCCAGGAAATATAACAGTTTTCGGTTGCAGTGCTGGTGCTGCCTCAACCCATTATTTGACTGCTACAAAAAAAGCTGAATTTTTATTTAAAAAAGCGATTTGCATGTCGGGCTCCATGTTAAACTCTTGGGCAAATATACCTCAAAAAGATCATGCTTATCGTTTGGCTGTACAACACGGATATACAGATCTTAATGATGATTTTAAAGTTATTAAGTTTCTTCAATCTTTAGAACCCGAAAAATTGGTTCAACATAATATATTGACAGATCAGGAGCGTCGTAATGGTGTACTATTTCCTTTTGGACCCTGTGTGGAACCCTACGATTTTGGCGATTGCGTTATACCTGTAGAGCCTAAAGAAATGTTAAAAACAGCTTGGGGTAATGAGATTCCAATAATAATGGGTGGTACAGCTGACGAAGGTTTGTTAATGTATCCCAAACTAAAAATGTTTCCCGAGTCAATGAATGCTATTAATAGCGATCTAGAAAGAATGTTGCCCTTCGAAGTTCGAGATGAGAATAAGGATAAATCTATAGAAAAAGCTAAAATGATAGTAAAAGCTCATTTTGGTGATAAACAACCAAGTGAAGATTGCTTAAAGGAGTTCATAGACGTAAGTATGAAAACGTTTATAAATATTTTTCGTAGGTGCATATTGAATATTTTATATTATAGTTTTATAGCTTTAAAGCTTTCTGGCATGGCTTTCATCGTTCTTTACTTTCACGTTTACAATACTCAAAAGCACCTACTTATCTTTATCGTTTTGCCTTTGATTCCCCAACTTTTAATCATAATCGGAAACGTTTTTGTGGTAACGATTTAAAAACGGGTGTTGCTCATGCTGATGATGCCGGCTATATGTGGTATGCTAACTATTCATGGAAATTGGACAAGACATCCAAGGAGTATAAAACTCTTGAGAGAATGATTGATATTTTTACATCATTTGCAAAAAGTTCTGATCCTAATTGTATTGCAACTTCTAAAATTAATTGGAAACCCTTGTGTATTGATGAACCATACATGGGTTTACATATAACAGACAATTTGGAATACACCATTATTCCCGAAAAGGAGAAGCTGTTAGTATGGGATGCATTGTATGATAAAACTGAATTAATTTAAGATTACTTAAAGATTGACAAATAAAATGTGAAGCTATATTTACATAACTAGCACGTCCGCCGGAACTTCGTTGCCGCTTATGTTAAATACCGGATAATAAAAGAATCAGGATTGCCCTACCCATTTCAAAAAAAATTTCCTACGTAGACTTTTTTTATTTACTTGTGGGCGTTTAAGTCTTCCATAAAAAAATATTTCAATGAATAATTTAAACAATAAAATTTGAATAACTTTGCTGGTACGTCATCATGTTCATTCCGGGGAAAAAATATATTGACAATTTTCGAGCCCATATGTGGGGATTTTGGATTTTAAGTGAATAAATATTTCAGTGAAAAAAGAAATTGGAATAAAAAAAATAAGTTTGAGTAAAAAAAAATATAGAGAGAAAAAATATGAATTAAAAAATGTTAAACACGAAAAATTTGAGAAAAAGATATTATTCCATATTGTTCCCTGCTCTATTCAATTTCGTTCCCCGTTCTACTCCGTTTCATTTCCAATTCCATCTCCTTCTTCTAAGGTCATTAATATATGTAGGAACAAAAAGAATACCAAAAGTATACTTTATTACCCCCATTAGAAACGGAATTTCCAAAAAGTACCTCTTCCAGTAGCCCGTTTCTGTAATTAAAGTGAGAAGTTTTCGCATCGAAAAATATGAAACAAAAAATTCCACAGTTTCTCGACTCCGGAATAAAAGCTGTTTCTGTATGTCAATGCGAAAACGCCAGCGTTTGTATTGGAATATTCCAAGATAGCTGTCAAAAAAGTAATCAAAGTGAGAAAATAGTAAGAAAACAAAAAAAAAATAACACGGAGCAATTCAAATTATTGTTTACGGTCATTTAAAAGCATCTAAATTTGTGAAAAAATATAATAAATTAGATATTTATACTAACACAAAACAAGTAATTTGTATTTTTCTTACTATTTTTCTCCATTTTTTTCATTTATTATCATTTTTTTAATGTTATTATTTCTTTTTGTCGAAGTCTCGCACCGTTTTAAAATGTGAGTTTTTTTGACACTTCAAATACAAAAGTTTTCGACCAATTACTTTACAGAAACAGTTTTCTCGCATCATTCCAATAAGTTTAAAAGTTTTCGCACAACAAAGATTCAGAAACAGTAAAATGTGAAAAGTCACTTTTTGTGCCGATTTACAATGTTTTCGTTTCATTTCACATGTTTCATGCGAGAAAACTTTCGATTCGAGAGTTACAGAAATCAGCTACAGGATGATTTTTCATTGTTTCAGCAAATATTTAAAGTACAAAAAGTATACTTTTTATCCCCGTTAAGAAACGGAATTTCCAAAAAGTACTTTTCCCAATCTTTTTTTTCACCGAAGGAAATTCCAAATTTCAAGTTTCTATGACCATTATATCAGGAAATAAATAATTACACTTTTTCACCCCATTTCACCCCTTTATTTTCCCCACGGAACCTTTTTAAATTTCAAGTTTCAATGATTATAATTTCAGGAAATAAAGAAGTACCAAAAAGTGTACTTTCGGTACTTTTAACAAAAGGTACTTTTAATAGAAGGTACTTTTTATATAAGGTATTTTTTATAAAAGGTACATTTATAAAAGATATTTTTTTTAAAAAGGTACTTTTTATAAAATGTACTTTTCATAAAAGGTACTTTTTATTTAAGGTACTTTTTATAAAAGGTACTTTTTATAAAAGTTACTTATTATAAAAGGTACTTTTTATAAAAGGTACTGTTATAAAAGGTACTTTTTATAAAATGTACTTTTTATAAAAGTTACTTTTTAAAAAAGGTACTTTTTATAAAAGGTAATTTTAAAAAAGGTACTTTTTATAAAAGGTACATTTTATAAAAGGTAGTTTTATAAAAGGTACTTTTTATAAAAGGTAGGATCATTATATTAGGAGATACAAAAAGTACCAAAAGTAAACTTTTTTACCCATTTTACGACTCTTAAAAACAGAATTTTCAGAAAGTACTTGTTCCAGAATGTTTTTTTTCTAAAGATCCTACATTCCAATTATCGAGTGTCTAAAATCATTATTTCAGTATATATAAAAAGTATCCAAAAGTACAATTGTTAAACAACCCCCCCCCCACCCCTAAGAAACGAAATTTCAAAAAAGTACTTTTTCCAGAATATTCTTTTCACCCATTTTTTTAAAAAATAACAAAAAGTATTAAAATTAGACTTTTTACCCGTTTTACCCCTCTTAGAGTCCAAATTTTCAAAAAATACTTTTTCTAGATTGTTTTTTTACCAAAGGATCCTACATTATAAATTTCAAGTTTGTATAACCATTATTTCAGTAAATAAAAAAAAAGTACAAAAAGTAAATTTTTTTACCAATTTCACTCCCGTAGAATCAACATTAGCAAAAACCCTGCCTTGGTGAATCTTTTTTCCGGGAGGTGAACCTACATTTTTAGTTTCTAGGGCCATTATTTAAGGAAATATAAAAGGTACCAAAAGAAAATTTTTTTACCCCTTTAGAATCAACATTGGCAAAAATCCAGCCTTAGTGGATCTTTATTTCGGGAGGTGAACATACAGTCCAAATTTCAAGTGTCTATTACCAATATTTAAGGAAATATAAAAGGTACCAAAGGTACAGTTTTTTACCCTTTTTACCCCCTTATAATCAACATTGGAAGAAGTCCAGCCGTAGACGATCTACAGTGCCAGTAAAAAGTATTCGTCGATTTATTTTTTTTTCTAAATGCTATATTTTTGGCACGAAACCGCAATTTTTTTATTTATTTTTTTAGCATACATAATGGTTGTTACGTCTTCAATACAAATAGCAACAAAAATAACGAAGAATACATAAAATAAAGGCAACAAAATAATTAAATGGAAAAATTACATAAAATAAAACCAAAAAAGTATTCGTCTGTTTTCAGCAACTCCAATTACCACTCTGCGATTTAGATTTTGAAACGTTTTTTGGACCACTATTACTCTTTATTACAGGTATCAAAAGCGCAGGCATGGGATTGACGTGATTGAACTCTATTTTCAGTGGAATTTTTACACATCTTTCGTTTAATGCATTTCTTAAGATTTACTTTTAAGACATGTGCTTTTTTCCTATGACCTGGTCGAGATCCTCCCGTATATCCTCGATTGGGTTAATATCTGGACTTTGGAAAGGGTCTTATTCATTTTGGAACATTCTATAATAATTATAACTCGGTATAAAGAGCCACATGCTTGGGGTTGTTATCTTACGTAAATATATAATTGCTTGGTAAGCGCGTTTTTTTCACCCTAGCTTTGAGGATGTAAATGTAGACTTTTTGGACCATAATACTATCAAAAAAACTTTTTTTGCGTCACCCCTTACCTACTTATACATCCCCTAACCAGTTGGGAACTTCACCATGTTTAACCGGGTATGTTACGGGTTTCTCTTGCGTTTCCGTTTACGACTTTCGCCACACTTTAAGCTTTCCATCCGACTTGAATATGTTAAATTTACTTTCGTTTGTGAAAATTATTCATTTCTAGTGCTTAGGGTCATGATTAAGGTGTGTTTTATCGGTTTTTAAGCGCTTTGTCGTATTTTTTTCTTGATATAAAGGGTTTTCTACGGGGAGTACTTGGCTTTACGCTGTATATTGAGAATGGTTTCAACCGAAACTTGTTTACCATAGTCGGAAAATACTTGTGCAGCTACACCGACGCAGTTTTTCTTGGATTCCTTGTGATATTTCGAACAATAGCACTTTTTTCTTGATCAGTCACTAAGTTTGAAGATCAGATTTTTGATTATATACATACCGCCCGGTTCTCGTTTACCTATAAAAACACGCTGTTGATAGTGGAAATGAGTCTATTAACCGCCTCTGCTATATTTTTGTAAGAATTTTCTTTTTTGACTCTATTGATGATGATTTCTCCATCTTCTTTGATACTTTTTTAGAATTCCGTCCGATCCCACCAATTTGAACGATTTGGAACGGTATTTCAGAGACAATTCTTAACTTATCAAAATCGTTAGACGCTGTAAGTTTTTTAAATCAAATCGCTGGTCTACTAGTGGAGAACTGCTCAAAACAGCAAAACGAAGAATACTTTTTTGGAAAATATATTTGAGATTTATCTTTCGGTTTTTTAGCAGAGGAGATAAAAATTCAAATCATCAAACACAAGCAATTTTTTATATCGAGAGTCAAAGAATATTTGTTGAAAAAAAAATTTGCAGTTTTTGCAAAAGAAATATTGATATTTAAGACTTAAAAAAAAAAAAACATTGAGCGACGAATACTTTTTACTGGCACTGTATATTTCGGGATGTGAACATTCAGTCCAGATTTCAAGTCTCCATGACCATTTTATCAGGAGATATATAAAGTACCAAAAGTAAAGTTTTTTAGCCTTTTTACACCCTTAGAATCAACGTTGGCAAAAATCCAGGAGGATTTTTAAATTTGGACCTACAGTCCAAATTTAGCTAGCTAGCTCCAGCGGTTTGGGCTGGGCGATGATGAATGAGTATGTCAGTCAGTCAGTCAGCCACATTACTCTGTTATATATATAGATAACCGAAAGAGTAACTAATTAGGTACACTTAATAAATTATGTCATTAACTGTTTGTAGTTTATTTAAAAAGTTTTACGTTTTGTTGTTTTTAAAAGAAAAAACATTTGAATAGTTCATGCGAATAAAGACGAATAGACCATTTGTAGAATTTTACAAGGAACAATAAAAACGCAGGAAACGGTTAAAAAATAATATTTTTGTCAACTTTTTGGTATTAGCTTAAAGATTTAGGTCACATCTACCTATATACAAAATTTTAGTAAGGTATTCGAAAGAGAACTTGCCAAAAATTGGACTTCAATTTTTTGCTTAAATGGAATAGGGGCGAATATCCAAAAAAATGTATTGAAATTTGAATAAAAATGTGTTATTTTGCAGCAGATTTTGACTACATTTTCATGAGACTTGCAATACTTGACGAACTATGGTTGGTATTTGTTTGTAACACTTTAAGGACTTCTTACCGAAGGTAAAATTTTTGTATGTTTTTGTAATGTATTTAATCAAAATTGTGCGTTAGCCCACTCCCAATTTAAACAAAAATATAAAAATATACGAATTATTGCACTTTCAAAGTCATTTTTTAGCCTTAAAAGTCAAAATTTCCCCAAAATTTCTGCATAGGATTGTAGCGCTCTGCTAATAAAATGCATTTATGCAAAAAAACGTGTTTGCGAAAAAGTGGTCTATTCGTCCTTATTCGCATGAACTATTCATTTGTTCAATATTTGGTTTTTTAAATGACTATTTCTCTTCTTTGTTTCAAAACAAACAACATAAAAAATAAAGACTTTCAGTAGCATTCAATTTTTAAAATCATTTATTTTTGTTCTGTAAGTAAAAATAAGTGATATTTCTTTAATTTTTAGTGATTTGTGTATGTTATATTTTTTTAAATTGTTGGCATTTTTTAAAGAAAAGTCATTTGTTTTTACCTACTTGTGTTGGTTATTTTTTTGTAGACAGAAAATTCAAAAAATTATTTATAGAAATTTAAAAACATGTTTGTATCAAGTGACTTTGGCACGATGGGTAGTGTTACTGGCCAAAATGTAGTTGATTGCGGGATCGATTCCCCAAAAAATTTATTAAACATTTTTAAAAATAAAATTCAATTAAAAAATTGTAAAAACAACCTACTAAATCATTAATTTTTAATGTTTTCGTAGGTAATTTTTTTTTTGAATTTGTTGGTAAAAATAACACAACAATCATTAATTTTTAATGTTTTCCTAGGTTATTTTTTTCGAATTTGTTGGTGAAAAAAATATGAAAGTGACGTTATTTTTTAATATTCAATGTTATTTATTTTAGAAAATTTTATTAACAGTAATATAAAAAATAAATGTTGACGTTTGTTAAAACAAATTAATAATTACTGGGATGGGTTTCAAATGTTTTATCGCTTGTTTTAAATATGTTTTTCATTTGTTTTTGCCGACAAAATATATTGAGTGTTAGGTTAGGTTAGGTTGTAAGTGGCTGCAGACGTTTAACGTCAGCACACGTAGACTCTGAGGTCCATTGTGATACCACGGGACCGTAATAGGTTTCTCTACTGGTCCCTGCCCTTAAACCAATTTGAGCTTCTTATCAAACTCCTAAGATATTGAACTTTGATATCTTACAAATCAGAAAGATCGTGCAGCACCCTATAACCCAGTGAAGCAAGTCTCTGACCAGAAAGTGCCGGGCAATGGCAGATGAAGTGTGCGATAGTTTCCAACTCCTCACCATCCATACATCTCCGACAAAAGACATTTGACGGCACATTTAACCGCTCTGCGTGCTTCCATATAAGGCAGTGTCCGGTAATTACAGCAACCACTGCCGAAATCTCTCCTCTTGGAAGCGATATCAGCTCACTTGTGCGCCCCTGATTAAGAGAATCAGAGTGTTGCGTTGTCCCACACGTCAATCCATTTGCCTATCTCTTTGTCTCCGTCGCAGAAAGCCGTAGATTTTGCTTGCAAGTTTCTAGGCTATAGAATCTATAGCATATTCCAGCAAAATGGACACTGAAATTCAAGCCCTGTTTTACTGCCTTATCACTCGACTTACAGTGTAAAAACAGGGCTTCAATTCAAGTATCCGTTTTGCTGGAGAATGCTATTGAATTCTAGTGTAATTTAAGTATAATTCAAACATAGACTGGAAATTAGGGCTTGATTTACACTCAAAAAAATACGTTAGTAAATTTACTAATTTTTTTTTGCTAGTTTTTTAATGCTAGTTAGCTAACTTTTAGCAAATTTTTAGTTGAGATTAGCATGCTAGCAAAAAATTCTTGTAAATTTCATTTAGCACATTAGCAATTTTAAACAAACTTTGAACTAATTTCTTTTGCTAAGATTTGAAATTGAGTTGACAACATTTTTACAAGATTTTTTGGTAATATTAGCAAAAATAAATGGTAATTTTTTTTTTTATTTTCAGAAAACTTAAAATGGCGCTATCTCGGAAACTAAGCAAGATAGAGCAAAATGGAGGCCATTTTTGGTTCTCGGGCTCTCCATAGTATCGTCGGTCCTCTTCACATTAGTGGACCCTAATGGGTCCTAACTTTGGATCCAAAAAATGTTGCATTCCCGAAAATTTTAAAATGCTCATATCTCGGTAAATATTGCCGACACAACAAAAAGTCAAAAAGAATTTTTGTAGCTCTCAACACGTAGAACAATACCGCAAAATAACCAAAAGGTCTTCGAGTAATATTTTTGAAGTTATAGAGTTTTTTAATTCTCAAGTGGTCCCAGTGGTCCCCTAAAATCACGTATCTCAAAAACTAAGCAAGGTAGAGCGAAACGGACACAAATTTTGGATCAAAAACTATGGCGATTTTTAAGGAACACAACTAGGTCTAGGCCCATCGGGTTCTGGACCTATTGGGTCCGAACCCAATGGTGTCCTCAAATGTGAATGAACTAAGTTAAAAAAAAAAAATTCAGTTAACTTATTATTGGCAAAACATTTTTGCTAACTTTAGCAAAAAAATTGTGGGTTCAAATTCAACAAATTTTCTTGTAGGTTTACAAGCTTTTTTTGCTAACATTACAGTTTTTTTTTTTTTGAGTGCACACTTGATTTTTACTTGAATTCGAGAGATTTTCAAGTGGTTTGTTGGAAAGTATTTAAAAAATAAATTTTGCAAATACACTTTTTTTAGTGTCATCATTACAATAATTCATCAATTAATAACTGTTCATCAAATCAAAACAGAAACAAGTGAATTTTATTTGTTTAGGGTAATGATAAGATAAAAAACTTTTGCTTTTAATAAATATATACATATCATAGCTGGGACTACTGAGCACAGCGAATCAACCGAATCAAAATCTATCACTAATCTAAAAAAAGCCTTGGGCGTTTTGTTATGGAAAATGTCAACTTTGGTACTGTGAAATCAATCCCAAATGAAATAACTCCCCAAAATAAAATGCAATAACTCCCAAAATTTTTCCATACGAATTGGAACATATTTTATTATGAAATAAGTCCCAGCAACTGGGAATTTATTTCACAATTTTTGTTGGAAGTTTTTTCATAATGAAACAACTTCCAAATGAAATAATTCCCACAGAAACTAGTTATTTCATTTCTTTTTTAGCATTGGGAGTTATTTCATTAATTTTGGGACTTATTTCATTTCAAATAAAATATCGTTGAGAATTATTTACAATCTGTGCAATTTATTATTTATTTTTTCGGGCTTAGGGATTGCAAACTCCATAAATTAATTTAGCGGCTTCGCTAAATAAAGTTTTTTTTTGTGAATTAAGCCTTTAACCCGGAATTGAATGGCAAAAATACATTTTTGCTCACGAATGCAAATATGTATTTTTTGTATTTATTTTAATAATCAAGTGGTATGTCACACGTTAGATGCCTGGGGAAGTTTTAATAACTTGGCTGATTTTCAACCGATTTTAGTTTTTGGTACCTTTTTAGATATAAAATGAACCAGAGTTACAAAAAAAGTGTAATTTTCAAAATTAAAAAATCTCATCTCGAATAATGGCTTAAAAGTTGCGCAATTTAAAGTTCAATTTTTAGACTTTAAAAAAAATTCGAAGGTTTCGGACTTTTTCAAAAAGTCGATTTTAATTTTTAAACGTTGAAAAATAAGTGATAGTTATTTCGAATAATTTTTTCATATTTTTTCTAAAACTACATTTAAATACCAACAAAACGTTGCTGAACTATTTTTAAGATATCTTTATTTTTTACTGGACAAAATCATTGAAAATTTTGATTTTTCTAATTTTTTTGAAAAAATTGCCATTTTGAAAAATTGATTACTCAACACCAACTTGGTATAAAAGGCTGAAAATTTAAGTGAAAGCTGCATTAAAAACATCCTAAAATATATACAAAAAAATAAATCAAAGGGGGTCGGGTCTAATCGTGAATGATTTGGCCTGGAATGCCCCATATATTTTTAACATAATATTTGTTTTTAGGCTGGTGTCTACTATTAAAAAAGTAGCAGGACGCCACCTCAGTTTGACTATATAAGCCAAAAATTAACAAAAAAGAAAACAAGAGTTACTATTTTCATTTTCTTAAAACCAAAAATTTTAATAACTTGGGTTTGTAACTTGGATAATAATTCACCTCGTGGTGAATAAAACTGTTTTTCACCAGCTGGTGAATAACAAGTAACAAAATTATTTTTCAACAAAACTTTTTTCATCAAACTTTTTTTTTCATCAAACTTTTTTTTTCATCAAATTTTTTTTTTCATAAATTTTTTTTTTCATCAAACTTTTTTTTCATATTTTTTTTTTTTTTTTTTTTATCAATTTTTTTTTTCATCAATTTTTTTTTTTTCCATCAATTTTTTTTTTTTTCATTAATTTTTTTTTTATGAATTTTTTTTTTCCATTAAAATTTTTTTTTCACAATTTTTTTTTTCATTAAAAAATTTTTCTTTTCATCAAAAACTTTTTTTTTTATCAATTTTTTTTTTCATCAATTTTTTTTTTTTTCCATCAATTTTTTTTTTTTTTCATTAATTTTTTTTTTTATGAATTTTTTTTTCCATTAAAATTTTTTTTTCACAATTTTTTTTTTCATTAAAAAATTTTTCTTTTCATCAAAAACTTTTTTCATAAATTTTTTTTTTCACCAAAAATTTTTGGTTCATTAAATTTTTTTTTTAACATAATTTTGTTTTTCGTGAAAAAAAATATTTTTTTTACCAAAACTACCTTTTTACCAAGTCTAAGCTTTTCGCGTAAAAATTTTCCATTTGTTTATCAAATGTGCATAAAACAAGTCAGAGTGTTATATTCTTTGGTGCCGAATCTTTTATACTCTCCAAAATGTAAAAACGCTTTTTTTCAGCTCTTTTGGTTTTTAATGGGGTCCTCGACTGATATTTCAATTCGTTTTGCAAGTATACCCAAATCTTCCGCAAAACTTTATCATGATTTAATGTTTTGGGCAAGAGTACAAAATTCACAGGCATTTTTTTCATAATTTTTGGACTATGAACATCCACCCAGAAAAGTTTTACAGTAACTATATAGGGTTATTCAAAGAGTTTTTTTTTAAGTTGTTTTAAGCGTTGTATCGTTTTTTTTTCAAAAAAAAAAACTAAAATATTGAATGATTTATACAGTTGTTAGGTTAGGTTAGGTTGTAAGTGGCTGCTGACGTTTTACGTCAACACACGTAGACTCTGAGGTCCATTGTGATACCACGGGATCGTAATAGGTTTCCCTACTAGTCCCTGTCGTTAAACCAGTTTGAGCTTCTTATGAAACTCCTTAGATGTTGAATTTTGACATCCGACAAATCAGAAAGATCGTACAGCTCCCTAGATCCCAGTGAAGCAAGTCGCTGACCAGAAAGTGCCGGGCAATGGCAAATAAAGTGTTCGATAGTTTCCAACTCCTCTTCATCCATGCAACTTCGGCAAAAGTCATTCGACGGCACATTTAACCGCTCTGCGTGCTTCCCTATAAGACAGTGTCCGGTAATTATAGAAACCACCGTCGAAATATCTCCTCTTGGAAGCGATATCAGCTCACTTGTGCGCCCCTGATTAAGAGAAGGCCAAATCAGTCGTGTTGTCTCACACGTCCATCCATTTGCCCATCTTTGATTAGTCTCCGTCGCAGAACAAAGCCGTAGGTTTTGCTTGCAAGTTTCTAGAGGCATACCAACACATTCCAATTCTGTTGGAACCTGTAAGGTAGTTCCTAGTCTTGCAAGCTCATCGGCTTTGCAATTCCCTGGAATGTCTCTGTGCCCTGGGACCCATATGAGTCGTATGTTAAACTGCTTGGCCATCTCATTTAAAGACGTGCGGCAGTTAAGGGCAGATCTTGTTTTCAGAAACATTGAATCCAGGGACTTGACCGCGGCTTGACTGTCAGTATAGATGTTGACTGCGGTTGTAGACAAGACATTGCAGCTCAACCAGTCAGCCACTTCCTTTATTGCCAGCATCTCTGCCTGGTAAACACTGCAATGATCTGGCAATCTACGAGCCAGGCTCAATCCAAGCTCTTCCGAATAGACCCCAAAGCCCACTTGTTCGTGCAGCCTCGATCCATCTGTGTAAAAATTTATGGTAGCTCCACTACCCGGAGTATCCCCCATCCAAGACTCCCTGGATGGTATCATAGTGGTAAAGTGGCGCTCAAAGAGGCTCAAAGAGGGAGCACAGTCCACATTTTGTGGTATTGTTATCTTTTTCAAGATCGCGCTATGGCCACAATCACTGCTCCTCCATTGCAGCGTGCTATTAAGTCGAATTGCCGACGCAGCCGCATACTGCCTACCCAATATGTCCAAGGGTATCAGGTGAAGGAGGATTTCTAATGCAGCCGTAGGTGTAGTACGAAGAGCACCAGTGATGCACATTGACGCCATTCTCTGTACCTTCGTGATAAAGACAAAGTTCGCTTTTGTTTCCAAAGCAGGCCACCAGACAATGATTCCATACAGCAAAATTGGACGCACCACTGCTGTATAGATCCAATGAACGACTTGAGGGCTAAAACCCCATCGTTTTCCAATGGCCCTTTTACAGGAATACAAAGCAATCGTTGCTTTTCTCACCCGTTCCTCAATATTACGCCTGAAATTTAGCTTCCTATCTAGAAATACTCCAAGATACTTGGCTCCATCTGAGAAGGTGATTTCAGTACCGTCCAGAGAAATAGGATCAAAAGCAGGAATCTTATTTTTCCTTGTAAACAAAACAAGCTCTGTTTTACTGGGATTAACTCCTAGACCAAAGTCTCTTGCCCATTTAGACAGATCTTTCAGAGAACCCTGAAGAATGTCCCGCAATGTTGGCAGATGCTTCCCCTTTACCGCTATCGCGACATCGTCAGCATATGCGATAACATGACAACCACGTGCTTCTAGAGATAGTAGCATTGAATTCAGTGCCAGGTTCCAAAGAAGCGGCGAAAGAACACCTCCTTGTGGTGTGCCCCTATTGACAAATCGAGATATGACGGACGCTCCCAATTCAGACGTTATACGTCTATTGGCAAGTAGGTTTTCCACCATTAAAACGATTTCACGCTTTACTCCCAGACCAGACAATGCCAATATTATCGATTCTGGAATGACATTATTAAAAGCCCCCTCAATATCAAGAAAGGCCACCATAGTGTACTCCTTTACCGAAAGCGATCTCTCGATGGTACCAACGAGCTCATGAAGAGCTGTTTCCGTTGATCGTCCCTTGCTGTATGCATGTTGCTTTGTCGAAAGCAACCTCGGGTCAATCACTCTACGCAAATATGAGTCTATCATTCGTTCCATTGTCTTTAACAAAAAAGAAGACAGACTAATTGGTCTGAAATCCTTCGGAGCTGTGTGGGAACTTTTCCCAGCCTTCGGGATAAATACGACTCTGGTATCCCTCCATTTTAAAGGAATATACGACCAGTTGATGCATGCTGTGTATAGATTATACAGCAACGGGGCTATATAGTCCAACACTTGCTGCAACTCAGCCGGGATTATACCATCAGGTCCCGGGGATTTATAGGGCCTGAAGCTTTTTATCGCCCAGATTAATGTTGGCATATTTATTATTTCCGAAGCAATTTCAGATGCTTGGGCGTCAGAACGTTCCAAAGCTTGAAACGGCGTCATGGAATTGCCAGGAAAATGCGTGTTTAAAAGGAGATCCAGCGACTCTCCACTGGAGGAAGACCACACCCCATTAGGATCTTTCAGGTATCCTAGGGTGCAAGGAGAAGAAGCCAGAACCTTGCGCAGCCTGGATGCCTCAGAAACGTCTTCTATGTTTCCACAGAAGTTTTTCCAAGAATCACATTTTGCATTTCTGATCATCTTTTTATAACTCTTAAGTTGCAGCCTGTATGCAGACCAGTCCTCGTCCGCTCTTGAAAATTTAGCCTTATTAAAGAGCTTTCTGCAGGAATCTCTGCTCGTCTGCAACTCATTTGACCACCAAGGTGGCTTTTTTTTCCCTCTAGGCTTTGCAGAAGGGCAAGACGCATCCAGGCACCTATTACAAACATTTGTTATATGGTCAACCAGACAGTCAATTTCCGCTAAACTATGCGGTTCAGATAGGGGTACTTCATCCAAAAGCAAAGAAAAAGTCTCCCTATATTTCACCCAGTTTGTTCTTCTCAGATTTCTAGAGACTGTCTCAACCGGGGCACGCTCCCTGAGTAAAAACTCAATGTAGCGATGATCTGAGAAAGAATGCTCTTCCAAAACTCTCCAGTCATCAATTCTGTCAGACAATGTATCTGATACAAGTGTAACGTCAAGAACCTCTTGCCGCGTACTTGTAACGAAAGTTGGTTCACTACCCTTGTTACAAATATACAGGTTAGTGCTTAACAAAAACTCCAAAAGTGATTCGCCTCTATCATTTGTGTCTGTACTACCCCATATCGAATGATGTGCATTAGCATCACAGCACACTAGTAACTGGTGTCCCCTAGATTCAGACTCCCGAATCAGACCGCCAACCTTCTCCGGGGGTATTGGCCCCGGATTAGGAAAATACGCAGAGGCGAGCCAAATAGATTTCCCATGAAGCTCTAAGCTAGCCGCTGTAACATCCATATCACTAAAAGTTGATAAAAAGAATATATTTAAGCCATTTTTCGCCAAGATGCAGGCTCTTGGTGAGCCCTCACCTTTGGCAACCATCAACTTAAACCCAGGGGTCTTCAATCCGCAAACCCTGCCACCCCGCACCCAGGGCTCTTGGATAAAAACCAAGTCAACTGCTCCTGTCGTCAGGCGCAGCAATAGTGCAGCTGAGGCTGCCTTACAGTGATGGAGGTTTATTTGTAGGAACCGCAACATCTTGCTTTTTTTCCACCATCCTTTCCACCACCGTGTTATTGGCTTCATCCTCCGTGTTATCATAGAGGTCGCATTCGTCCCCAGATTCGGTTTCGAATAAGCCAGATATGTGTCCCATCTGTTCTGAATCGGTGGCAACAGAACTCTCCGAATTCCTCACTGCATGGGCCTCGTCCTGAATGTCACCCATAGTGGCATCAGCTTTATCCTCCGTGCCATCACAGAGGTCGCATTCGTTACCAGATTCGGTTTCGAAAATGCCAGATGCATCTCCCATCAGCCTAGAATCGGTCAGCTGAATATCAACCTTTTCCAGATTCTCCTCCCCAGCCGACTCTGCCACTGGCTTGTCTGCTTCCAAAATAGGCTTCTGGTCGCCCTTGTAGACATTGACTCTTATATGAAAAAAGCCAAATCTAATAATGCCGTCAGTCCTGGCTAAAAGCGGAAGCGATTCCTCATTAACCAAGACCACTGCTTGACGACGAGCGCCCTCCATCTCACCCAATCTGGCAATTTGCCAATTCTGAGTTGGAAGGTCAGGATTGCAGACTTTTATCATCTTTAGAATCACCGCAGTGTCACTTGTAGCCATTGGGATCCATGCATGAGCTCTGGGTTGCGAGGGGATATCATGTTTTTCCACAACGTCCAGTCTGGCTCCAGGCCATAACTCTCCCACTTGGCTAATGGCAACCTTAAACACGGCTGCGGATCTTTCGTTCCCAAAAGCAACGAGTTTTACTCGCCCCTGATACCAACCTGCGTTGACAGTAGTAGGGAGAAAATCAGGCATACTCTCAAGAAGCCTATAGTAGATTTCATTTAGTTTAGTTTCAACTAAACTCCACTTGTCCCTTGGAATACTACAATCCCCATTTTGCCTGTTTATCACAGCCCTAACGAAGTTACCTTTCACCACTTCACTAAAAGACTGAGTCCAGACGTTGCCGGTCACCTTAGATCTTTTAGGTAAAGGTTTCTCGTCGGGCGAGCGCAACCTTTTACCAGACTTCGATGACGAGGCCGAAACAGCGCTCTGTTTGTCAGATGCGCGCATTGCCGAAAGTTTGTCCTGTTCTTCAATGACTCCTTTCGCCCATGATAGCGACGCCCTCTCACGTTCGGAGAGCTTCGTTCCATCGAGTTGGCTTAGTCTGTTAATTATTTTCAAACAAAGCCTTCTCTGGTTGTGCCTGACCTTTGATGGCTTAAGTTTCTTTTTCTTTTTACCACCAATATTAGGCTGAGCACCCCTACCAGAATCAAGGCCGGACTTCAAGGTCGCAACCCTAAGACCAGTGCTAGGACCAGCACCAGTCGGTGAGGCAGAGCCTCGAACTAAATCGGTATCATTTGTGTCCATATTTTCATTTTCCTTGATGTGGTAATGAAAATATCACAAAAATACCTATTACGAACAAACCTATTACGAACAATTTTAGTAATTCAATTTAAATAAAAATAAAACACGTCCACACTCGTCAACAGTTGTTTTTTTTTTTTTTTTTTTTTTTTTTTTTTTTTTTTTTTTTTTTTTTTTATACAGTTGTTAAAACAAGAAACTATAAAATTTACGGAAAAATATTTAGAACATATTTCATTTTTTCTTTGGAACTTATTTCAATGGGAGTTATTTCATTTGGGAGGTATTTCGCAGTACCGTCAACTTTCAGTTACTTTTGATTTCATCCCAATAGTATTCGGAAAGTTCGATTTTGTATCACTGTGTAATTATAGAATTTTTTCGATGACAATAAAAACTCCCATCTTTGGCATAAACATATAATAAAAGCTCTAACACTCATTAAAATCTCATTAAGATAACAAGAGAATTGAATTTTTAAAAAAATTAAAAAAATTGGAGTTGTAAAAATCAGTACTTTAGTACTTTTTTTAGTACCTTTTCACTTTCCAAAATACTGAAGTAACCGCACGACCGATTAAATACCTTATTATTCAAACATTTTTATAGTTTTTTACAAAAAATCTAGAGAATGTCGGAAAATTTGCCGATTGTGATTAGGAAAAATTCTTAAAAATTTTAATATTTAGCTAAAACTTTTTTTTTATAAAAAAAAACAAAAATCTAAAAGTTTCTTAATAGATTTTTTTCTAAAAAAGAAATATCTTGTTGTGATCTCTCTGTAAAAGTATTTAGATCTCATCATTTTAAAAACTTTCTTCACGACAAATTAATTTTAGTACCGCCAATTTTAAGAAAGTACTTTTTTAAAAATTCAAATTTTACATCCCTCTTGTAGATTCACAAATTATAGAGAGAGTGTCTAGAAAAATTTGAACTTTTGACTAAAACAAAACATTAAAAAATAAATTGAGATTGAATTTAATTTTAGTATCTTCACAAACTTTGAAGAGTGTTAAATTCTCAACCGGTTAATTACACTATGGCAGAAATGTAAGTTTTTAACTGTATAGAAATTTAATATTATTAAACTTTAAAAATTTCATTATCCTAAAGTATAAAATATCAAGAAGTCTCATTACCTATCGGTCAATTAAGAGGATGTCAAACTAAAACTATTTATGATGAGACTTATTACAATTTTGAAGGTATACCTTATGGTCAGCCACCAGTAGGTGATTTACGTTTTAAAGCACCTTTACCGGCTCAAGCATGGACGGGAGTTAAAGATTGTTTAGAGTCTAAAGTCAAACCGATACAAAGAAATCTTTTGACGGGAGGTGTAGATGGTTCAGAAGATTGTTTGTATCTAAATGTTTATGCTAAAAAGGTAAGAAATACAAAAACAATAGCAGATAACACTGATCGACAAAAAATAATAACCGAAATACCACTGACTGACCGTTATAGTTTCATTGGTTTCCTAGTTCCAAATTTTCTAGCCAATTTTTAAGTTTTGGCGATATTCATTATTGATAATTCAAAACCCAGCCAGTTTATTTTTTTTTTTTTTTTTTTTTGATGGCAATTTTTTAACATGTTAGTGTTTTTAGGCTGGTGTCTAATTTTAAAAAAATTGCAGGACGCCACCTCAGTTTGACTAAATAAGCTAAAAATTAACGAAAAAGAAAACAAGAATTACTATTTTCATTTTCTTAAAACCAAAAATTTTAATAACTTGGGTTTGTAACTTGGATAATAATTCACCTCGTGGTGAATAAAACTGTTTTTTACCAGCTTGTAAGTAAATCATAAATTTTTTTCCATCAAATTTTTTTTTCATAAATTTTTTTTTTCATCAATTTTTTTGTTTTTCATCAAACATTTTTTTGTCATCACTATTTTTTTTTTCATAATTTTTTTTTTTCATCAAATTTTTTTTTTCATCAAAAATTTTTTTTTCATCAAATTTTTTTTTTCATCAATTTTTTTTTCATCAAACTTTTTTTCATCAAATTTTTTTTATCAATTTTTTTTTTAATTTTTTTTCATCAATTTTTTTTTTATCAAATTTTTTTTTCATAATTTTTTTTGTTCCATCAAATTTTTTTTCATAAAATTGTTTTTCATCAATTTTTTTGTTTTTCATCAAACATTTTTTTGTCATCACCATTATTTTTTTCATATTTTTTTTTTTTTCATCAAATTTTTTTCATCAAATTTTTTTTTTCATCAATTTTTTTTTTCATAATTTTTTTTTTTCATCAAATTTTTTTTTCATCAATTTGTTTTTCATCAATTTTTTTTTTCATCACATTTTTTTTTCATCAAATTTTTTTTTTCACCAAATTTTTTTTTCATCAATTTTTTTCATTATTTTTTTTTTCATCAAAATTTTTTTTCATAAATTTTTTGTCATATTTTTTTCATCAATTTTTTTTCATCAAATTTTTTTATCAAATTTTTTGCTATCAATTTTTATCTCACCAAAATTTTTTTTTCCTCTTTTTTTCATCAACTTTTTTTTACATCAAAAAATTTTCCTTTTCATCAAAAAAATTCATCAAAAAAATTCATCAAAAACTTTTTTTCATCAAAATTTTTATTCACCAAAAATTTTGGGTTGATTAAATTTTTTTTAACATAATTTTGTTTTTCGTGAAAAAAAATCATCTTTTTTTACCAAAACTACTTTTTCACTCAGTCTAAGCTTTTGGCATAAAAATTTTCCATTTGTTTATCAAATGTACATAAAACAAGTGAGAGTGTTATATTCTTTGGTGCCGAATCTTTTATACTCTCCAAAATGTAAAAACACTTTTTGCACTTATTTTTGCACTCACTTACGAAATGTACAGATCTTTCGGTTTTTAATGGGGTCCTCGACTGACATTATCATGATTTAATGTTTTTGGCAAGTGTACAAAATTCGCAGGCATTTTTTACTTTAGCTGTGAAAGATTTTTAAATAGGAGAGGATTTTTTAGACCAGTGTCAGTTACAGTGTTATATATTTAAAAGTTTATATTTATTTTACCGAATTGCCTTTTCAAATTTAGCTTAATACAGAAAAACCTCTGCCGGTAATGGTTTGGATATATGGTGGTGGTTACTTTGTAGGAGAAGCTACAAAAACTTTATACAGTCCCGATTATTTCATGAAAGAAGATATCATTTTAGTTACTTTAAATTATCGACTTTGTGCCTTGGGTAAGTTACAATAATCATAAATTTATATCGAGGGCCTATATTCAAAACCCTCTATCTAAAAAATCACAACTTTTCAGGAGAGCCAAAAAAACGGTTTATTTCGCGTATTGTTAGAGTTATTAAAATTTGATATTCTACAATATTTTTTTTTTAAATTAACTACTGAATCTCACATATAATTCGTTTTAAAAATTTTGCACTATTGGGGATTTTATGATACATAGAGGGTTTTGTTTTTCAAAAATATTAAGTAAATGAATAAAAATGGTTAGATAGAGGGTTTTGCATTTTAATAAAATGAATTATTATGATTTCATTTACGAAATCGGTAAATTTTTAACGTGATTTATTACACTGAAAAAAAAAGACATAACTAAAATTAAGGAAAAAATGTCTTTGAAAATTTATCATGAATTTTCCTAAAATTTAGTTAAATTTAGCTTAAAAATGAGAAATGTTCTTAACTATGAGAAAAAAATGTAAGTTCATTTACTTATAATTAGTTCATAGTTTTCTTTAAATGGATTTTTTTAATATTAGGAAAAAATTCTTACTGCCAAAGAAATTTTCCACAAATCTACGAATCGTATCTTTATTTTAAAGACATATTTCTTAAAAAAACCATTTAGTTCAAGTTTAGTTAAAATTTACTAAAAAAACATCATCGTATTTCTCTTCTTTGGATTGAGGAAGTGTACTTCTTAGAATTTAGTTAATAACTTCTGAGAATTTAGTAAATAACTTCTTAGAATTTAGTTAAAATTTCCAAATGGCGATATCTCGAAAACTAAGCGAGATAGAGCGAAACGGACGAAATTTTCAAAAGAAAGACTACAAAGAAAAATTTGGAATAGCCCAGCTCTGCATAACTGTCGGGGTCTCAAGACCCTAATTTTAGATCTAAAATTTGAAATTCCCGAGATTTTATATATACACATATCGCGGTAAATACTGCCAACACGAGAAAAATTCCAACGGCATTTTTGTAGCTCTTGAATCGTAGAACACTTCCGCAAAATACCCGAAAGCCCTCCGATTAATAGTTTTTGAGTTATCCGTTTTTTAAGATTCTCAAGACCCTATCAGGCCCCTTATTACCGTATCTCATAAAGTAAGCAAGTTAGAGCGAAACGGACACAAGTTTTGGTTCAAAATCTATGGGGACCCTTAAAGGACCCAACGGGGTCTCGAGTTAAATGGGGTCTGAACCCATGGTAAAGTATAATTTTTCCCATTTTCCAGTTAAAATTGGCTTAAAATTAAATAACTTTGTTTTACTTATTTTTGGGAAAATTATGAACTAAAACCAAGAAAAAATATCTTTGGAGCCAAATCATTCCCTCTTTTTCTCAAAATTCAGTTAATTTTCTCAAATTTTAGTTCACTTTTTTTTTGAGTATAATGATAATGGCTTATAAAAAATTCCGAAATCGCGGTTGATGATTTTAAAGACAAAAATTACTTTTTTGCCGAAGTCATCTCAAAAGTTGACAAGCTGTTGAGTATGTTATGTAAGAAATTATATAAAAATTATAAACGCGATTTTGGTCCACAATTTTGAGCCAAATTTTCCAAAAAAAGTCAAACAAGAATTTTCAGAAAAAATTAGCATCAATGGACCAACATCGTGGTTTGTTGTCAAATTCATGTTTATTATGAAAAATTTAGTATGAAAACATGTAATGCATGATGAAATTATTAAAAAAAATATTTTTCAGAAAAATTAATTGTGCAAGAGATAGCGAAAACCAAAAATGCAAATAAAATATCAAAAAAAAAATATTTTTGTTCTGAATTTTATACCATATGTTGGGCCGTTTTACTGAATATTTTGCCATCAAAAAATAATTTTCGTGAAAATAGAAGATAAAGGGTTTTGAATGTAGGCCCTCGACACGGTGAGCCTCAGCGCTGTTTAGGTTCAACTTTAGTGTCGACGAAAAGTATAAATGCAGTTCGATTTCTACTTAATTAAGTGTCACAAAACTGTTAACAGCGAAATCGTAGCTGCTCGCATTCGCGAGATATCGCGAAATTAGTGTTTTTGTATTTTCTAAAATTTTGACAATAAAGTTTTTTAAATTTCTTTTAAAACTGATTACGCAGATTTAATTGTATTTATCTACAGGTCACAAAACAGTTAACATTGAAATCATATATTCTCAATTTCGCGAAAAATTGCAAAATTAAAAAAAAAAAAAATTGGAAAAAAAAATATTTTTCGCGTAAATTAGCAGTCAAAATATAGATTTGAGCAGTTTCACCACCTTTAACCGCATAAAATTTAAAGTGCGTACAATATATTTGTCGTTTCTTGATTTTTTTTCCTTTATTTAGGACACTAAAGAAAAACTAAAATAATTAATATAAAAGCTTGAACAGTAATTTTGCAATTTCTCGGGAAAATGATTATCTAAAATTTTTATGCTTTCAGTTTTGTCACCTATCATAACCTCGAATTCAGACTGCATATTACATTATTGTCGTTAATTGAAGTAAATGGTTTTACTGACCAAAAATAACACAAAGTAATGAATAAATAGCAGTTAAGCGAGTTTTTTAGCGATATCTCGAAGAATTCAGCAGCTAGAATTTAAATGTTAACAGCCATATCACCCTTAATCAATACCAAATCAAATTGCATTTCGTTTTTTTTAACAATATTAAAGAAACTTCTTTTATTAATGAAAACAAGAAATACCCCCAAAAAGCTGTTTTCGCTACTTCTAGCGAAAGTGAGCAGCTATAATTTTTTTGTGGGCAGTTTAAATTTCTTCCAACATGCTCAAATCAAACTGCAAACCACTTTTTTTTATTATTTCTAAAGAACCGGTTTTAAAATAAAAAATAAATAATAAAAAAAAAATGATATAGTTACGCGATATCTCTTGAAATTTAATGCGTATAATTTCGATATCACCAGCTGTGTGACCTTTGATCAATCACAAGTAAAATTGCATATCATGTTTTTACGAAATTTAAAAGAAACCTATCTAAAGATAAAAAACAAAAACAAAAATAGCAAAAAATTAATTTCGCGATTTCTCGCAAACTAAAGAAGATAGGATTTTGATGTTTACTGTTTTATGACCGTTAAATAAGTACAATTAAAACTGTATACTCAGTTTTTGAAAATATTAATAAAACTTCAATGTCAATATTTTAAAAAATACAAAAAAACTAATTTCGCGTTACCTCGCGAATGCGAGCAGCTACGATTTCGCTGTTAACAGTTTTTGGACATTTAATCTTGTAGAAATCGAACTGCACTTACACTTTTCGTCGACACTAAAGTTCAACCTAAACATAGCTTATGCTCACCGTATCGATATTCATTTTTTTTTTATAAAATTTGTTACTTTTTATTTTACCTCCTCAATAGGTTTCCTTAGTGTTGAAGATCCTGATTTGCAAATACCTGGTAATGCTGGTTTAAAAGATCAAATTTTAGCTTTAAAATGGGTTAAGCAATATATTGAATATTTCAATGGTGATCCCGAAAATATAACACTTTTTGGTTGTAGTGCTGGTGGTGCTTCTACCCATTATTTGACGGCGACCAAACAAACTAAAGATTTATTTCATAAAGCCATCTGTATGTCGGGTTCCATGTTTAATTCATGGGCAAATACGCCACAAAAAGATCATGCTTATCGTTTGGCTGTACAACATGGTTATCAAGGCGATAATAATGATCGCAAAGTAGTTGAGTTTCTTCAAAGTTTAGAAGCCGAAAAATTGGTACAACATGATATATTAACAGATCAAGAACGACATAATGGTGTATTATTTGCATTTGGACCCTGCGTGGAAGCCTATGTGGGTAAAGATTGTGTTGTACCACAAGAGCCGAAAGAAATGTTAAAAACGGCTTGGGGTAATAATATTCCGCTAATAATGGGTGGTTGTGCAGATGAGGGCTTGTTAATGCATCCAAATTCGAAAATGTTTCCTGACACTATAAAAAGCATAAATAATAATTTAGAAAAAATGCTGCCATATGAAGTGAGAACTCCAAATAAGGATACAAATTTGGAGAAGGCTAATAAATTAGCAAAAGCCCATTTTGGTGATAAGGAACCGAGTGATGAATATTTAAAGGAATTTGTAGAGGTAAGTTTAAGAACGGTTACACACACAATTAAAAGCAAATTTCAGAAACGCAAATATTCCAATTTAAGTTTTCAAGTGGTCTCAATTAGTCATTCAGTTGTCACAACCGTTACCCAGCATAGTCCCCAAGAATATACTACATAGAACGAAAGTGTGGATTATAACCGAACACTTCTCGGCCATTAACCCCTTATTAAAAACCCCTTATTATCGAAAAGAATTAATCTTCGTTTGATATAAAAATGTTTCATTTGTTAAAGAAAAGAACAAAAAACAGGCAAAAAAGTTATTTTTTTCAGAGTTGGTTTAGATCTTCAAGGGGAAAGTTTTCCCCCTGGTCCGACTTTGGCCATTTTAAAACTTTGCACACTCGTGCCAAAGTTTAGACTGCATCGTCTCATCCACAGACGGACAGTCATTCATGGAATGTCTTAGAATCGGTCACTGATAAATTATATTTTTACTTTACTGTGTATTGCACCGACATTTTTCATGAGGGGAGAGGTGTCCTCCAACGTCCACGGTATCCTCCAATATCCCTCGACCACAGTATGGGGAGTATTTTTACTTCATCATTCCGTAAGTAATGCATCGAAATATCGATGCATTAAGTAAGTGTTTATATTATCGATCAGTGATTTATTCTAAGGCATTTAAGTGACGTCCATCCCTCCGAATTTGGAACAGACAATACTGTCCAAAATAATCTAGCTAGACTCCTAAAGTTTGGATCGAATATGTCTTATGGTCATAGGCTAGTCAAGTTTAAAAAAAAAAAAATAATCGCAGAAGGCGGAAAAAGTTTCCCCTTAAAGATCTTACTTAGCCAATCTCTGAAAAACGCCATATTTTTTATATGTTTTTTTGTATTTTTTTAAACAAATGAAACAATTTTATGTCAGAAGAAGTTCAAAGTCCTGGACTTGAACCCAAGAATCTCAAAAATTTCATAATTTTGCTCCTCCCCCTTTAAGGGGCGTGGATCTTAAAAACTCATTTAAATGAATATAAAATTGTATTACTTAAGAGCACAAAAACAAAAATAATATGTAAACATATACCGCGAGGGAAAAGATACATCCTTGTGACCTCTACCGATCCCCGTCCACCCAAAGGCCCCCAGCATTTTTGACTTTTATGCTTGAGTATACAAAATATTCGTCTCAGCCTAATTTAACACTCTCACTTGTTTAACATAATTTTTTGTATTTTTTTTAAACAAATGAAACATTTTTATATCAGAAAATGTTCAAAGCCCCGCTCTTGGATCAAGGGTGTTTAAAAAGAAATTTTTTCCCCTCCCCCTTTAGTGGACGTGGATACCAATAATAATTTATTTAGTAATAAAACTAAATGACTTAAGCATAATTTTTTAAATTTTATTTTTTATTTTTATAGCGAGGAGAAAGGTGTTCCTAACTGCCCCCCCCCTGCTATTTCATTGGGTGTTATTATACATTTTTAGTGGTAGAGGACATATATAAATTTGACCTTCCGTTTGTAAGTCATTCAAATATCGGTCTGGGACCCCTTAAGTTCTAAGACATTCTAGCGATGTCCTTCTGTCAGTCTGTCTTTTAAAATGTCGATCACGCCCATAATATTACAACTGTAACACATTTATTTGTTGTTGCTCCGAACAGTTTGGTGTTGTATTTGAGCGACTTTGGTTCAGAAGTAATGAACGAAAACGTAAGACACCTCGAAAATTTTGGTACATTCTCCATAACCTAAAAATTAACATGCTTTAATTCGGCTGATGGTTGACACATGTGAACAGAATTGAATACCGATTTGTAGTTAAACTATTACAAACATATTATTTTGACCAAAAATTTCGCGAAATTTGTTTTTTTGCCAAAAATTTTTTTTGCGGAATTTTTGTTTTTACGTTTTTATACCGTCCAACTACAGTATATGGGTTTACTCACTTTGTCATTCCATGTGTAACGCATCAAAATATCGGTCTAGGAACCCATAACTAATATATATTTATGGTCAGTGATCGATTCTAAGACATTCTAGCGATGTCAGTCCGTTCGTCTGTGCGTCTGTCCGTCCGTCTGTCCGTCTGTAGTTAACACGATGCAGTCCAAAATAAAAGAGCTAGAATCCCGACATTTACCACGAATATGTCTTGTGTTCTTAGGCAGGTTATGTTCGAAAATGAGCAAAATCGGACCAGGGGGAAAAAGTTCCCCCTTGAAGAACTAAACCAACCTCTGAAAAATACCATTTTTATACCCTCCAACCACAGTATGGGGGTATACTCACTTTGTCATTCCGTGTGTAACGCATCGAAATATCGGTCTAGGACCCCATAAAGTATATATTTTATTGATCAGTGATCGATTCTAAGACATGTCCGTCCGTCTGTCCGTCTGTAGAGGACACGATACAGTCCAAAATAAAAGAGCTAGACTTCCGAAGTTTGGCACGAATATGTCCTATATTCCTGGGCAGGTTAGGTTCCGAAATGGGCAAAATCGGACCAAGGGGAAAAAAGTTTCCCCTTGGAGAACTAAACCAACCTCTGGAAAACGGTATTTTTTTGCAGGGTTTTTTTACTTTTGCTAAGCAAATGTAACTTTCTTATCTTAGAAGAAGTTCAAAATAGCAAGGGGAATTTGCTCCCTAACGTCACCCACCAACCCCCACCCACCAAAAATAAAAAAAAAGACGCCCCTGAGTTGTATACCCTCCAACCACAGTATGGGGGTATACTCACTTTGTCATTCCATGTGTAACGCATCGAAATATCGGTTTAGGACCCCATAAAGTATATATTTTATTGATCAGTGATCGACTCTAAGACATTCTAGCGATGTCCGTCCGTCTGTCCGTCTGTCCGTCTGTAGAGGACACGATACAGTCCAAAATAAAAGAGATAGACTTCCGAAGTTTGGCAAGAATATGTCTTATATTCCTAGACAGGTTAAGTTCAGAAATGGGCAAAATCGGACCAAGGGGAAAAAAGTTTACCCTTGGAGAACTAAACCAACCTCTGAAAAACGGTATTTTTTTGCAGGGGTTTTTTGTACTTTTTTAAGCAAATGCAACATTTTTATGTTAGAGGAAGCTCAAAACCCTGCATGTGGACCCAGCGGATAAAAAAAAAATAAAAAAGGTTTGACCCGCCCCTTTTGTGGGCGTGGATGTACAAAATGTATTTTAACAATGATTTATTGGATTAAAAATTTGGAAGAATCATAATAAATCCATTTGCTAACATCTATCGCAAGGGGAAGGTGTCCCCAAATGTCTCCCACCAAACCCCCAACCCCGCCCCCTCACAAAAAAAAGACGTCCCTGTTTTTTTTTTACATTTTGGAGGGTTTAAAAGATTCGGCCTATCCGAATTTAACACTCTCACTTGTTTTTTTTTATATTATTTTTTACATTTTGGAGGGTATAAAAGATTCGGCAC
This sequence comes from Pegoplata infirma, assembly GCA_963921195.1. Lineage (NCBI taxonomy): Eukaryota > Metazoa > Arthropoda > Insecta > Diptera > Anthomyiidae > Pegoplata > Pegoplata infirma. The sequence continues at coordinate 54,137,877 of OY992536.1, read as the reverse complement.
AGCCGAATGTAACACTCTCACTTGTTTTACATGTTTTTCTGTGTTTTTGTTTAACAAAAGCAAAATTTTTATGATATAAGAAATTGAAAGTCCTGCACTTGGACGCAGAGAATTAAAAAATTTCGTTTTTTCGGTCCGGCCCCTTTTGTGGGCGTGGAATAACATTTTTTTTTTAAATAATGATAGACTTGTGTTTGTTGACTGCAAAAATCATAAGAATGAATTTTTAAACACATAGTCGAGAAGAAATTTGCCCCCCCCCCCTCCCAAAGAAAAACCCCTGCAATTTTTTTTTTTTTTTGGATTCTACAAGTCCATTTTATATAAAATCCACCCTTAGTTTTTGGCATTAACGCAATAATATATAACAGTGGAGCCACAAAAACGCTTTTAATAGCATTTTTTAAATTTCAATCACAAATATCTCCAAACTAATTTACGGATTTGTAGTATATAAACGCAAATGTCTGGAAAATGGACACTGATAGAAAGGTTTTGATGACTGATTCGGATTCAGGAGGCCCATTTACTTTAAAGTTTGTTGTTACCGACTTTAGAAAACTTTACAGTGAAACAACAGAAAGTACTAAAATAGGGGTTCTTGAGATCTGCAGACGCGAATATCTCGAAAACGGTGTATGCTACAAAAATTTTGAAAGCAGATTTGGAATCAGGAAGTCAAAATCTATTTATTGCAATTTAAATGCGATTTTTGCAAAAAGTGCTCGATCGAAGATTTTATTTTTTGTGGCTAAATTTTTCTTACACATCCCAAATACATATTCAAAAACAAAAATATGATATTCGCATTTTTAGGTTGAGGGTGAGAGGGTATCAATACATTCGGCAAGGACGAACTTATCTATTTTACTTGTATAATTTATTTTTAGTGTGTCATTTTCTTTGAGGGCTATTTTACATCCCTGTAACAAGCCCAATGCGGTTTTGGAAATTTAAATTTGGTTGCGACAACTGAATGCTCTAACATTAGGTTTTTTCGTCTGCATTTTGTACGTTATTTTTATTCCAGAATTAATTTATTATTTTCTTTCTATTTCTTTCAGTTCCATGGCTTCAAATATTTTTGGCATGGTTTTCATCGTACTATGCTCTCACGTTTGGCCTATTCGAAAGTTCCTACCTATTTATATCGATTTGCTTTTGATTCAACCACATTTAACCATTATCGTAAGCGCTTTTGCGGTGATGATTTGAAAACTGGTGCTGCTCATGCTGAAGATATGTCATATTTGTGGTATGGCATATATTCATGGAAATTGGAACAGACCTCCAAAGAATATAAAACTATTGAAAGAATAATTGATATTTTTACAACATTTGCTAAAACATCTAATCCAAATTGTAAGGAAACTGCAAAAGTTAATTGGAGTGCCTTATCTAATAATGAACCTGATATGGGTTTAAATATAGCAAGTGATTTGGAATATGTGATTGTACCCGAAAAAGAAAAGCTTTTGGTATGGGATTCATTGTATGATAAAACACAACTGTTTTAAATAATATAATTTGTATGTTTTAAATAAAATTTATCATCGTGTAGCATTTTAATTATTTTATTTTCTTTAAATTCGGTGGTAAAAATATTTTGTGGTAGATAAGAAAATTGCCTGATTAATTAATTGGGACAAACAGATTAATGTTGAGATATCTTAAGTAAAATAGTTGGGAGAATAGTGTAGCAAACAAACTAACTTTATACAAGCAATTATCACTCAAGTGATAACGGTAGAGTCAAATTGTACTCGAGAGTTTGGCCTAGTGGTTGATATCGCCAAATATAGATATTAAGTAATATATTTTGAGGATGTTTATTCTGGCTCGAGTCCATTATTTTCTTTGCTAATTAAAACCATGATATTCTCATAGCATAATTTTCAAGAAAATAATTTTTTTTTTGTTTTAAATTTATTTATGTTGGCCATTTTTGCAAGACTTAATCGACACGTGTTTCGGAATTTGTCAGATTCCATTGTCAAGATTATTTAGCAAAAATAGAAACGATTTACTACAAAGCACTGTGGGCCAGCTTCCCTGAATTTTGGCCATAAATAAACCGCTTAACCTATATGTCAAAAAAGTATTGCATATGGGTGTTAAAGGATCGCTGATCACGATTATGGAAAAAAAATTTCAAAATTCAAAATGGCGGATCCGAAATGGCGGACATGATTTTTTAATTATTTGTTTATTGTGTTTAATATAATCATTATCGATGTATTTGGGGTCGTTAATAACGAATATGAGCTCAGACTTTTAATATTCAAAATGGCGGATCCAATATGGCGACAAATTCAAATTTAAGATTTTTTATATGTTGTCTCTTTTGTCCAAAAACTTCGATTTTAATGGGTTTTCGGATGCTAAAACTGATTTTGGAATTAAAGATTTGAAATTCAAAATGGCGGATCCAATATGGCGAATATGCTTTTGTAATTCTTAGCTAATTGTACTTAAATTTGTAATTTTTGATGTATTTAAGGTCGGTAATTACGAATATGGGCTCCGATTTTTTAAATTCAAAATGGCGGATCCAATATGGCGTCAAATAAAATATTATGAATTATTGTTTCTGTAAAGACAGTCGAGCTCAGGCTCTAATTATAATTATGTATTATAATTTTTTGATTTGTTATATATGGTTTTGAATTGAGAAAAGTGTGAAAAAAAAATTTTTAATTTTTCTAAAAATTTAGACATCCTGGTTTGTTTCTTACTAGTTTCATATTATCCAGTTATAACAATCTTCAGAAAAACTTTTAATGTCAAATTTATTTAGTTAATAGTCAATAAAACTCTATGTTTTTTCTATGTTGTCTAATTTTGATGGTTTTTGGAATGCAAAATATGATTTTAGAATCAAATATTCAAAATAGCAATATCCAATATGGTGGACAAGATATTTAAATTATTGATTAATGTTTCAAAATATTACTAGGAAATGATTGCGCAACACGAATACGAACTCAGATTTTTTGAAATCAAAATAGCGGATCCATTTGGGACATAGCTTTATAATAAAATGTACAATGCTTGGATTTCTAAGTTTTTATAAATCCCTCTTTTTGCATTTATCAGAAGATTTTAATAAAATATTTCTCTTTTAAATGCGTCAAAAAGTTCATATATTCAGTGGCTTATTTAAGAGAGAATTTTTTTATTTCCAATTAGTTTTGCCATCCTAAATGTACAAATAACTTACAATTTCGTAAAAAATATTAAAAATGCTATTGCCAAAATATGCCCGCTTAAATGCGTTACCAGCTTTAATGTTTAGCACTAGACATGGACGCTGGTCACGTGAATTACGCGTGATCGAAATTGAGCGTGATTCAAATTTTTTGTTCGTGAGTGAGAAGTGAGTGAGACAATTTTTTTCGTGAGTGATTCGTAGTGAGTGAAATTTTTTTGCGTGAGTCAAAATTATTTAATTGTATTGATTCAGTTTTTACAATTTTTTTCGTGTTTTAAATGTTTAGCGTGAGTTACGAGTGAGCGTGAGTCACACGTGAGTGGTGTTTTGTTTACTCACGTAAATAGTGAATAAGTGTGAGAAAAAAAAACGATTCAGTAAATTATGTATTTTTTTTGCGTGAGCGTGAGTCAACGTGAGTCAAAATTCACTCACGTGCCCATCACCACTTATCACGCCAATGTTGTCAAAGTGGGACATTTTTTATTAGAAATCAATAGAAACAAAAATATCCAAAAAAATTTTTGAAGGTCCATTTTAGTGTTGTAAATTGTGGTTACTTTTGACTACTCAATACTACTCGATACTTTTTCAACTGAGTACTCGATACTACTCAATACTTTTTTTGAATGAAAAATGTAAAAATAGAGCTTTATAAATTTAAATTTTATTAATTTTTATCAAAATTTTATTTTTGTTTGCATATAAAGTCATTCGATTTTAAGTTTAGATTATTTTTAATCAATTTAAAAATTATTTTTCTAGAAAAAAAAGGTAAAATATTTTTCATACACAGAGTTGCATTTTATGACTATATTTGTTGGTTAAATTATGCATTTCAAGTGAAAAAATACAACCCTGAAAGTATTGAGTAGTTACTTTTGAGTATTGAGTACTCGAAAAAATAGGCAGTATTGAGTACTCGGTACTCAAATACTCAATACTTTTACAACACTAGTCCATTTTCTAAACGTCATGTTTTGGTTTATTGCCTCTAGATCAAAAGTTTATGAACGGTCGCACAGGGTCGCAAAAATGTGAATAGAATACATTGTCAGAGACATATCGTAATTCGAGGTTTGTCAATATCGTTTGGACTTTTTTGGACTTTGGTGTTGAAAAAAGGCGGATTTCAACAAAACTATGAATTTCCATTATTTTTTTTTTTTAAATAAGCTTATACCATACTTTTTGGCAGTTTATCTCATGTGTTGGACAAACAGGTATGTCTTTCGGAGAAATTCGCCAAAAATTTGAAAAAATATTGTGTTGAATTACAAAAAAAAATTATTTGTTTCATAAATAAAAAATAAAAAAAAAATTCTCAAACTTTGACTTTAACCTCATGCAAAAAAAAAACTTTGAGCTATAATAAAAAGATATTAAAGGCGAACAAAATTCAAGATGTCGACATTCCGAAAAAATATTTTTAAATATGTGTTTCCTTACAGACCTTATTGGCCAAAAAATGGAAATCCTGGCCCACAGTGCAAAGTAGCAAACGAGTCTAATGACAAATCGTTAGTGCACAAACTAAAATATTAGTACAAATTCGACTCTATCCACAATGGGAATCAAAAAGACGAAGAAATTGTACTATACTAGTAAAGCAACGATTGCCAATAACCAACAAAAATATTTAAAAACTTTTACATATGATAGATAAGGCCTTCAATGCTGCTTGACTGTCAGATATTATATATATGTTTGTCCTTTTTGTGCACCTACGTAAACATTCGGTCACGCATATAGTATATATGGCATAAATTTCTGCCTGAAATGTCGATGGGGATTTTCCCAAAGGTAATGCGCGTTGGAAATTCAGACCGAAAATCCTTGCGCCAATATCCCCATTGGTCTGTTTTAAGCCATCAGTAAACCACACTTGAGATCCTGGTTCTGGATTCCAAGAGTTAGTAGACCATATGCTCCTTTCAGGAATATCTATTCTAAAATGTCTTATATGAATCGTCCCGCTATCTTCATGTGGACCTGTAGGTCCCCGCCCATTATGTTCCCAAATTCGGGTAGTCTGGTGACACTTCTGCTAGCATCCTCCTTTACAGATATATGTAAAGGTGGGATGTTTAGCATAGCCCCCATGGCATAGGTTGGACAGGATTTTCCCGCCCCTGTTATGCCGATGCAGGCCAGATGATATACCTTGTCCAGTATAGATCTGGCCGTGCTCTGTTCCACTTTTGGCCACCAAACCAGAGCTGCATAGGTGATCATTGGTCTTACGATCGTAAGAAATGACCAATATATCATGTGAGGCTTAAGCCCCCATGTCCTTCCAAATAGCCTTTGGCAGGCGTAAATTGCCCTGGTAGCTTTTTTGGTTGTCTTGTTCAGATGAGGAGTCCATGTCAGAGACTTGTCAAGTGTTATACCTAAATATTTCACTTCATCCGAAAAACCTATCGTGACGCCATTTATTTTAGGCATGGACAAGTCAACAATCCTTCTTCTATTAAGGATTAATAGTAATATGCAATCCCCTTTCTGACACCATTTTAAGGTCATGTTAAGTGCTTGTTGCATCCGATCAGAGATGGTTGGATTATGCCACCCACTGACCGAAATCACAATATCATCCGGATAACCGTAGGTTCTAAAACCAGAATTATTAAGCTCATCGAGTATATCATCTATGACCAAAGTCGACAAAAGTGGCGACAAAACACCCCCTTGAGTTGCATTGACCGTCATAGATGTGTTACCGAGATTGAGCGTGATAGCATCGTAAAATGTATTGTTAATCTGACACACATTAAGTGTGTGGAAATCAAAGGAGTGCTGATGATGGAAGGATGGCATCTTCCGAAAACTGTCGACATCTCCACTTAGCCTGTGTTGTCACTTGATTTTGTTCATATTTTCTCATTGTACAACAATTATTATTTCTCAGAAATAATTAATTAATTTAATTAAAGATAAAAAACAGTTTATATTAAAATAATAAAATTGTATTATTTCACTCCAAAAACAATATAAATGAATATGTTAATGACACTGTGCTACAATACTTTTCAAATGAGCTAGTGAAGGTTGTAGGTCTCGTCGAAAAGATCACAAAAATGCCCATCAAACTTGCCAGACACCCTCAAATTTTAAAGTTATTGTCAAAAAACATATTTTTGGGACTTTTATTACTAATCCACGTGTAAATTAGAAACTTTTTACAGGATTTTAAAATTTTTTAACTGTTTTGGATAGAAGAATAGGGCTTTTCATGTGTGTGAATTGATCTATACACTCAAAAAAAAAACTGTAATGTTAGCAAACAAAGCTTGTAAACCTTCAAGAACATTTGCTGATTTTGAACCCCCAATTTTTTTGGTAAAGTTAGCAAAAATGTTTTGCCAAAATTAGTTAACTGAAATTTTTTTTATTTCAACTTAGTTCATACACATTTGAGGACCCCATTGGGTTCGGACCCGATGGGTCCAGACCCCGATGGGCCTAGACCTAGTTGGGTTCCTTAAAAATCGTCATAGTTTTTGATCCAAAATTTGTGTCCGCTTCGCTCTACCTTGCTTAGTTTTTGAGATACGTGATTTTAGGGGACCACCGGGGTTTTGAGAATTACAAAACTCGATAGCTTCAAAAATATTACTCGCAGAGCTTTTGATTATTTTGCGAACTCGAAAAACTTTCAAAAAATAACAAAACAGTTAGATACTATTAAAAAAAATCAATAGACATCTTTCTTATATGTGTATGACAATTCACACACATGGAAAGCCCTATCATTCTTCTATCCAAAACAGTTACAAAATTTAAAATGGATTGAAAAGTTTCTGAATTACACAAGTTACAAATTACACAAGAACTCTAAAATTTAAGGGTCTCTGGCAAGTTTAATGGGCTTTTTTTGAACTTTTGCAAACACCTTTTGAAAAAAACTGAGGCCCTTTGTTATAAAACAGAAAATTAAATTTGTGAACGAGTTTTCTTTTCCCTTACTCTGCCGAAAAATTAATAACTTAAGTGCCCTTTTTCTCCTTCTCTGCATCAAATGAACAATTTTTTGATATCAAAGCCTTCGCACTGGAGTAGTTTCCCTGTAAGTTATCCAAATATTGAAAACTTTTGTTTTCTCGTTAATACTAAGACAAACAATTGTAAAATGATAAGTTTTAACAATGTGATAACACTGACACTTTTATATCACAAAGAGGGAATAATCGAAACACTTGATCCGTTACCATAATTTCACTTAAAATCTCCAACTTATTTTTATATCCTCTCTTAGTGGTTGAGGGTATATATAAGTTTGTCATTCCGTTTATAAATGAAATATCGATTTGGGAAGGACCCCATAAAAAATATTATTAATGTCCCACTTGAAGAATATTAAAGTGTTTACGTTTTAAAATTTAGCGAAGTGAATGAAAGCTGTTTCCCTAGCATTCTCCGCTATATGTATCTTTTTTAAAGAAGCAACACACAGGCAATGCTGTCTATCAATTACCAATGTAACCGAGATGCTTCTTTCGGAAAGGTGATAGAAGAGAGATGAAAGATTTGAAATATAGAAGTAGTCCGGGAGGTGGCGACATGATTTTCTCGATCATTTTGATACGGCTGATTTATATATAATAGGATATGGAGTGAACACACGTAATCCGGCCGTTAGCTGGCGTACCTCTGGGGGGGGGGGGGTGTACATCCAGGAGACCCTGTCAAAGATGCAAAAAAGTGAAAAATTTTAATAAAGCTGAAATTTTTAGGTGGATTAATAATGTAAAAAAATATTCCAAAACAACCGTCAGTTGGCACACCTCCGGGGGAATAACCGTCAGCTGCCGCTCCGAAGATGCAAAAAAGAGAAAAATTTAAAATCATAAAATTTTTGTATGGGAGCACCCTTGTGTGGAGTGGAGATAGAGCTTAGGTATATTTAGAAGAAATGTTTGGGGGGAAAAATTAATGGGGGTAAAAAATAGTAGGGGCGACTGCGGGGCAGTTGTGGGATATTTTTAGTTGCATATTCGGAGGGGCAGCTGACGATTACGCCCCCGGAGTTGCGCCAGCTGACGGTTGAATTGTGAATATTTTTTGCATTATTTATACATCATAATAGTTTCCGCTTTATTAAAATGATTTTAAATTTTTCGCTTTTTTTGCATCTTCTGAGGGGCAGCTGACGGTTATTACCCCAGAGGTGCGCCAGGAATATATTTTACATAATTTATCCACCATAAAAATGTCAGCTTTATCAAAATGATTTAACATTTTTCAAAATTATGGAAGTTTGGGTCCTCATAGTTTCCACACCCCCCGGCTTTGGACCAGCTGACGACCGATTCCGGTATTTACACTACAAAGTCTGTAATATATATGAAAATCAGCCGTATTAAAATGATCGAGTCACAATGACGCCACCTCCCCAACTAAGGGCTTCAGTATGGCAACACTCTAATTGCGCGTGTTGATAATTTTGAGTACAGTTGTTGCATCGCCATCTGTTATTGATCTGGCGAATTATTTTTGAAGCTGTGGATATCTGAGAGCAAGTTTCCAAAGCTGACCTTTTTTGCATGTATTTGCTTTCACAAAAGTAGATTCTTAAAATGTGGAGTTAACCCTTTGAGGAACATACATTTGCGATCGAATCAATGTTGATTTTTCAATCATTTTCATGATCTGTAATAGAGATGATTGCATAAGTGACTTTTGACTCACACTCACTCACGACAGCAATTTTTTAATCAACCACACTCACTCACGACCATATTTTTGCTACTCACACTCACTTGCAATCCGTGTGTAAATTTAAGTCAAATCACGTGCACTCGCATTAGCTTCACTCACACTTACGTTGACTCCAACTTACAAACTACTTATTTATATAACAAAAAAATAGAAAAATTAAAATTTTTAAAGACAAACCAAATTTTTAGCAATTAAGTCAAATTTTAGAATTTTATTTATGATTTTTTCAGGACCAAAGAAAATATGAAGAGAAAAAAATCACGCAAAAGCATTGACACACACATTTTCACTCATCCAAAATCTTACTTACGCACATTCATTCACGCAATTTTTTTCACTCACAATCACGGGATCATGATCATTATTTCCCTTAAACAGAAATAATTAATTCACAAAGTTTTAGAACTTTTAGGACAGTAACAAACTGATTCCAATAACACTGCGTGACAAAACTGACCACTATTTTAGAAAACAAGAGGTGTGACCAACGTTTCTATATGAGACATGTTGATTTCAATGGCGTACTCCGTTTTTCGATGTATGGCACAGTTTTCTTGCAAAATGTCATTAAAGATTTGCTGATTTCGAGCCAATTTTTTAACAAAAAAATTTGCAAAGTTAATGATTTTTAAATTTTATGGCATGGAAGACAAAGATATGACTTGTAGCAATATTTCTTATGCTAATTTGGTTTAAATCTTTTTATCTTAAGCCCTTAAATTAGCGAATTTCTTAATACTTTGAGGTTTTTCACGAAATTAACCGCCAAGTTCTTCTTTGATAAAAAAAACTTGCTTTTAGTGAATCAAAGAGGCATCCCTTACAATACGAATAGGGGACAAAAAACTGCTATGTTATATGGACCATCGTTATGAAAATCGCGAAAAACCGTTTTTTTTTTGTATATGGCAGCATCACTTTACGAGATGATTTAAGGCTCGTCTAGGCTGTGGTAACCTTAAACAATTAACTGACCAAAAATTTGGCCAAAAAAGTTTTCATTTGCAAAAGTTATCTTAACAATAACTATAATTATTGTGTGGCAAACACTAAAATAATAGTTTTTGTCAAGATCACTTTCGCAAATAAAAACTTTTTTGACCAAATTTTTTGTCAGTTATTTGTTTAAGGTTACCACATTATATACTAAAAGATGGAGTCTTAAATCACCTCGCAAAGTGATGCTGCCATTTACAAAAAACGGTTTTTCGCGATTTTCATCATGATGGTCCATATAACATAGCTGTTTTATGTCCACTATTCGTATTGTTAGGGATGTTTTTTTGATTCACTAAAAGCAAGTTTTTATCAAAGACCAATTTGGCTGTTAATTTCGCGAAAGCCTTAAAAAATAAAGAAATTCGCGAATTTAAGGGCTTAAGACGAAAATCTTTAAAACTGATTTGCATTAGAAATATTCCTACAAGTCATATCTTTGTTTTCCATGCCATAAATTTTATAAATCATTAACTTTGCAAATTTTTTTGTTAAAAAACTGGCTCGAAATCAGCAAATCTTTAACGACATTTTGCAAGAAAGCTGCACCATACATCGAAAAACTGAGTACGCCTTTCGAATCAGCATGTCCGAAATATATTGAAATGATAGTTGCAACTCTTGTTTATTTTTTAGTGTTCCGGAGTGTAACCTTTCTTTCATCCGGACAAAAAAAAATTGCGGAAAACCTTGTGGCCGTTGATGGGTTAAAGGCATTTACCTTTTTGGTGATTAAGTGTTTAAAGTCTTCTCATCATATAAAAAATAAATGTAAACAAATAATTAAAAAGCTTTTGAATTGAAATAAGGTTTAATAAAAATTTATACTATATGTTAATAATTTTACAAAATATTTTTATAACAACTAACTAAAGCTCAAAATTTACGTTAGTTACTTCGTAAAGCCCTTACTGCAAACATCGCAATCTACGGACTCAAATATGACGGAAAAGTGAGTCAATTATTTTCCTTTATATAACATTTTTTAATTCATTATTTTGCAGCTTAGAATATCAAGAAATCTCATTACCTGTCGGAAAACTAAGGGGCTGTTTAAGAAAAACTATTTACGATGAGGTGTATTATAATTTTGAAGGTATACCTTTTGGTCAACCTCCCGTTGGTGAATTAAGATTTAAAGCTCCTCTGCCTGCAAAACCATGGAATGGAGTTAAAGATTGTTTGGAGTCGAATATAAAACCCATACACGTTAGTTCAGTAACCGGTAAAGTAGAAGGTACTGAGGATTGTTTGTACTTAAATGTATATGCCAAGAAGGTGAGTAACTGAGAGCCATACAGAAGACGTACACACAAAAACAAACCTTGTCAAATTACAAAAAAAAGTCTCGTAATCCCATTTTACCAATTTTTGACAGTTTTCCTTGTTTTTTAACAAACAATTTTCGGTCGAAATTTAAATTTTATTTGTAATTTTACATTTTTTCTTGTAATTTTACAAATTTCCAAGTATTTTTTTTACAAAAAAATCTAGTATATTCACGAAATTTTAACTTCATATAACGAAAAACTTTAGGGAAGTCCCCAACCGTAATACACCGATTTGCTTAAAACTTAAAAAAACGATTATAACGTGTTTCGGCTTATCGGCCATATAAGTTATTAAAAATTCCGTTGTCTCTTTTTGCCCTTCGGGAAAACTCCTGAACTAACACGAATATCGTCACGAGCAAAAATATTATACGTCAACTTAAATTTAACAAAGATTATTTCTTACTAGCTGTTTTGCGCCTGGCGTTGCCCGGGTTAATAAAATATTATACAATGAATTCGTTTTTTAATTTGCGAGTTTATCTACTGCTTCATGACTTTTCACTGGTGAACATTTTTTTTATTTCGCTTAGAGCCGGGTTTGGAACAGTTGCCTTTTAGAGTCAATATTAACACAACAAAATATTGGACATATGGGGAACTTTTTTGGGTTCCTGTTTTGAAAATATATTTAAATATTAGGACATTAAGCCGATGACCTTTTTATTTATGTTTAGTTTTTGTCTTTTTTGTATTTTTTCATGTTGAAATTTTGTATTTTTTCATGTTGAAACGTAGAGAAATTCTGTTTCTAATAAAATTTAGTACTGGTGAAAATTTTAATAACATCGGGTTCGCGTTTCAGTTTGATTTCGGAATAGGCAGAAAAGACTTTCAGTGCATTGCAAAAGGTGTGGAAATTTACACCTCTTTGTACAATCGCCCGTTGATACAGACTAAATTTCCCGGTTCGTTTAGTACTATATGTGGAGAAAGTTTTGTTCAAATCGGTTTAGTCGTTTACCTGTAATTAAGGAACAGGCAGAAAAAACTTTCAGTATAGTAAAAAGGCGCGAATCAATTTATGCCACTTTGTCCAAACGCACTCTATTTTAATCTATAGTTCCCGTCTTGGTTAGTTCTGGTAAAAGTTTCTTTTAAATTGGTTCTGTCGTTTATGATAGATTGTGGAACAAGGCAGAAATAGCGTTCAATAAAATAAAAAGGGTCGTGCTATTTTCGCGCTTTATTATAATCTATAGTTACCGCTTTGTTAAGTATTATCTGTAGTAAAATTTTTATTAACATCGGTTTATGCGTGATTACGGAACAGGCAGAAATTACTAACAATGTATCACAAAGGGGCGTGGTATTTTACGCCCCTTTTTTCGATCGCCCTTTATTTTGGCGCATAGTTTTTGCCTCGATAAATACTATCTGAGGTGAAAATTTCATGAAATTCGGTTCAGAAGTTTAAGCGTGATTGCGGAGTATGCTGAAATAACTTTCAATGTAATACAAAAGGGCGTTGCATTTTACGCCCCTTTTTTCGATCGCCCTCTATTGTAGCTCATAGTTTCCGCCTCGGTTAGTACTATTTGTAAAAATTTCATTAAAATCGGTTCAGCCGTTTATGCGTTATTATAGAAAAGTCATAATAACGTTCCATAAAATAAAAAGGGGCGTGGCATTTTACGCCCCTCTGTCCGATCGCTCTTTTTGATAGCCTATAGTTCCTGCCTCGGTTAGTACTATCTGTGGTGAAAATTTCATGAAAATCGGTTCAGCCGTTCTCCCCTGATTGCGGAACAGACAGACGGACAGACAGACAGACAAACCAACACTCAGATTTATAATATTAATAGGGATTCATATGGATATCGTAGGGCTATGTCTTCATATAAAATTTTCGTGAAAAAAAATATTTAACGAAGCCGAATTACGAGGTTATGCCAAAGTTAAATGGCTATAAAAAATGTCTGCAAAGTTTGTACTCTTACTTAAACCATGGAATCACGATAATTTTTTGCTGTATATGAGGCATTCCACACCAAATGTGCAGCGAAAAATAAACATGTATACTGTAAATTTCGGAATAGGTTGTATGGATACCCCTATATGGAACTAAGAAAAAAAGTCAATTTATCAAAAATCCGGCCACTTCTGTTTTTTTTTTTTTTAGTTTAGATGTTTGTTAAATCCATACAAAAAAAAATCAGACATGTGTTTTCGTTAACTAAAATATTGATGAAAAAAAAAAATATTGATGAAAAAAAAATATTGACTAAAAAAAAAATTGATAAAAAAAAAATTGATGAAAAAAAAATTGATGAAAAAAAATATTGATGAAAAAAAATATTGAGGAAAAAAATATAGCCAAAAAAAAATATTGATGAAAAAAAATATTGATGAAAAAAATATTGTTGAAAAAAAAAATTGATGAATATAAAGTATTGATGAAAAAATATTGATGAAAAAAAATATTGATAAAAAAATATTTATGAAAAAAAAATCTATGAAAAATAATTTTGTTAAGATTTATTTCAACATCTGGTAAATATTTTTTATTCACCACGAGGTGAATTATTATCCAAGTTACAAACACAAGTTACTAAAGTTTTCGGTTTTACGAAAATGAAAACAGTAACTCTTATTTTCTTTTTTGTTAATCATTAGCTTATACACTCCGCATCATAACTATAGCCGCAATGCATTTTTCGGTTTATTTAATGTTCAAGAAGTATTTTTATGAAACCTATTATGGTATATTACAGTGTTATAACAGTTCTCTTGTTTTTGTAAATTTGAGCCATCAGCTGTTTGAATTGAGAAAACGGCGACCTATAACTGATTTGTCAGTGTTTCATAACTATAGCCGCATTTCAATAAAATCGGTTGAAATGAGTTCAAGTCAAAGTTTCGTGGCCAAATTAATTATTTTTTTTGGTAAAATTCGTTCCTCTATTAATTTTTAAACAAAATGCCACGTGGTAAATTTTTAAATGAAGTCGAACAAGTGAGAGTGTTACATTCGGCTGTGCCGAATCTTTTATACCCTCCGAAATGTAAAAAAAAATCAGGGGCGTTTATTTTTGGGAGGGGGGTTCGTGGGAGACGTTAGGGGGCACCTTCCCTTTGCGATTTTGAACTTCTTCTGAGATAAAAATGTTGCATTTGCTTACCAAAAGTACAAAAAACTCTGCAAAAAATGCGTTTTTTCTTGGGTTGGTTTAGTTCTCCAAGGGGGAACTTTTTTCCCCTTAGTCCGATTTTGCCCATTTCCGAACTTAACCTGCCTAGGAATAAAAAACATATTCGTGCCAAACTTCGGAAGTCTAGCTCTTTTATTTTGGACTGTATCGTGTCCTCTACAGACGGACAGACGGAAAGACGGACAGACGGACGGACGGACATCGCTATAATGTCTTAGAATCGATCACTGATCAATAAAATATATACTTTATGGGGTCCTAGACCGATATTTCGATGCGTTACACACGGAATGACAAAGTGAGTATACCCTCATACTGTGGTTGGAGGGTATAAAAAGTCAACATTTTAGCCTTTTTAGAATGTGGTTTAAGTTATCGCGAAATTGGACGAAAAATTAAGCGATCTGACAAAGTTATCCGAAATTTTGTAAAAAATAAAAGTGGATACGGAATGAAAAAAACAGGGGGTCCAAAAAAAGCTATCTGAGAGATATCAACGCCGTATTATTAACGCTGCTAGCAATTCTATGAAAACTCTTTCGCAGATTGGTAATGAATGCGGGTTGAATGTGTCCAATTCTACAATAAGTAGAGTCTTAAAGGAGTCTGGAACGATAACAAGACTTTTATTTTTTACAAAATTTCGGATAACTTTGTCAGATCGCTTAATTTTTCGTCCAATTTCGCGATAACTTAAACCACCTTCTAAAAAGGCTAAAATTTTGCCTTTTTCGACTTCATTTAAAAATTTACCATGTGGAATTTTATTTAAAAATTAATAGAGGAACGAATTTTACCAAAAAAAAAATTTATTTGGCCACGCAACTTTGACTTGAACTCATTTCAACTGATTTTATTGAAATGCGGCTATAGTTATGAAACACTGAGAAATACAGTTATAGGTCGCCGTTTTCTCAATTCAAACAGCTGATGGCTCAAATTTACAAAAACAAGAGAACTGTTATAACACTGTAATATACCATAATAGGTTTAATAAAAATACTTCTTGAACATTAAATAAACGGAAAAATGCAATGCGGCTATAGTTATGATGCGGAGTGTATAGTCAAACTGAGGAGGCGTCCTGCAACTTTTTTAAAATTAGCAACCAGCCTAAAATCATCATGTTTAAAATATTCACCAGATGGTGAATAAAACGTAACACAATTATTTTGATCAATTTTTTTCATTCTTTTTTGTTTCATTAATTTTTGTTTTTCATCAATGTTTTCTTTTCATCAATATTTTTTTTTTCATCAATATTTTTTTCATTAATATTTTTTCATCAATATTTTTTTTTTTTTCATCAATACTTTTTTCATCAATAATTTTTTCGTCAATATCTTTTTTCATCAATATTTTTTTTTTTCATCAATTCTTTATTCATTAATATTTTTTTATCAATATTTTTTTTATTTTTTCATCAATATTTTTTTTCATCAAAATTTTTTTTATCAATATTTTTTTGTCATACAATTTTTTCATTAATATTTTTTTTTTTCATTAATATTTTTATACCCTCCAACTACAGTATGGGGGTATACTGACTTTGTCATTCCTTGTGTAACGCATCGAAATATCGGTGTAGGACCCCATAAAGTATATATTTTATTGATCAGTGATCGATTTTAAGACATTCTAGCCATGTACGTCAGTCCGTCTGTCCGTCTGTAGAGGACACGATACAGTCCAAAATAAAAGAGCTAGACTTCCGAAGTTTGACACGAATGTGTCTTATATTCCTAGGCAGGTTAAGTTCGGAAATGGGCAAAATCGGACCAAGGGGAAAAAAGTTCCACTTGGAGAACTAAACCAACCCAAGAAAAACCGCATTTTTTGCAGAGTTTTTTGTACTTTTGGTAAGCAAATGCAACATTCTTATCGCAGAAGAAGTTCAAAATCGCAAGATGAAGGTGCCCCCTAACGTCTCCCAAAAACCCCCTACCCCCCCCCCCCCCAAAAAAAAGACGCCCCTGGATTTTTTTTACATTTTGGAGGGTATAAAAGATTCGGCACAGCCGAATGTAACACCCTCACTTGTTCTTTATAATTTTTTTTTTCACAATAATTTTTATTTTATTAAAAACTTGTTTTCATCAAAAACTTTTTTTTATCGACAAACACAGACAAACAGTTAAATTGATCATATCATAGAATGTCTTAGAAACCTTTACGGATCAATAATATTAAACACAATGGGGTCCTCGATAGATATTTCAATGCGTTCTGCATGAAATGACAAATTAATAGAGCGTTATTTTTTCTAGAAACATTTTGCTTTGGAAAGAACTCATATATA
Source organism: Pegoplata infirma (assembly GCA_963921195.1). NCBI lineage: Eukaryota > Metazoa > Arthropoda > Insecta > Diptera > Anthomyiidae > Pegoplata > Pegoplata infirma. The sequence continues at coordinate 54,121,167 of OY992536.1, read as the reverse complement.
TTCAGCAAAAGATTATCATGATAACTTTCGTAATATTACGAAACTAACAAAAAAAGTGTAAATGCTTTTTTCGTAAAATAAACGAAAGTGGACTACATATTTCAAATAGAAAATTGTTCAGACAGTGTTAAGTGCACTGTAGTGGTGAAAAGGAATGATTAAAAATAAAAGTAAAACATTTTTATTCAGGCGCCCAAAAAATAGTTAACTTCCGAATTTCATGTCAAAATTTTCATGTATAAAATTTTGCATAATTAATGGGGAGTACGCAATAAGCTGTTCAGTGGCCATGGTTCTTCAGGTATTCCAACACTAGCTTTAATCGTATTTTATAATAAAACTTTCGATATACCTAAAAAAGTTGTTTCGAAAAAAAAATAAATCTGCTAATAACTCGAAAACGGCAAACCCTATTTTGAAAATGTTGACGGATCTGTGTTAAACTATATAGAACAATTAAAAACAAAAAAATTTACACTTACAGCTTATTTCTTCGAAACCCTTACCAGTTATGATATGGATATATGGAGGTGCTTTTAGCAGAGGAGCAGCAACCAAAGATCTATATAGTCCTGATTATTTTATGAAAGAAGATGTTATTGTGGTGACTTTAAATTATAGACTCTGTGCTCTGGGTAAGTGAAAGTAAATGAAAATTTAAAAAAAATCTAACATGATACGATTCCGACTTAAAACCATAATATAAGAACGCTGAAATTAATAGAGTTTACAGAAAAAAAAAACTGAATTTAAAGTCAGCAAAATAGAGTAATTTTTCCAACATACACTGAATTTAATTTTTGCTTCCTCCTAATTGATGAGCATCTCTAGTAATTTTACAAGTTTTTTACCATTTTTTTTTTTGTAATTTCACAAGCTTTTTAATAAATATAAAATTGCCAATTTATAACTTTTTTGACACTAAAAAATTTACAAGGAATTCTCGTGACTTTACTAGAATTTTTGCTACCTCCTATTTACGAGAATTCCTAGTAAAAATTACGAACTTTTTTGTAATTTTACAAAGTGTTTGCCTATAAAATTGTAAATTTACAACTTTTTTGGCGCAATAAAACTTAAAAGGAGTTTTCGTGAATTTACAAATAGTTTTTATTGTAAAATTTCCTTTGAAATTTGTTATATATCAAATAAGTTTGAATTATAACCAAAATGTAAGCTTCGATTGAAATTTGTTTGTTAAAAAACAACGAAAATTGTCAAATATTGGTAACATGGGATAACGAGACTTTTTCTACACCATTTCCAATTGTATTTCAGAAATTATCAATTCTATTTTAGAAATTATCAATTGTATTTCAGAGTTTATCAACTGTATTTCAGAAATTATCAATTGTATTTCAGAGTTTATCAATTGTATTTCAGAAATTATCAAATGTATTTCAGAAACTAAACTTCGTAAAACAATTGAAAATTTCTGAAATACAATTGATAATATCTGAAATACAATTTATCAATTCTAAAATACAATTGATAATTTTTGAAATACAATTGATATTTTCTGAAATACAATTGATATTTTCTGAAATACAAATTAAAAATTTCTGAAATACAATTGATAAATTCTGAAATACAATTGATAATTTCTGAAATACAATTGATAATTTCTGAAATACAATTGATAACTGCTTAAATACAATTGATAATTTCTGAAATACAATTGATAACTTCTGAAATACAATTAATAATTTCTTAAATACAATTGATAATTTCTGAAATACTATTGATAATTTTTGAAATACAATTGATAAGTAATTTGCTAAGGTAATTTTGTGCATTTGTAAAAAAAATAAAAGTAATCGAATACGCTGAATTCAATGTCGCTAGCAGTTTTTCAAAGTAAGCGCTCGTATTCGCGATATTCGCGATTTAAAATTTTGATGCTCAAGTACAATAAAAACGATGGCCCTTACCACAAGAAAACAAAAAGTCTATTTTAACAAAAGTTTTATTTTAAATTTCAAATTTTCAATACATTTTTTGAAAGTCGATTTTAAAAACAAAAACAATTTGTATGGAAATAAAATTAAATGCTCATTTTAAATTTATGGATATTTTTAACTTTTGCGATAATTTTTAAATTTAAAACCATTCAAGTCTGTTAAACTAACATAACAAACCCTAATACCATGATTTTTTTTAACCAAAAACATTTTTTGTTCGCGAAAAATCGTTATTTTCGTAAAAAAATTGGTTCAATACAATTGGTTACCCTTGCGAAATAATGTAAGAGACAAAAAAGTTGAAAGAAAGTATGAATTGAGGTTGAGATTGCTAGAAATAGAATAGCAGTGTTGGAAACTGTCAAAATTTATTCTGTAGAATCTAAAAATATTCACATATATAAAAAACAGTTTTCATTAACAAGACAAACCGACATTAAAAATCCTACTGATGATGACACTAACTGGAGTGTTTGAAGCCGGTATAGGAAATACCAGAAATGTCTATAATTTTTAGAAATTCAATTTTTCTTCTGCATTTTTTCAACTTGAACCCTTATAACAAATATAATTAGAGCCCGTGTTCGATCTGTACTTAAAGAAAAAATCAAATAAAATTACTGACAAAATATGTCGCCATTAGGCACGTCTCCGAAACAGAAAATGCAAATTCCTTAATTTGTGTCTGCAATTCCAGATCATGTTGGTAACCCTTGCGAAATAATGTAAGAGACAAAAAAGTTGAAAGAAAGTATGAAGTGAGGTTGAGATTGCTAGAAATAGAATTGTAGTGTTGGAAACTGTCAAAATTTATTCTGTAGAATCTAAAAATATTCACATATATAAAAAACAGTTTTCATTAACACGACAAACCGACATTTAAAATCCTACTGATGATGACACTAACTGGGGTGTTTGAAACCGGTATAGGAAATACCAGAAATGTCTATAATTTTTAGAAATCCAATTTTTCTTCTGCATTTTTTCAATTTGACCCCTTATAACCAGGGTTGGCAACCGAAACGAATAACGGTATCGGTAACGGTATTGGTATTACATATTTTTTATATCGGTAACGGTAAAGGTAACGGTATTTTCGAGTATTTCGATAACGATAAACCGTTACCGAAACATCGATACCGGTACGTACCGGTATTATGAATAAAATTTACCCAAAGTGTTAAAAAGTCACAAATTTGTTAAAAACACGTAAAAAATCAAGAATTTATTAAATAATATTAAAAAAACTGTTAAATTTAGTGCGTTTTTAACTAGAGATGGGCGCGTGAGTGATTTTTGACTCACACTCACTCACGCTCACGACAGAAATTTTTGAATCACGCACACTCACTCACAAGCATATTTTTTCTACTCACACTCACTCACAATCACGTGAGTAAATTTAATACAACTCACACACACGTGCACTCACGCAAGTTTCACCCACACTCACGTTGACTCACACTCAGGAAATTCTTATTTATACAAAAAAAAAATAAAAACTAAAGTTTCAAAAATCTTTCAAAATTTTCAGCAAAATTTAAAGCTCAACGAAATTTTAAATTTTTTCTTTTTACGGGACGAAATCGTAAGTTAAGATAAGTTGTACAATTTTGTTGTTGCTTTTTGGTACGAAAGGAAATATGAAGAGAAAATAAATCACGCAAACTCACGAAGAAAAATCGACTCACGCACACTCACTCACGCAAAAATCATACTCACGCACACTCACTCACGGAATTTTTTTCTCCACTCACACTCACTCGCAATCACGTGAATCGCGCTTTAATCCGCTCATGTGCCCATCTCTACTTTATACCTACCAACATTTAACCAAGCAAAAACACAAATATTGACAGGGACATTTGCGGGGGGAGGGGAAGAAGAGGAAAGCCGTTGTGCGGAGGTGTAGCAGGTGGAAAAACAGAGCAAAACAAATTAGCAACACAATAATTTTACAGAAAGAAAATTTTCGTTTTTTTTAAGCGACAATTATTTCTTAGTTATGTTGTTTGTTTTTCAATAAAATTTAAAAAAAAAAATAATTAATAAAATTTTTTACAAGAATTTTTTTTAATAACAGGACAACTAAAAATTTCTGTTAAATTATCAAAATATTCAGCTGATTTTTTTACATTTGATTTTTTTTTTTAGTTTTAATCGTTTAAATTAAACAAAAAGTAAAAAAAAATTTACAACAAAAAATATTTGTAAAATTACAAAATAATCTGCTAAGGTTTGAACAAAAAAAAAATAAAGTCAGCAAAGAGAGTCAGTAAAAATACAGAAAAAATTCTGTTATTTTTAAAACAACACCGCATGCAACACTTAAGCAATTTGGTACAATTCAGGTTTGTCTCTTCTTTCATCTTCCCACTAAAAAATGTTGGCACTCACTTTTCTCTTCGGAACTTTTTAGGTAAATTGAGAATGTAATTGGTTCGACCGATTTTCACATATTCTTTGTCAAGATTTAATTAATTGCGAATGTGATCATTGGTTGGGCCGATTTCCTCATTGTTTTTTGTCCATATAACAATGCCATTTGCAATAATTTTTTTTTTTTAAGTAGATTAAAAATATTTAACTTTGTTTTTTATCTGTATTTTATGACAACCGAAACAAAACCGATACAATACCGGTAAAAATCCGAATAAAGCTAAGGGTTTTTTATCGGTAACGGTATTAAAATTTTTTTATTTCGGTATTGGTAACGGTAACGGTAGTCAAAATTAAAGGGTTTTTAATCGGTAACGGTATTGAAAGGGTAACGGTAGCCAACACTGCTTATAACAAATATAATTAGAGCCCGTGCTCGATCTGTACTTACAGAAAAAATCAAACAAATATTTTTAGTTTATTTTGAATTTACGACAGCCATCTGGTAATGCTAGTTCGTGTACACCAAATCCCATAGTAATATCCGTTTTTTAAAAGTTAAGTTATGTATCAGCGATATTCGCTAATATTTTTATACCCTCCAACTACAGTATGGGGGTATACTCACTTTGTCATTCAATGTGTAACGCATCAAAATATCGGTCCAGGGCCCCATAAAGTATATATATTTATGATCAGTGATCGATTCTCAGACATTCTAGAGATGTCCGTCCGTCCGTCTGTCCGTCCGTCTGTCCGTCCGTCCGTCTGTCCGTCTGTAGTTAACACGATGCAGTCCAAAATAAAAGAGCTAGACTCCCGACATTTGGCAAGAATATGTCTTATGTTAATAGGCAAGTTAAGTTCGTAAATGAGCAAAATCGGACCAGGGAGAAAAAGTTCCCCTTGAAGAACTAAACCAACCCATGAAAAATACCACTTTTTTACATGATTTTTTATGTTTTTGTTTAACAAATGCAACATTTTTATGCTACAAGAAGTTCAAAGTCCTGCATTTGGATCCAGAGAATTAGATAATGTCGTTTTTTCGGCCCGACCCCCTTTTATATTTTATATTTTTTTTTTAAATAATGATAAACTTGTATTTCTTGAGTACAAAAAGTATACGAATGATTTTTTAAACACATATTCGAGAGGAAATTTACAACCCTCCCACCCCCAATTACCACTTCCAACGCCCACCCCATAAAAAAAGAAAGAAAACGCCCCTGCAATTTTTTTTTGCATGTTGAAGGTTATAAAAGATTTGGCACAGCCGAATTATATACTCTTACTTGTTTATTTTGGTATTAATTTATGAAAATAGGTAGAAACGATACATTACAGACACAAAATATTCGCGGAAAAATTTTTTTTCGCGAAAAAAACAGTGCATGTTCTAAATTTATATTTAAAAACTATCCCAGAAGCATACAAAATTAACTTTTGTTGTACTTTACCTTTACAATTTTAAATAGCGAATATCGCGAATACGAGTAAGAGCCCAGTCACAATTGGCACCACCGACGACGAACCACATCAAAGGAGAGAGCGACGCATTAAAATTAAACGACAGACAACCGGACACATTTTATAAAGAAAATGACGCTCATATCAGTTACACATTTATTTTTTTTCTTTAGTTATCCCTTAAAAACAGGTACACAATGTTTTTTGTTTGCAACACACACACAATATATCAACTCCAATTGAAAAATTAGCATATTTTGTTGAACATTTGGCAACGCTACTTGACAGAAATTTTAAAAATATGAGAGGGTGGTGAGAGAGAACTACAAAAATAGAATAGAATCTATTCTGGTGGCAGCGTGGTCGACCACAAAGCGATTTTTTGCTTTTCATACAAAATGTATGAAAACATTTTGTGGTAACCTAATGTGGTGCCAATTGTTACTCGGCTCTAACTTCAAAAAACGGCTAGCACCATTAAATTCAGCGTACCCGAATTAGCTTCACCAGCAAGGTGCCCAGCTTGTTAATTTTTGCGACTAGCACAGTGTTATTTTTAAATCAAATAAGCGATTTTTTTTTATTTATTTTTCTTTTGCAAGGTTTCCTTAGTATTGAAGATCCTGCCTTACAAATACCCGGAAATGCTGCCCTAAAAGATCAAATTTTAGCTTTAAAATGGATTAAGAATTATATTAAATATTTCAATGGTGATTCTGAAAATATTACTGTATTTGGAGAAAGCGCCGGTGGTGCCTGCACTCATTACATGACAGCGACTGCACAAACTAAGGATTTATTTCATAAAGCCATCTCTATGTCAGGTTCTATGTTAAATACTTGGGCTATTACACCACAAAAGGATCATGCCTATCGTTTGGCTATACAACATGGTTATGAAGGCGATAATAATGATCGTTCGGTAGTTGAGTTTCTTCAAACTTTAGAGGCTGAAAAATTGGTACAACACAATATATTAACAACTCAGGAACGTCGTGATGGTTTGATATTAACTTTTGGACCATGTGTTGAATCCTATATAGGAGATGATTGTGTTATTCCACAAGAACCTAAAGAAATGTTAAAAACAGCTTGGGGTAATAATATTCCATTAATTTTGGGTGGTACCGCAGATGAGGGCTTATTAATGTATAATAAATTAAAAATGTCTCCTCAGTCTATGAATGCAGTTGCAAATGATCAAGAAAGACTTTTACCGATTGAGGTAAGAGATACCGATAAGAATTTAAACAAAGAAAAAGCTACAAAGTTAATAAAAGCTCATTTTGGCAACAAAGTTCCCAGTGAAGAATGCTTAAAGGAGTTTATAGAGGTAAGCTTAACAGCTTTTATTTCAAGTTAAGGACAAAAGTTAATTCCCATTAATTTCAGTTTTATAGTTTTAGCATTTTTTGGCATGGGTTTCATCGTTCAATACTCTCTCGTTTGGCAAATGCAAAAGCTCCCACCTATCTCTATCGTTTTGCATTTGATTCTCCCACCTTTAATCATCATCGTACAAAATATTGTGGTGGTGAATTGGCAACTGGTGTGGCTCATGCTGACGATTTATCTTATTTGTGGTATGGGAAATTTTCTTGGAAACTTGAGAAAACTTCAAAAGAATATCGAACTATTGAAAGAATGATTGATATTTTTACAACGTTTGCAAAAACCTCGAATCCCAACTGTGGGGAGATTGGTAATTGGAAGCACTTGACAAACAATGAACCTAATATTGGATTAAATATAGCAGATGATTTGCAGTATATGATCATACCCGAAAAAGAAAAGTTGTTGATTTGGGATTCACTGTTTGATAAATCACAATTATTTTAAAAGCCAATAAAAAAATTTTTAATGAATTAAATATAATTAGGTTTGCCTAATTATAATTTATAATGCTCTACTTATTTAAATATTTAATAACTGTATTTAAATAATTAACGACTTTTTATATCCATTTAGCAGTAAATGAGTTTTAAACTTACAGCTTAAAATAGCACTTTGAAGGAAGGTTCCTCAACTAACATTCGAAAAAAAATCGTTTGAATGTGGAATACGACAATTTTAATATCAAATTTTTATGTCAAAAGAATTCTCATTAATTTTTATTAAAAAATAAAAATTGTTTTATTCGACCTTTAAAATATTATATTTTGAGTAGTTTTTTTTTTTCTAGCTCGAGGTCATTGCCTTTACTAATTAAAACTATGATATTCGTATAGAATAATTTTCAAGAAAATTATTTTTCTGTTTTAAATTTATTTATGTTGGTCATTGTTTGCAAGACTTAATCGACACGTGATTCAGGATTTGTCAGATCCCATTGTCAAAATTATTTAGCAAAAATAACAAATCCCGAAACACGTGTCGATTAAGTCTTGCAAAAAATTACCAACATAAATAAATTTAAAACAGAAAAAGAATTTTTCTATAAGAAAAATGTCTCAGAATCTGAGACTGTTTCTATAAGAAAAATGTCTCAGAATCTGAGAATTTTACTATAAGAAAAATGTCTCAGAATCTGAGACTTTTTCTATAAGAAAAATGTCTGAGACTCTCAGATTTTTCAATAAGAACAATGTCTCAGAATCTGAGACTTTTTCTATAAGAAAAATGTCTGAGACTCTCAGACTTTTTCTATAAGAAAAATGTCTCAGAATCTGAGACTGTTTCTATAAGAAAAATATCTCAGAATCTGAGACTTTTTCTATAAGAAAAATATCTCAGAATCTGAGACTTTTTCTATAAGAAAAATGTCTCAGAATCTGAAACTTTTTCTATAAGAAAAATGTCTCAGAATCTGAAAATTTTTTTATAAGAAAAATGTCTCAGAATCTGAGACTTTTTCTATAAGCAAAATGTCTCAGAATCTGAGACTTTTTCTATAAGAAAAATGTCTCAGAATCTGAGACTTTATCTATAAGAAAAAATCTCACAATCTGAGACTTTTTCTATAAGAAAAATGTCTCTGAATCTGAGACTTTCTCTATAAGAAAAATGTCTCAGAATCTGAGACTTTTTCTATAAGAAAAATGTCTCAGAATCTGAGACTTTTTCTATAAGAAAAATGTCTCAGAATCTGAGACTTTTTCTATAAGAAAAATGTCTCAGAATCTGAGACTTTTTCTATAAGAAAAATGTCTCAGAATCTGAGACTTTTTCTATAAGAAAAATGTCTCAGAATCTGAGACTTTTTCTATAAGAAAAATGTCTCAGAATCTGAGACTTTTTCTATAAGAAAAATGTCTCAGAATCTGAGACTTTTTCTCTAAGAAAAATGTCTCAGAATCTGAAACTTTTTCTATAAGAAAAATGTCTCAGAATCTGAAAATTTTTCTATAAGAAAAATGTCTCAGAATCTGAGACTTTTTCTATAAGCAAAATGTCTCAGAATCTGAGACTTTTTCTATAAGAAAAATGTCTCAGAATCTGAGACTTTATCTATAAGAAAAAATCTCACAATCTGAGACTTTTTCTATAAGAAAAATGTCTCTGAATCTGAGACTTTCTCTATAAGAAAAATGTCTCAGAATCTGAGACTTTTTCTATAAGAAAAATGTCTCAGAATCTGAGACTTTTTCTATAAGAAAAATGTCTCAGAATCTGAGACTTTTTCTATAAGAAAAATGTCTCAGAATCTGAGACTTTTTCTATAAGAAAAATGTCTCAGAATCTGAGACTTTTTCTATAAGAAAAATGTCTCAGAATCTGAGACTTTTTCTATAAGAAAAATGTCTCAGAATCTGAGACTTTTTCCATAAGAAAAATGTCTCAGAATCTGAGACTTTTTCCATAAGAAAAATGTCTCAGAATCTGAGACTTTTTCCATAAGAAAAATGTCTCAGAATCTGAGACTTTTTCCATAAGAAAAATGTCTCAGAATCTGAGACTTTTTCTATAAGAAAAATGTCTCAGAATCTGAGACTTTTTCTATAAGAAAAATGTCTCAGAATCTGAGACTTTTTCTATAAGAAAAATGTCTCAGAATCTGAGACTTTTTCTATAAGAAAAATGTCTCAGAATCTGAGACTTTTTCTATAAGAAAAATGTCTCAGGATCTGAGACTTTTTCTATAAGAAAAATGTCTCAGAATCTGAGACTTTTTCTATAAGAAAAATGTCTCAGAATCTGAGACTTTTTCTATAAGAAAAATGTCTCAGAATCTGAGACTTTTTCTATAAAAAAAATGTCTCAGAATCTGAGACTTTTTCTATAAGAAAAATGTCTGAGACTCTCAGATTTTTCAATAAGAACAATGTCTCAGAATCTGAGACTTTTTCTCTAAGAAAAATGTCTCAGAATCTGAAACTTTTTCTATAAGAAAAATGTCTCAGAATCTGAAAATTTTTCTATAAGAAAAATGTCTCAGAATCTGAGACTTTTTCTATAAGCAAAATGTCTCAGAATCTGAGACTTTTTCTATAAGAAAAATGTCTCAGAATCTGAGACTTTATCTATAAGAAAAAATCTCACAATCTGAGACTTTTTCTATAAGAAAAATGTCTCTGAATCTGAGACTTTCTCTATAAGAAAAATGTCTCAGAATCTGAGACTTTTTCTATAAGAAAAATGTCTCAGAATCTGAGACTTTTTCTATAAGAAAAATGTCTCAGAATCTGAGACTTTTTCTATAAGAAAAATGTCTCAGAATCTGAGACTTTTTCTATAAGAAAAATGTCTCAGAATCTGAGACTTTTTCTATAAGAAAAATGTCTCAGAATCTGAGACTTTTTCTATAAGAAAAATGTCTCAGAATCTGAGACTTTTTCCATAAGAAAAATGTCTCAGAATCTGAGACTTTTTCCATAAGAAAAATGTCTCAGAATCTGAGACTTTTTCCATAAGAAAAATGTCTCAGAATCTGAGACTTTTTCCATAAGAAAAATGTCTCAGAATCTGAGACTTTTTCTATAAGAAAAATGTCTCAGAATCTGAGACTTTTTCTATAAGAAAAATGTCTCAGAATCTGAGACTTTTTCTATAAGAAAAATGTCTCAGAATCTGAGACTTTTTCTATAAGAAAAATGTCTCAGAATCTGAGACTTTTTCTATAAGAAAAATGTCTCAGAATCTGAGACTTTTTCTATAAGAAAAATGTCTCAGGATCTGAGACTTTTTCTATAAGAAAAATGTCTCAGAATCTGAGACTTTTTCTATAAGAAAAATGTCTCAGAATCTGAGACTTTTTCTATAAGAAAAATGTCTCAGAATCTGAGACTTTTTCTATAAAAAAAATGTCTCAGAATCTGAGACTTTTTCTATAAGAAAAATGTCTCAGAATCTGAGACTTTTCCTATAAGAAAAATGTCTCAGAATCTGAGACTTTTTCTATAAGAAAAATGTCTCAGAATCTGAGACTTTTTCTATAAGAAAAATGTCTCAGAATCTGAGACTTTTTCTATAAGAAAAATGTCTCAGAATCTGAGACTTTTTCTATAAGAAAAATGTCTCAGAATCTGAGACTTTTTCTATAAGAAAAATGTCTCAGAATCTGAGACTTTTTCTATAAGAAAAATGTCTCAGAATCTGAGACTTTTTCTATAAGAAAAATGTCTCAGAATCTGAGACTTTTTCTATAAGAAAAATGTCTCAGAATCTGAGACTTTTTCTATAAGAAAAATGTCTCAGAATCTGAGACTTTTTCTATAAGAAAAATGTCTCAGAATCTGAGACTTTTTCTATAAGAAAAATGTCTCAGAATCTGAGACTTTTTCTATAAGAAAAATGTCTCAGAATCTGAGACTTTTTCTATAAGAAAAATGTCTCAGAATCTGAGACTTTTTCTATAAGAAAAATGTCTCAGAATCTGAGACTTTTTCTATAAGAAAAATGTCTCAGAATCTGAGACTTTTTCTATAAGAAAAATGTCTCAGAATCTGAGACTTTTTCTATAAGAAAAATGTCTCAGAATCTGAGACTTTTTCTATAAGAAAAATGTCTCAGAATCTGAGACTTTTTCTATAAGAAAAATGTCTCAGAATCTGAGACTTTTTCTATAAGAAAAATGTCTCAGAATCTGAGACTTTTTCTATAAGAAAAATGTCTCAGAATCTGAGACTTTTTCTATAAGAAAAATGTCTCAGAATCTGAGACTTTTTCTATAAGAAAAATGTCTCAGAATCTGAGACTTTTTCTATAAGAAAAATGTCTCAGAATCTGAGACTTTTTCTATAAGAAAAATGTCTCAGAATCTGAGACTTTTTCTATAAGAAAAATGTCTCAGAATCTGAGACTTTTTCTATAAGAAAAATGTCTCAGAATCTGAGACTTTTTCTATAAGAAAAATGTCTCAGAATCTGAGACTTTTTCTATAAGAAAAATGTCTCAGAATCTGAGACTTTTTCTATAAGAAAAATGTCTCAGAATCTGAGACTTTTTCTATAAGAAAAATGTCTCAGAATCTGAGACTTTTTCTATAAGAAAAATGTCTCAGAATCTGAGACTTTTTCTATAAGAAAAATGTCTCAGAATCTGAGACTTTTTCTATAAGAAAAATGTCTCAGAATCTGAGACTTTTTCTATAAGAAAAATGTCCCAGAATCTGAGACATTTTCTATAAGAAAAATGTCTCAGAATCTGAGACTTTTTCTATAAGAAAAATGTCTCAGAATCTGAGACTTTTTCTGTAAGAAAAATGTCTCAGAATCTGAGACTTTTTCTATAAGAAAAATGTCTCAGAATCTGAGACTTTTTCTATAAGAAAAATGTCTCAGAATCTGAGACTTTTTCTATAAGAAAAATGTCTCAGAATCTGAGACTTTTTCTATAAGAAAAATGTCTCAGAATCTGAGACTTTTTCTATAAGAAAAATGTCTCAGAATCTGGGACTTTTTCTATAAGAAAAATGTCTCAGAATCTGAGACTTTTTCTATAAGAAAAATGTCTCAGAATCTGAGACTTTTTCTATAAGAAAAATGTCTCAGAATCTGAGACTTTTTCTATAAGAAAAATGTCCCAGAATCTGAGACATTTTCTATAAGAAAAATGTCTCAGAATCTGAGACTTTTTCTATAAGAAAAATGTCTCAGAATCTGAGACTTTTTCTGTAAGAAAAATGTCTCAGAATCTGAGACTTTTTCTATAAGAAAAATGTCTCAGAATCTGAGACTTTTTCTATAAGAAAAATGTCTCAGAATCTGAGACTTTTTCTATAAGAAAAATGTCTCAGAATCTGAGACTTTTTCTATAAGAAAAATGTCTCAGAATCTGAGACTTTTTCTATAAGAAAAATGTCTCAGAATCTGAGACTTTTTCTATAAGAAAAATGTCTCAGAATCTGAGACTTTTTCTATAAGAAAAATGTCTCAGAATCTGAGACTTTTTCTATAAGAAAAATGTCTCAGAATCTGAGACTTTTTCTATAAGAAAAATGTCTCAGAATCTGAGACTTTTTCTATAAGAAAAATGTCTCCGAATCTGAGACTTTTTCTATAAGAAAAATGTCTCCGAATCTGAGACTTTTTCTATAAGAAAAATGTCTCAGAATCTAAAACTTTTTCTGTAAGAAAAATGTCTCAGAATCTGAGACTTTTTCTATAAGAAAAAATTCTCAGAATCTGAGACTTTTTCTATAAGAAAAAATTCTCAGAATCTGAGACTTTTTCTATAAGAAAAAATTCTCAGAATCTGAGACTTTTTCTATAAGAAAAAATTCTCAGAATCTGAGACTTTTTCTATAAGAAAAAATTCTCAGAATCTGAGACTTTTTCTATAAGAAAAAATTCTCAGAATCTGAGACTTTTTCTATAAGAAAAATGTCTCAGAATCTGAGACTTTTTCTATAAGAAAAATATCTCAGAATATGAGACTTTTTCTATAAGAAAAACGTCTCAGAATCTGAGCCTTTGCATACGAAAAGTGTCTTAGAATCTGAAACATTTTATTTTGGAAAAACTTCTATGAACTTTAGGCCTTTAACAAATCAGAATCTAAAACTTTTTCCGTACAAAAAATATTTCGCTATCTTAAACTTCTTATGTAGGAAAAATTTCTATTAATTTGAGACTTTTGATATAACACAAATTTCTCCTATAGAAAAAGTCTCAGATGTATACGAAAAGTTTATTAGATCCTGAGACCCGGAATCTCGAAAAATCCCGAATCCCGGTATTTTTAAATGTCAGTCCCATGTAGCACCCATAGGACTGCTTAAAAAAAAATAATTCATGCTAAAATGTTGGTATTTCGTGGCATCCGAAAGCACTAAAAATAATTCCAAACATACTTAATTGGCATCACTGAAGTTTATTATTGATTTTAGTAAATTCTCTATCGGTCTTTAACATTTTCGATACCTGAATTTAACATCTCTTTTTAAGCAATAAAAAAAGAGTATTTGTTTTTGCTTATAAAAGCAAAAAAATTTAAAAAGCTTTTGTAGTTTTAAGCAAATAATTAAAGGGGATGCATATTTGAAATTAGTTGTTTGGTGACTGCTAACTTAAGAGGTGGCCACAGAGAGACAGAGTGTAATAGGTGAGTTTTTTTTTTAATTTCTTATAATAAAAATAAGAGAATTTTGTATTCTCTTAGATAAGATAAAACAAGTTGTGTTGACAGGCTTCGGATATATTCCCAAATTTTGTTTGGAAAATATCCAAAAATTAAAGTCTGCTTGCAAAAACTCAAGATATGCTAAACAGCGTTTAGATTTTCAATTTGAGTTTCTATTAACAAATATTAGTATTGAAAAGTTATTGGTACCAAAGTCAAGCCCTTTTTTTTCTAAAATAACTTTTAATGATTTTTTATTTCTTCAAAACGCAACAAAAACCATTAATAAAATTACAGTCAATGAAGACCGACCATACAGTATCCTACACCAATAATTACCCCAAAATGGGTCCCAAGTCCACACATGGACCGATGTGATCTATCTTTGTTTAGATCTTTAATTAGTGTAGAAATAACACAAAAACCAAACTTGAGCAAAATTGACTTATTTTTGTTGTTATAGACCGATTTAACTGAATATTGGTGATAATATTTATATGATATATACTAAGTCCATAAATGATCCAATTATTATCAGATTTAATTAGTTACCAATGTATACGTTTATCACGTACAAACAAAATTTTCATGATTTTTGAGAGATTTTCGTGAATATCGGGAGGGTGGTTTGTATGGGGGCTACAAGTACAACTCGTCCGTTGGAATGATGATTTGAATAAAAAATACGTTTAGCTGTCAAATTTCGAAAGGATGCTTTTTATAATGCGGTTAATAAAGCCAATTAAGCCTCATTTTAATATGGACAGATTTTCTCAAATTTCAATAGGGTTCGTCCTTTGGCCAGCGGATGCTTTTGTTTAAAATTTCAGCCGATTATATTGATGATTGCGACCTGTATCTTAATTTAAACGTTTACATGGACAGACGGACGGACGCAGGGAGGGAAGGACATCGCTAAATCGACTCAAAATTGATTCTGAGTTGATCGGTGTACTTGAAGGTGGATATACGCCCATTACTTCAGATAGTTACAAACATCAGCCCAAACACATTATACACTGTACCACGGAGTGGTGTAGGGTATAAAAACAGTTTTATAAAAATTGGTCCAACTGTAATTTGTATGGGGGAAAAAATAAATGGGGGTCGGTCTCACATATGACCCCTCTAGGACACATCATTGGACCGGTAGAGAAAAGGTTTGGATTAAAAAAATCTTGTTTGTCGGTCATACATTTGACTACTCTAGGGGCATTAGAAATTGGAGATAGAGTATTACAGTCGAACCCGGTTATAACGAACTCCGAGGGACCAGTAAAAATAGTTCGTTATAAGCGAAGTTCGCTATAAGCGGGGTATATTTTCTATCAACCTAGTTTTATTTCCAAAAAAAAAATAGATCCAATTTTGTTTTATTTGATGTTTTTCGTAAATAAACTACTTATTGAGAGGAAATCATTAAAAATGTAAATAAATTTTATAAAAATTATAATATAAACCAAAAAATTCCAACCTTTTGTAAGTTTGATAAACATGATTGCCACACAATTAAAAATATTTATGGGAGTTCGTAATAAAAAGGTAAATATACATGAAATTGCCCAAGTAGAAATTCATGACGGTTACAAAAAAAAGCGTTTTTAAAGCACTCCAAAGTAGAAACTCATGACGGTAATAAAAAAATAGCATTTTTAAAGCATTTCCAAGTATAAATTCATGACGGTAAAAAAAAAAGTCATGACTTATCAAAAATAAAGCATTTTTAAAGCATTATTTCATAACGCTTTATGAACGTTTTGAAAAAGCTTTTTGAGATTACTTTTTCGCCAAATTTATGTTGGTTTAGCAACGACGGTAGTCGGCGTTGCCTTTATAAGGATACCAAAAAGTTGGATTTGAAATCCAAATTAGCAAATCCAAATCCACGTGGTGGCGCAAATCCAACGTTTACAACACAAAATGTTGGCCTCTACATTTTGAGCATTTAGTACATTTATTTTATATTTAGTACATTTTTTGTTTTTAATACAAAAAATGGCATTATTAGGGGACACAAAATAAAAATAAAACAATAAAATCGATATTTTCTTGTTTATTGTTAATTATTTTAATTTTATTTTTTTTAAATTAGCTGCTTTTATGAGAAAAATGTGAAAACTGAACGAAAATATAATTAACAAAAATTTAGTTAAAAATTATTATTTTTATTTTTTGATTTGTTCCCAATTTTCTTGAATTTTTTCCGACCTTTTTTTAGTTGTAGCGTTGTTTTGTACCTTTCTGCCCAACATTTTGTGTTGTAAACGTTGGATTTGCGCCACCACGTGGATTTGGATTTGCTAATTTGGATTTCAAATCCAACTTTTTGGTATCCTTATAAAGGCAACGCCGACTACCGTCGTTGGGTTTAGGAATACAATTTTTTACAACATTTTTTTACACTACTTTTTAAATATGGTTTACGACGATCAAAAAGCCGACATTAAAAGCGAATTAACTTTAGACGACCACATAACAGATTTAGTTAAGTTTGAGGAGTGTGACAACAAGGTTAAACCTGATCAGCAATTTTGCAATTCACTGGTATGTATTTTTCTATATTTACATTTGAATCAAAATTACTAATTTTTATTTTGTTATTCAGCGTGACCTGATGCGGTTAAAATGTAAGGCCGACTCATTATATGAGGCATACATGGGACTATTTAAATAAATGGACTAATTAATTGACGATTTCATTGGCATTATATTGAAACTAATGCCAATGAAATTTTTAGCATTAGCATTGTTTCAATCAATGCCAATGCCCGTTAAGGAATTAGTAGCATTAGTAATGCCAATTATGAAAAATTTCATTGGCATTAATAAATGTCTTAATGAAAACAAAGCATTAGCAATATTAAAAGTCGTATTTCCGTCAACCAGTTGTGAAAATTTTTTTTTGGTTAAAACTTAAAATGGCTATAGGTCTGTTTGTTTACCCAAATTTCTTACTTTTTTTACTACAACTGGAAAGTTTTGTTTAATTTTTGTATTACAAATTTCCAGCTTTATTAAAAGTAGTAAAAATGAGATGATTGTAGTTAGGTAAACGAACAGGCATAATATCTCGAAAACTAAGTTAAATAGAGCAAAATGGAGGGCATTTTTGGTTCTTAGAATCTCCATAGTTTCGCCGGTCCTCTTCACATGTGTGGATTAGTTCCAACTAATGCCAATGAAAATTCAATGCCAATTAAAAATTCCCATGTATGATATAAGGCCATTGGAAGTATCCTTTCCGTTATAATGTCCCCAGGTTTACAGCAAATGTTTAGCGGCGTTGGATAACCGACTAAAGGAGTTTAAAAAAAAATTTTTAGCACCATTAAAGTTTTGAATGAACTGAAAGGTAATATTATGCTGGCCAACAACTATATATCTTTGACCAAAACATGTATGTGTTTTTCACAAAACAATTTTAGGTATCAACCTAATTTCGTCCCTTCGCGTTATATTTTTAAAGTAAAATTTATGTTAATAGAAACTTTTCAATTTTTTTGTTGATATTTGTGAAGTTTGCCTTACCGCGAAAGCATCAAATTAAGCAAATTTCTAGATCTTTTTTTAAAAGATTTAAAAAAAAACACATCGCAGTTTTCGTCAGATCAGAAATGCTTTATACCTATTATATTAATAAACTCATTTTGTTTTCCCGTTGCAGAACACCTTCTTCTACAATTTGAAAATGAGTCCGACAAGTCTATCGTGACCAAAACAAGCCGCTGACTAGCGGCAGCAGAAGAGAGAATAACTAAACGAAATTCTATTTAGTTTTTGGTATAAAAAAACAGTTATTTTTTATAAAAAAAAAATAATATATTTATCTTTTCTTAAAACAATAAAAATTAAAACAAAAATAAATTTTCATTTGGTTTTTAAACTGATAGAAAATTACTTTAGGTTTTATATCTGAAATGCTTGTAAATTGCTTTTTTTTTTGCATATAAAGCACTTTAAAATTGCTACATACCGTTTTAAAAGTGATACATTTTTGGTTTTTGCAATGCTTTAAAAGCGCTATAACGAAGCGTTCTAAAATCATTATTATAAATGTCTTTAAAAACGCTTCAAATAAACCGTCTAACGGTGTTATCATTATGACAGTCTGAAAGCGCTTTGATGATGGTTTTCAGTATGGTCTGAGAGCATTCGTACTACCATACAAAGCGCTTTTAAAGCGTTTTAACGGTTGTATTTTTCTACCTGGGTGTGTTCGTGGGACCATAATAAGCAGTTCGTTTTAACCGAGGATTCGTTATAACCGAGTTCGTTATAAAAGAAGTATTTTGTGTGAAAATTGATGCTAAAACGTCGGGACTTTAGAATTAGTTCGTTATAACCGAGAATTCGTTTTAACCGAGTTCGTTATAACCGAGTTCGACTGTAGCTTCTTCTGAAAAATGTTTAGCCGTAAAAAATAATAAAGGTCGGTCTTGCTAACGACCCCTCTACGACGCACCATTAGAGCACACAGTGGAAGATGGACGCGCATCGTAACAAAATCAAAATTGTCAGCGATTTGATCGGTTGAACATGGGTTTGATAAAAGACATCTTAGGGGATGTATGGGAGCCTACTTAGGGAGTGGAGATAGGGCGTAGGTATATTTTAAAAAAATGTTGCAGGGTAAAAATAAATGGGGGTCGGTCTCACTAATGACCCATCTCGGACGCACCATTGGACCGGTAGAAGCTGATTAAATAAAACAAATTTCCAAAAAATAAAAAAAATTGTATGGGGACCGCCTTAACAACTAGAGATAGAGGGTAGGTGTGTTCAGAGAAAATGTTTAGACTAGAAAAATATTGTGGGTCGGTCATACATTTTGTTGCTCTGAGGGTACTATTAGGGCAGTTAGAGCGGTTGGAGCAAATTTTAAAAAATTTCGTTTTGTGTGGGAACCCCCTTAGAAATTGGAGATAGGGTATTAGTTTGTTCCAAAGAAATGTTAAGACGTAACAATTAATGGGGGTCGGTCTTATAAGGGACCCCTCTATGACGCACCATTGAAGCAGTAGAAATGATTATAAGATTGGAAAATTACAATAAAATTTTTTCTAAAAATTTTAAAAAATAGTAATAATCGTTATCCCACGATCCTCCTGGGCAAAAAATTTGTCAAATCGATTGATGTTTTACAAAAAAAATTTTCAAAAAAATCAAAGAGTACAAACATTTTCAAAAATGAGATTTAAATTTTAAAACTTAAAAATCGCATACTAGAGCGCTTTAAAGAATTTTTTGGGATCTTTTTTTAAAAAGTACGTAAAAAAAACTAAAATTTGAAAAAAAAAATTGAAATTTGGACCATTATTGAAGAAGTTATGAGTAAAAGAGAGTAAAGGAACAAACTACCAATTTTTTAAAATTCGATATCTTTTGAACGGGTCGTCAAAAAAATCTGAAAATTTACCACGAAGGTTTTCGAAGGCTACTAAAAACTGTTAACAAGTTGTGAAAATCTAAAAAAAAAAAATTTCAAAGTGGCCGATTTGACATGGAATGCCCAATATGAGAATTGTGTTTTAAAAGTTAGCGTGTTTTTGATCTCGTAAATTCGTTAAAAACCCTTGAAATTCACTCTTTTGCTTATAACTTTTGAACCACTTTTAAAAGTAAGCGTGTTTTCTACGGACGGACAGGAACATAGACGGGCGGACAGACGGACATCGCTAGAGGGTATAAAAAATTGGAATTTGTACCATTTTTAAAGAAGTTATGAGTAAAAGAAGTTTGAGTAAAATGACAAATTAGAAATTTATAAAAATTTTATATCTTTTGAGCGGGTCATTAAAAAAAAGTCTGAAAATTTACCACGAAGAATTTTTCGAAGGGTAGTTAAAACTGTAAAATTGGGAAAATCTAAAAAAAAAATCAAAGTGCCAGACCTGGGGGATAATCACGTAAAACGAAAACGATAGACGTTGCATAAACGACATCAAAATACATATCGTTTTGAAGGGAAATTTGAAAGTTTTTCTTCATTAAATTCTTAAATAGTGTTGTCTAATCCAGAAACATTAAAAAAATTAAAAATATTTTAATTAGTTTAGGAGCAACGAGGCTCCAAAAATCGACGATTGTTAACTATCATTTTACGTGATCACAGTCCTGGATTTTGAGTTA
Organism: Pegoplata infirma; assembly: GCA_963921195.1. Classification (NCBI taxonomy): domain Eukaryota; kingdom Metazoa; phylum Arthropoda; class Insecta; order Diptera; family Anthomyiidae; genus Pegoplata; species Pegoplata infirma. Next base: position 54,100,729 of record OY992536.1, on the reverse strand, counting down.
TCTCTACTAAAAGCCTCAGTTTGATTTAATTTTCATAGAACTAAATAATATTATTAATTTTGAATAATTTTTCTGCATTCCATTTCCTTTAGCCCTAGCTGTGTGCTTTTAAATGCTGTTGACCAAACTTACTTCGCTTTCGCTTAAACTAAATCCAAATTCTCTGTTAAGGCGATTTTTTTTAACGAGGGTAAATTTTGCTAAAAACAAGTCATCTTCAAAAGCAATGGAAGTTGAGTAAGTTCATTGATTGGTGATTTTTTTGGAAAGGTATGGAAACATTTTTATCTTATTTCTACCACTCTAGAGAACATGTTCTAAAACTTCCACAAGGATTAATTAAGGGTCTTAAACTTAAAACCATTTATGATGATGACTACTACAGCTTTGAGGGTATACCTTACGGTCAACCACCAGTAGGTGAACTGCGATTTAAAGCTCCTTTACCAGCTGGTAATTGGACAGATATCAAAGATTGTCGGGAATCTAATATAAAACCATTGCAAAAGAATCATCGTGGAGAAATTGAAGGATCTGAAGATTGTTTATATTTAAATGTTTATTCTAAAACAGTGAGTGGTAAATGTATGAAAACTAAGTTTTTTTTATTAATAGCAATTTTTTTATTACAGTTAGATTCCTTAGAAAATGTACCAGTAATGGTTTGGATTTATGGTGGTGCTTTTAATACAGGTTCTTGTATAAGATCAAAATATGGTCCTGATTATTTTATGCAAGAAAAAGTTATATTAGTCACTTTCAATTATCGTTTAGCCTCCTTGGGATTTTTAAGTCTACGTGATCCCAATTGTGAAGTACCCGGCAATGCGGGTTTAAAGGATCAAGTTTTAGCCTTAAAATGGGTAAAAGATAATATTTCCCTTTTCGGAGGCAATTCGAAAAATATAACTTTATTTGGTGAAAGTGCTGGAGCGTCTTCGGTTCATTATATGATGGCAACTAATCAAACTCAGGGTCTTTTTCATAAAGCCATTTGTATGTCGGGTTGTATACTTAATAATTGGGCGTTTAATGAAGATTCTACCCAATTTTCATATCGCTTAGCTTGCGAAAAGGGTTATGAAGGTCCCAATGAGGATGCAAAGATTTTGCAGTATTTACAAAAGTTGCCAGCTCAAGAATTAGTACAAGTTGATAAAATTAATACAGAGGCTGCCGTAAAAGGTGGTTTTTATGCATTTATACCATCAAAAGAGCCTTATGATAATGAAGGTTCCGTAATAAGGAAATCTCTAAAGGAATTGCTTAAATCTTCTTGGGGTAACACAATACCCCTCATAGTTGGTGGAACTTCTTTCGAAGGTTTAGTTAGATATTCTCAACTAAAAAACAAGCCACAAGTTATGGAGTTGTATCAGAAAAATCCGGAAATGTTTTTACCACATGAAGTTCACAGCATGCATACAAAGGAAACTCAACTTGAGTTTGTAGAAAAATTGAAGGAAATACATTTTAAGGATATTGAAAATAAAGATATTATGGGTTTTATGGATGTAAGTTTTTATAAAATATTCTAATAATGTTTTTTATTTACTAATTTATTCCTTTTTAATCTCCAGCATTCATCATTCTTTTCATTTTGGCATGGTTTTCATCGTTTCCTAAAATCTCGTAAATACTCTGCCTCAGCTTCTACCTATCAATATCTTTTTGATTTTGATTCTCCCACCTTTAACCACCATCGTTCTATGTTTTGCGGTGATGATATAAAAACTGGTGTAGCTCATGCTGATGATTTGTCATACATCTACTATGCTTTTTATTCGTGGAAATTGGAAAAATCTTCAAAAGAATATTTAACCATACAACGTATGATAAAAATGTGGACAAATTTTGCTAAAAATTCTAATCCAAACTGTGAGTTTACAAAAACTGCTCCGTGGAAAACTCTAGAAGAAAGTGATATTCATCAATGGTTAAGAATTTCTGATAATTTGGCATTTGAGGAAATGCCAGAGGAATTTAAGAATAAATTAGATGTTTGGAATAGTTTGTATGGAAAGGAACTGTTGTAAATTATTGTTGGTTTAAAATAAAATAAATAAATAAATTATTAAATTACACTAGGATATTTTTTTCAATTTGAAGCCGCGACTTGAAGATTCCAACCAATGCCCTTAAAAGGGTGCTGATCAAAAATAATTTCTATTCCGAAGCTCCTTGGTTCCAGTGCAGGTCGATAAACGGCTTCTGAAATTAAAAACATTTGTTAAACAAAAGTACACAAAAACTGTAAAAAATAGCGTTTTTTAAAGGTGGGTTTAGTTCTAAAATTACAATTGATCCAACTACTAATGCATTTAAAAGGGTGCGGACCACAAAAAAAAATATGGTGTGTCCAAACCCCTTGATTCCAGTGAAGGTCCATAAACTTGTTTTGAAATAAAAATGTTTTATTTGTTATACATACGTTTTTTAAGGGTTGCTTTAGTTCTACAAGTACAATTGTCCTCTAATGTAGTACCTCCAAAACATTCTGACAAAAATACTTTTTATAAAGTTTTCATGCTAAAATGGAAATTATGTGTACTTTGGTACTTTTTCGATCTTTTGAAATAGTGGTCATAAAAACTTGATTATTTTAAATGTAGTTTTCTCCATCGGAGTAGATTTTTTTTTTTGCTAATGATAGAATGCTAACCGTTAGCAAATTTTTAGTTGGGATTAGCATGTTAGCAAAAATATCTTGTAAACTTCATTTAGCGCATTCGCAATTTGAAACAAAATTTGAACTATTTTTTTTTGCTAAATTTAAAATTGAGTTGACCAAATTTTTACAAGCTTTTTTGCTAATATTAGCAAAAATAAATTGTGAATTTTTTTTTTAAGAAAATTTAAAATTGCGCTATCTCGGAAACTAAGCCAGATGGAGCAAAATGGAGGCCATTTTTGGTTCTCGGGCTCTGCATAGTATCGTCGGTCCTCTTCACATGAGTAGACCCTAATGTGTCCTAACTTTGGATCCAAAAAAGTTAGCATTCCCGAAAATTTTAAATGCTCATATTTCGGTAAATATTGCCGACACAACAAAAAGTACAAAAGCATGTTTGTAGCTCTCAACACGTAGAACAAGACCGCTCTCCGAGTAATAATTTTGAAGTTATCGAGTTTTATAATTCTCAAAACCCCAGTGGTCCCCTTAAAACACGTATCTCAAAAACTAAGCAAGGTAGAGCGAAACGGACACAAATTTTGGATCAAAAACTATGACGATTTTTAAGGAACCCAACTAGGTCTAGGCCCATTGGGGTCTGGACCTATCAGGTCCGAACCCAATGGGGTCCTCAAATGTGTATGAACTAACAATAAGTTGAAATAAAAAAAATTCAGTTAACTAATTTTTGGCAAAACATTTTAGGTAACTTTACCAAAAAAATCAGCAAATTTTCTTGAAGGTTTACAAGCATTTTTTTGCTAACGTTACAGTTTTTTTTGATTGTATAAACTTTTTTTAATCAAACTTCTTTTTCCACAAATTTTTTTTTCACTCAAAATATTTTCCACTTAATACGTAAAAATAGGTAAGTGGCTGCTGACCTTTTACGTCAGCAGACATAGACTCCGAGGTAAGTTATGATACCATGCAACGGAAATAGGTTCCCCTGCCGTTTGACACCCGACAAACCAGAAAGATCGTGCAGTTCTCTAGATCCCAGTGAAGCAGGTCGCTAACCTGAGAGTGCTTATCAATGGCAGATAAGGTCTTCGTTAGTTTGCAACTACTTCTCATCATGCAACTCAGGAAAAAGTCATTTGACGGCACATTTAACCAATCTGCGTGCTTTCCTATAAGATCGTGTCCGGTCATTACAACTACACTCATAGAAATCCTACAGTATTCCTTACTAAAAAGTTGGTAGTTATTACTAATTGTTAGTATTAAAGGGCCCTACAACGCGTTAGTCAATTTTTACTAACGCAGTTATAAAAAAACGGTAAACAAATTTAAAATCGAAAACCTATCCAAAATCGATTTTTTAACAAAAAAAATTGTTTCAAAAATATATAATTATTGAGCTTGATAGCTGGCAATGATCTATTTCGGAAATTTAAAAAAAAATATATACATTTATTTTTTTTCAACGAAAATTTGCTATGTGCGTTTGAAAAAAAAAAATATTCAAAAATGTAAATTTTACCATATTAGGTGTCAAAAATAATTTTTTAAATTTTTTAAAATTACTAACAAAAATTATTAAAAAATCGGTAAAAAATCAGTATTCAGTAAAGTTCGAAGTATTCCAATTTCAAAAAAATAACTAAATTTATACTGTAAAGCTAAATTTATACTGTAAATTACTAAAAAAGTAGTATAGTTAAAGTTATAACACTTTTACTGTATTTTTTACTGTAGGATTATTTTGAGTGTACCGTCGAAATCTGTACCCTGTAAGCGATATCAAATCACTTGTACGCTTCTGATTAAGAGGAGGCCAAATCTGTCGTGTAGTCTCACATGTCCATCCATGTTCTCATCTCTGATTATACTCCGTCGCGGAGCAAAACCGACTGGAAACCAGTAAGGTTGAAACTTAACCAGTTAGCTACTTCCCTTATTCCCATAATCTCTGACTGTTAAACACTGAAATGATCTGGCAATCTTCGAGACAGGCTTAAATCAAGCTCTACTGTATAGACTCCAAAGCCCAAATAGTTGTCAAGCTTTGATCCATCTGTGTACAAATTTATAAAGGCTAAACAACCTGGAATGCCCCTCATCCAAGATTCCCTGAATGGTATCATATTGGTTAAAAGGCTCATGGATGGAGCACAATTCATACTTTGTGGTATTTCTGTCTTCTTCAATATCGCGCTATGGCCACACAGAAAAAATATCGTGAAATCAAAAGTAACTAAACAAATTGTTAGCAACTAATTTCTTGTTTAACAACGTTTTTAATTGTATCAACAATGTATATTGTTAATGTGACAAAAATCCAATTTATTTTCCAATTAAATGCATCAATTATTCTCATTGTTAAAAAACGCACATTATGGTCTTTAATAACACAGACACTTTATAAATTCATTTAATGAAGATCAAAAACGTTGATACAACAATGAATTTAATTGACAAAAATAAGTAGATTTTTTCAGAAGTAACAAAAGTCAGTTTCAATTAAATGTTTAATTGTATTAACAATGAAATTAATTTTATTGACAATTTTTTTTTCCTGTGCAGGCTTAGTACGAATACCTTCGTAATAAGAACACAGTACCGCTTTTTCTTAAAGATCACTAGTAAATGATTCCATACATGAAAATTGAACGCACCACTGAGGTATAAATCCAATGAACGACTTTGGGCTAAAGCCCAATAACCAACAAAAAAATGTTTTAAATATTTTTGTTGGTTATTGACAATCGTTGTTATAGATTCGAATGTGATATAGTCGAATTTATATAAATATTTTAGTTAGTGCACAAACGATTTGTCATTAGACTCGTTTGCTACTTTGTAGTAAATCGTTTCTATTTTTGCTAAATAATCTTGACAATGGAATCTGACAAATTCCGAAGCACGTGTCGATTAAGACTTGCAAAAATTACCAACATTAATAAATAAAAAAAAAAAATAATAATTTTCTTAAAAATTATGCTATGAGAATATCATGGTTTTAATTAGTAAAGAAAATAATGACCTCGAGCCAGAATAAACATCCTCAAAATTTAATATTTTAAAGGTCGAATAAAACAATTTTTATTGTTTATTAAAAATTAATCAGAATTTGAACATAATGGTTGGCACACCATAGTGATGAATAGCCCTAATGTGGTATTATTACACTCAAAACAACAAATAACATATTGTTGTAGTTCAATGGACTATCATATCGCTCCTTTACTTGTATAGTGTCATAACTCAAAATATTTGATTTTGCAGAAAACACGTTTAAAGTTTACTACTGAAACTTGTTTTTAATTGAAAAAGGCCGGTACACAGAAAATGTAATAATGGCGTGTACTCTTCTCAAACGGTGAGTTTAAAAGATATTAATACGAATTTTTGACACAATATAAAGCACGATATAACAAATTATTCTGCATCATTAACTCAAAAAACGAATTTTTTGAGTTATGACACTATACAAGTAAAGGAGCGATATGTAAAAATGTTTTAAATATTTTTGTTGGTTATTGAAAATCGTTGCCATACTAGTATAGTACAATTTTTTCGTCTTTCTAATTCCCATTGTGGATAGAGTCGAATATGTATTAATATTTTTGTTTGTGCACAAACGATTTGCCATTAGACTCGTTTGCTACTTTGTAGTAAATCATTTCTATTTTTGCTAAATAATCTTGACAATGGAATTGACAAATTCCAAAACACGTGTCGATTAAGTCTTGCAAAAATGACCAACATAAATAAATTTAAAACAAAAAAAATAATTTTCTTGAGAATATCATGGTTTTAATTAGAGAAGAAAGTAATGACCTCGAGCCAGAATAATCATCTTCAAAATATATTTTTACCATATTTTTTTTGTCAAAGTCTGCAGAATTTTTTTGAAATTGAGCAAAAATTACAATTACAGAAAAAGTTTTGTTGTTTTCTTAAACAAAATGAGTTAGAATTTAGTTAAATACTAATTTCGGCTTAAAAATCTGTTAAGTTTGTTAATTAAAATTTAAAGATTTTTACAGAGTTTTTCTTTTGATTGTGCTCGTAAAAAACACGCCTATTAATAAATTTTATAATATCAAATATTTTTAGTAAACAAACTTATGACACACACCCTGTTATCAGCTGATATTACTTAAAGTTTTTTATTAAATCGCTGCTTGCGCCATATCTTTCTCTCTCTCTACAAGCTTTTTCAATTTAAGTTTTTTTTTTTTCTTTTTTTTAACTAACAGCTGATTTTTGACATTGGTACGCTCAAAAAAAAAAAGTGAGATCAATTTTAAAATTTTATAAATTTTGAGAGTAAAACATAAACACAGCGACCACAAACAAAATTTTAGTATGAAAACAATAACAAAAAAACAAAACCGGCTTTTTGGACATGTTTGTACATGAAACATCAATATGTATATCAGAAGAAAGAACGAAAGAACGACATTGTGTGTAAAATTGAAATTCGAAAAAAAATAATCAAAATAAAATATTCAAAACTGTGTTTTGTGATTAAATTATATAATTAACATACAAAACAAAAACAAAATTCATTAAAAATTCTTTGCGAATCACTTAATCGTGTTATAAAATTAATATAAAAAATTATTACAATAACAAATTTCCTTATATAATCTACATATTCATTATGAATTCAGTAACAGTATGTTCATTTCGTTTGTTTTCAATAAACAGATGCTCAGTTTTTTTTTTTTTAATATCAAATCACAAAAATTTCAAAAAAAACAGATGTGGGCAATAAAATAGCAGATACAGTTTTGTGAGATAACGTGAGTTTAAATGAATAGTACTTAATTTGAATGTGGATCGAAAATATGGTCACCATACGTATTCTTTGAACGACTACACTCGTCCTCAAATAAACGACTGCTACAAAAATATTTTTTTTTTCTACTTCTTGGTACCGAGTTTAATAAAAAATAAAACTTACAAGAAAATTTCGTGAATTTACTAGATCTTTTTTTGTTTAAATATTAGAAATTTGTAAACTTACAGAAAAAATGTAAAATTACACAAAAAATTAAATTTCGATTGAAAATTTGTTGTTAAAAAACAAGGAAAACTGTCAAATATTGGTAAAATTGGATTACGAGACTTTTTCTCGGAATTTGACAAGTTTTTTTTTGTGTGTAGTTCTGTAGTCAAGTTCAAGATTTCCAATTAAAAAAATTACAAAAAAATTAGCCCTTAATGGGCAGCCTTAAACTTGACTGCTTTTTGGTGTTTGTGTTTAGTTTTGGGCTTTGGTGTGTTCTGACATATACATATAGTAAAATTTTATGGCCATCGATTGTGAAGAACATTTTAACCCTGCCCCCCCCTCTTTTAAGGGGTTTTTTACAATTCGTTAAGCGGCAAACCGACGACAGACAAATCTTACCTATCTGGGACCAAGCCCTCTTTATATTTTATATATCCACACAAACCTGAAGGCTCTTTTGGCTCCAGGTGGGTCCGGGCCCAGCCCCTTAAATTTTAATTTCGTGTGTTCCTCCAAAAAATTTTTGTGTTCCGTAAAGTGCACTTTTGCCAAAAAATTTATGAAAAAAAATATTGATGGAAAAAAATTTATGATAAAAAAATATTGATGAACAAAACAATTCGATAAAAAAAATTTTGATAAAAAAAATATTGATGAAAAAAAAACATTGATGAAAAAAAAAATATTGATAAAAAAAAAAGTGATGAAACAAAAAATATTGATGAAAAAAAAAATATTGATGAAAAAAAAAAAAAAATGTGATGAAAAAAAACAAATATTGATGAAAAAGAAATAATGATGAAAAAAAAAATATTGATGAAAAAAAAATACTGATGAAGAAAAAAATATTGATGAAAAAAATAAATGATCAAAAAAATATATAAAAAAAATTTTGGAAGAAGTTTCTTAAAACAAAAATATAACATAATAAAACCGCCCGTCCCAGAGCTTTGAGGATGCCAATTTAAAGTAAAAATTCTAAATTTTCGAAAACTGCTAACAAAAAATAAATCGGATGATACTCAAATCAGCGAAAAATGCATTTGAAAAATGCAACTGCGTAAAAATTCAGTTTATTTTGTCAAAAATATTTTATCGTAATTTTTTTCTTAAAGTGGACAATAGTCTTATCCCAACACGCTTTTCAGCATTCAGATCCATTGGAATTACTAAAGATATGGATTTTTAAAGTGAGACACTTTTGACCGATTTTTTGTTTTTTCGAAAATTAAAAAATCGAATAAAATCGCGAGTTTTTTGAATTTTGGTGAACTCAAAAGTGAAATCTTTATATGGGCCCATAGAGTATTTCTCTGCAAAATATTAAGGAAATCTAAGGACCGTCGGTCAAAAAATGGTAATTTTTGGGCGGTCTCTCATGGAATGGCCGATATATATTGATGAAAAAAAAAATAAATTAATAAAAAAGAAAATTATGCATAAATAAATATTTATGAAAAAAAAAAAAAAAAACGTTGGTGAAAAAAAAAAATATTGATGAAAAAAAAAAAAAAAATATTGAGGAAAAAAAATAATGATGAAAAAAAAAAAATATTGATGAACAAAAAAAAAAATTGATGAAAAAAAAAAATTTTTTTTGATGCAAAATAATTATGTTACGTTTTATTCACCAGCTGGTGAATATTTGTTTTATTCCACACAAGGTGAATTATTATCCAAGTTACGAACCCAAGTTACAAAAATTTTTGGTTTTAAGAAAATGAAAACAGTAATTCCAATTTTCTTTTTATACCCTCCAACCACAGTATGGGGGTATACTCACTTTGTCATTCCGTTTGTAACGCATCAAAATATCGGTCGGGGACCCCATAAAGCAATGGTTCCCAACCTTTGATTCTTGCCCCCCTGGGGGCAATTTGAATACTTCAGGGGGGCAACGAGAAAATTTTTAAGATTTTTTTTGTTAATTAAACTAAAAAAAATATTATTTTAGTTAAATTTTTTAGTTGATTGTTGAAAACTTTTTCATAAACTTTGTTTAAACGATGATTTTAACAAAAAGTTTGCTAACCGCGAGTAAATTTTGAATTTTACAACAAATTTAAAAAATTAACAAATTTTTCGTGGTTGTAGGGGTGACATTATAGATTTTTTAACTTTAAAGTGGGGCATGGCGCAAAAAAGGTTGGGAACCATTGCCATAAAGTATATCGTGGAACTATATTCAATTTGAGCTATCTGCTCGGTTGACGAAAATGAGTTTTTGATGGCAAAATGTTCGTTGGCGTAAGTGTCATCTATGGTATTAATTTCAGAGCAAAAAAAATATTTTAAGACTATTTTATTGCAAAAATAGCATGAGCTATGTGAAACCATGTTTTTTTATAAATAAACATTTGAGCTATCTACAGTATAGTTTACTTGAGTAAACTTTTAAATTAAAATTTTTTGATATTATCACTTTTTAGACGGGTTTTCCATCAATAAAAATAACGGCATAATTTTTTTTTTGGAAAATTTCAACTCCTTTCCGCGGTTAAAAACGCGGTTTTTGACCCTTATTTCGATGCGGAGCAAAAACGGTTAAACTTTTAGCATATTTTTTTTGCCCATTCGATTGTACAGCAAACACAAGTGATATGAAATTTTTCGCAAGCTTCATGAAGGTTCCAAATAATGGCGATAAAGCGCGAAAAAATCGATGATTTAAAAAAAAAAAAAACTTAAAAGTATTTTTTAACACCTGTACTGGAAGTGCTTAAAAAACTGAGAAATATGGTACCAAAATCATATTTGTATCATAATCCGTTAAAAAGTTATAAAGCTTTAAAGTCTATATTTAATGAGCTATCTGCTTAGGTTGATTAATTTCAAATAAAAAAGGTTGAGCTATCTGCTGTAACTCAGCGAATAATACGAATTTTTACAAACAAGGCACATGTAAAATTTAGTAGTAATTATTAATTAATATTGTAAAAGATCGAATGACAAAACATTTAAAAATACGCGAATGCGACGGTTTTTTTGCTCTCCTGAAAAGTTTTGTTTTTTTAGTTAGCTCAAATTGAATATAGTTTAACGATATACATATATTAGAGTTCGTTTGGTGACTATGTCACTTCATCTGTTTATCGGATATAATCATTTTTTTAAAGGATTTAGGGGAGCTAAAAAGAAAGCCGGTATTTTTTTGGAAAAATTTTCACTCTTTGTGGTGGTTCAAAGCATCTGAAAACGCTGATTTTGAGCTGATTTTTCTGCAGAGAAAAAACGGATGAATATATTGCAAATCTGATTTCACCAGTCGATTCTACAGCAAAAATTAAAATAATAGCAGTTTTTAAAACTCTTAAAAAAAGTTCCAATAACCCACTGCAGGGGGCGGAAAAATCGATTTTTTTTTTTTTTTATTAAATTATTTTTTTAATCATGCACAATAAAGGGGCAGTTTGCTAAGAAAATTGGTACAAAAAGTACCTTTCTATCACAACCCATTAAAAAGTTATAAGGCTTCAAAGTTTTTTTTCCACTGGCAAAATTATAAGACACTGACCGAAATTTGAAAAATTTTTGGATGGGTCAGCGGTCTGAACACTCGTTTTCGATTTTCATCTCAATGCTGATTCCAAATCTGTCAAAGTTCAAAAAAACGCATTTTTGTGCATTTTTGAGATAATTTTTTTATTATGTTTTTGGATGATATTCTGGGATCATAAAACTTGTTTTCGATTAACATTTCGATGCTGAATCTAGTTTTAAATTTTTTCTATCACGTCATGTTTTCGAGAAAATTGAGGTCAATGTTCTAAAAAAATGTATTTTTGTCCATTTTTGAGAGCTTATAACTTTTTAACGGGTTGTGATAGAACGGAAAATTTGGTACCACTTTTTTAAGCTGAAAATTTTCTTTAATTGTACATATTTAAAAAAATAATTTAAAAATAAAATAGTTTAAACAAATAAAAAAGTTAAATTCGGCCTTGCCGAATGTAGTGATACCCTCCACAATTTCAAAAAGATTATTGCAAAAAACTTTATTTAAAAGGAAATTACTTTTGAAAAAAAAAAAAAATTTTGAAAAAAAAAAATTCAGCGAAAAAAAATCCGCGATTTTTTCTTTTTTTGTCAAAAAATATGTTCGTACTTGTTAAAATACTATTTGGTGTTTAATTATGTTCATACATGTCAACCAGAAGCCGAATTAAAGCATTTTGTATTTTTAGGTTATGTTGAATGTACTGAAATTTTTGAGGTGTGCTTACATTTTCGTTCATAACTTTTGAACCGATATCGCTCAAATGCAATACCAAACTTCTCGGGAGAACTTCCAATAAATATGTTAAGTTTCAGTCATCTCTGTGCAATATTTTGTCCGCGAGAGCATTTTCCACAGACAGACAGACAGACAGACAGACAGACAGACGGACAGACGGACAGACGGACAGACGGACAGACGGACAGACGGACAGACGGACAGACGGACAGACAGACAGACGGACAGACGGACAGACGGATAGACGGACAGACGGACATCGCTAGAATGTCTTAAAATCGATCGGGCATCATGAATATATATACTTTATGGGGTCCCAGATCGATATTTCGATGAGTTACAAACGGAATGACAAACTTATATATACCCTCTATCACTAAGTGGAGGGTATAAAAAAGAACATTGTATTATTTTTGCTGTAGAATCGACTGGTGAAATTAGATTTGCGATATATTCAGCCGTTATTGCTCTGCAGAAAAATCAGCTCAAAATTCGCGTTTTCAGATGCGTTGACCACCCCAAAGAACGATTTTTTTTTCCAAAAAAATGCCGCCATTCTTTTTAGTTCCCCTGAATCCTTAAAAAAAATGATGATATCCGCAGATCAAATTTTCAAAATTAACTCTAATATATATTGTTGATCTATGATCGATTCTAAGACATTCTGTGAATGTCCGTCTGTCCGTCCGTCCGTCTGTCTGTGGATAACACAATGCAGTCCAAAATAAAACAGCTAGATTCCTGAAGTTTGGCACAAATATGTCTCATGTTCATAGGCAGGTTAAGTTTGTGAATGGTCAAAATCAGGACAGGGGGGAAAAAAGTTCCCCCTTGAAGAACTGAACTAACATGTGGAAAAATGGACTTTTTTACATGTGTTTTTTTTTGTATTTTTGGTTAAATAAATGAAACATTCGGTATATTTATCGCGATAAGTAGGTGCGTTCAAAGTCCCCCACTGACCCCCCTCACCACCCCCCCAAAAAAAAGCTCCTGAATTTATTTTTTTATTTTTTTTACATTCCGGAGGATATAAAAGATTCGGCACAGCCGAATTTAACACTCTCACTTGTTTGTTAATCGTTAGCTTATATTGTCAAACTGAGGTGGCGTCCTACAACATTTTAAAATTAGACACCAGCCTTAAAACATTATCATGGTAAAAATTATTTAAAAATATGTGAATAAACTCACAAATAGTATTAATTTTTCAAATGGCTGCTAATGTAGTATAGACAAGGAAGAATAAAAAAAACTTATTTTTTAGCGGCTTAAATTCATTATATGGAGGGGAAAAAAGTAACGGTAGTTTTAGGTTTTTTGGTTTATGTTTTAAATAGCGATACAGACTTTTAACATAATTAATCTTTATGACCAAAATTTATAGTAGAAACATAAAATGAAAGTAATTAAAAAGTGATAACTTTATGTTTTTGTTTTCTTAAAAAACAACATTGATAACACATATGAAATTTTTTAACTTTTTATGATTTTGAGCTTTATCTCCTAAATTCACTGCTATTTTGCTGCCCAATGCTGTCTTATATACGAGAGCTAAAATATACACATATTGGGTGCTTTACTTGCATACAATGCCACACGCCACCGCAAAACGCCACTACTGCTGGATACTTTAGTTTAGCTCCAATGGCTATTTGTTATTGTTTTATTCGTTTTTTTTTTTATTTATTTTTTTTCAATTTTTGTTTTTATATCATCAACCGCATTTTGTATTTTTTTACGCTACTTTTTTCAGATTTTTTTTTTTAATTTCAGTTTAAATTTTTAATTCGTACCAAACAGTTGTTTCTTCTCAATCTTCTTGGAAATATTATCATCCAGTTAACCGGCTACAAATATCAACCACATCATCATCATCAACAACATCATATTTCTAAGACTTCTATAACAACAAAAATTTAGCTAAGAAAGTTAATTTTGTAGACAGAAAGTGAATATTAGAAATTTGATTTTGTTTAATTAAAAAAAAAAAAATATAAATATTAAGGCGTTGTTTATTTTAAAAAATATTTTAGTTTAATAGACGAAAAAAAATTTTAGTTTTGTTTTAAAATGAATTTTAATATACGTTTATTGGATAAATTGAAATGGAGAATGAAGTAAGTAAATAAAATAATAAACAAATAACTTTTACAAAAATTATGAATGAAATTTTTGTTAACCCTGAATTTGAAAAGTAGTACACTTGAAATACATTTAAAATAATAGCAAAATTAAGTAGTCAGTCTGTGAGTCATTATTGTAAATTAAATTGTTTAAATATTGCTGTGTTTAGTGGAACAATTACACAAAATTGACAAATTTTTTAAATGTGTCTCTTAAATCAAAATACTCGTAGTGTGTCACTGTATTTTTTACGTATCCATCAATTCAAAACTTAAATTAAAACAGTGTTGCTAATTATAGAGTTTTTTTCGAAAGACAACGGATTAAATTTGTAAAAATATAAATATATTGCAGGAAGTTAAATATTTCCGGTTTATTTAAATTCTGCAAAGAAATATTAAACACAAAAATTTAAATCCATTTGAAATTTGAAGGGATTAGTCCACAAAAAATTAAAATGCCTATATCTCGAAAAGGAGATTTGATACAACTTTTCTGATGACAAATTTGCGTTTAGGAGGCCAAAATATTAGAAAATTTATTGAATATGTCTGGGCAAAAATCGTAGTAGTGTTATTTTGGAAAGAAAAATTACCAAAGCACAATTTCTAACCCGGTTGACTCCATTCAAAAGGTACGTTTTCGATTTTTTTTTGCCACATTTAAAACTTTATACCTTTGACTTACAATTTCCAAAAAGTACTTTTTTTGAAATGATTTTTTCCGCTAGAAGATCCTACATTCCAAATTTAAAGATTTTATGCTTATTTTTTTAGGAGATTAAAAAAGTAGTAAAGTGCAAATTTTTTCAACCTCTTAGGATCAAATTTTTTGATTTTTTTTAACATGATTCTGATTTTTTTTAACATGACTTCAGCTCATGGACATATACAGGGGGTGGGCACAGGGGGCACGTGCCCCCCCCCCTTTCGATTTGAAAAAGTTTTAAATTTAAAAAAAATTAAAAAAAAATAAAAAAAAATAATTTCTATTGAAATATTAGTAAAATATGTTTAAAAATAAATAATTTTGGTTTTATCTAATAAAAATTATGTATCAGGATCATATGGCTCTCTTAGTTAATTCTTGCGTGAAGCAATAAAAAGTTTTTTTTTTTAAATCTTCAAACTTGAATGTTTCGAAAATGGAACGCGCTAACTTACGAATACGTTGCAGTAGATCCACAAAAAGGCGAGTTCCATATATCGAAGGCGAATATCGGAAAAAATTCTATACGCTTGAAAAGTTTGGAAAGATGATGTGGAAGATGGAAGTGAAACTCTATTTTGTTCATATATTTTGATTTTGGGAAAAAGTTTCTCATATTTTTTTTTTGGAAGCAAAAAGTGTTTAATCGAAGATTTTGATATTTCTCGCAAATACAAAAAATTCCGTTTAAAAAAAAAAAATCTGTGTACCTGAGAATTTGTTAAACATTATTTTCATAACAAATTTAGAATTTTTAATAAAAATTCGTAGATTTAAACATTTTTCCTGTACGAAGATTTGAGATTTCGAAATTTTTTTATAAAAAAAATCACAAATAAATAAAAAGCCTGATAACACAGGTTGACAAAATTTGACCATTTTTAATTTGCCTGACCTTTGACAACTGATTGGCAACTGAAAGATTGAACTTTGACAACTGATATGGATTTTAGTGTGCTGATTCCGAATCTGTTATCCAATTTTTTCCATCAGCTCGCGTTCGCGAGCAAATCGCTGTTAAAGAGTCGAAAAAGTGCGTTTTTTGCTAACTTTGCTTGGGACTAATTTCGAAAACTAATTTTAGAGCATCAGTTTTAAACACGAAGTTAACTATATTGGATGCCAGGATTCCAAAACTGGTAATAGCTTTTTTCTGACAGCTTTAGTTTTCGAGTTATTAAAAAGGGCATAATATTCAGCCAAAATTAAAGAGGTCATAAATTTAAAAATTTTATTTTAGCGATATCTCAAAAACTAAAGATGACTCAACAAAAGTAAGAGCATTTTTGGAATCAGCATATCCATCATACCTAAAATCGTCACTCACTTTTTGGATGTTAGACTAGTATTGTTAAATATAGACTCACAAACATGCCAAAAAACAGCCTATTTTCAAAGATTCCTTAGGCTATATCTCGAAAACTAGAGCTGACCCAAAAAAACGGTAGCCAGATTTGAAATCAGCGTACCCCTTATACCCAAAATTAGCTATCAGAACCCGGGCAAAAAAAAGTGTTGCCTGTGTAATATATAGGCTAACGATCAACAAAAAAAATATAAAGTCCAGTTTCTGTAACACGAACGCCATTCGTCTGTGACGAATTTGCATGCATTTTGTTTTTGTTACAATAACAAAACACATTCAAATTCGTCGCGGACGAATGACGTACGTGTTACAGAAACTGGTGGTAAGAATTAATGTTTTCATTTTCTTAAAACCAAAAAATTTTGTAGCTTGGGTTTGTAATTTGGATAATAAATCATCTCGTGATGAATGAAAAAAATATTCACCAGATGGTGAATAAAACATAACATAATTTTTTTTCATAATTTTTTTTTTTTTCATCAATATTTTTTTTTATTCAATATTTTTTTCATCAATATTTGTTTTTTCATTAATATTTGTTTTATTCATCAATATTTTTTTTATCAATATTATTTTCAGCACTATTTTTTTCATCAACTTTTTTTTCATCAATGTCAATATTTGTTTTTTCATCAATATTTTTTTTTCCTCAATATTATTTTTTTCATCAATATTTTTTTTCATCAATATTTTTTTCCATTAATATTTTTTTCCATCATAATTTTTTTTTCATCAATATTTTTTTTTTCATCAATATTTTTATACCCTACACTACACTGTGGTACAGAGAATCACCTTTTGAGTCGATTTAGCGATGTCCGTCCGTCTGTCCGTCTGTCCGTCTGTCTGTCTGTCCATGTAAACGGTGTAAGCACGATACAGGTCGCAATTTTTAATCAATTGACTTGAAATTTGAAACTTAAGCCTCTCTTAGCCAATTAAAATTTAAAAAAATCGGTCCATATTTAGACCTAGCCCCCATACAAAGGTCCTCTTTAGTTTTGGCTCAAATGACTCTAATAACCTAATTTTTATACACTACACCACACTGTGGTACAGGGTATAATGAGTTTGTGCTGATGTTTATAACTACTCGAAATATTGGTCCTAGACCCACCTTTAAGTATACCGATCGATTCAGAATCACTTTTTGAGTCGATTTAGTGATGTCCGTCCGTCTGTCCGTCCGTCTGTCTGTCCATGTAAACGGTGTAAACACGATACAGTTCGCAATTTTTAATCAATTGACTTGCAATTTGAAACTTAAGCCTCTCTTGACCCAAGGACGAAGCCTATTGAAATTGGGCCATATTTAGACCTAGCCCCCATACCAAGGTCCTCTTTAGTTTTGGCTCAAATGACTCTAATAACCGTATTATAATAGGTATCTTTTCGAAATTTGGCAGGTAAACGTGTTTTGCCTTCACAAATCACCATTCCGAATTTTAAAAAAATCGGACCAGTTCTTCTTGTAGCCCCATACAAACCACCTTCACGATTTTCACATAAATCGCTCAAATTTCATGAAAACAGAAAATATTTAATTAAAATTTTATTTGCGTATGTTAAACGAGTACCTAAATAACCTTATCAAACCTGATAATCATGGGACCAGTTTTGGACTTAGGCCCCTTGTAAAAATTTCGCCCGATATTCAGTTAAAGCTGTTTATTGTCAACAAATAGAAGCCCATTTCACTCAAATTTGATTTGTGAGTGTTTTTAACACTTATTAAAGATTTGACAACATATAGATCTAATCGGTCCATGGGACCCATTTTCCGGGAAACTCTGGTGTAGGGTATTATATGGTCGGTCTTGACCGACTATAATTTTCTTACTTGTTTTAGGTATATTTTCGAAATTTGGCAGGTAATCATGTTTTATCCACGCTAATCACCATTCCGAATTTTAAAGAAATCGGACCAGTTCTTCTTATAGCCCCCATTCAAACCATCTTCCAGATTTTCACATAAATCTCTCAAATTTCATGAAAATAGAAAATATTTAATTCAAATTTTGTTTGTGTATGTTACACGCGTGCTTTAATAACCTTATCAAATCTGTTTGTCATTGAACTAGTTTCGGACTTAGGCCCCATGTAAAAATTTCGTCCGATATTCATTTAATGCGAATTATTGTCAACATACGATTCTACTCAAATTTGATTAGTGAGTGCTTTTTACACTTATTAAAGATATGACAAAATATAGATCTAATCGGTCCATGGAACCCATTTTCCGGGACCCATTTCCGGGAAACTCTGGTGTAGGGTATTATATGGTCTGTCTTGACCGACTATAATTTTCTTACTTGATTTTTATTAATATTTTTTTAATCAATATTTTTTTTACTTAGTCAATATTTTTTTAGTCATTTTTTTTATCAATTTTTTTATCAACATTTTTTTTTCCATTAATATTTTTTTTCATTATAGTTTTTGCTCATCCATATTTTTTTTTCATCAATATTTTTTTATCATTAATATTTATTAAATCAATATTTTTTTAGTCAATATTTTGTTATCATTTTTTTTTTCATCAATATTTTTTTTTTCATCAACATTTTTTTTTTTCATCAATATTTTTTTCCATTAATATTTTTTTCCATCATAATTTTTCATTCATCAATATTTTTTTTCATCAATATTTTTTTTTCATTAATATTTTTTTATTCAGTATTTTTTTAGTCAATCTTTTTTTTATCAATAAAATTGTAAATTTAATTTTTTTTTGACGCGATAAAACTTATAAGGTCTTGTGACTTTACTAGATTTTTTGCTACCTCCTATTTACGAGAATTCCCAGTAAAAAGTACAAGTTTTTTGGTAGTTTTACAAGGTTTTTACCAATAATATTGTAAATTTATAACTTTTTTGGCGCAATAAAACTTACAAGGAATTCTCTTAACCGGTTTGCGATTTAAGATATAGCGAAAGCAGTGGTCATTTATCGTAAAAGCCTTAGTTGGACAATGCTATACTTTTACAAGAATAAACATCGAGAAAAAGTACGTCAAAATTTTTTTTTGTAAAAACCTTAGATGGACTATGACAAATATTCAACAAAAAAAAAAAAAAACGCCAAAATCAGATATTCTACGATTTTAGATACATCCAAAAAAGTGGGCGTAAAAGTGTGTTCAATTTTTTATTCCTAAAAAACCTAAATTGGACTATGACGAACATTAAAAAAATCGGTCCAGCCGTTCTTAACTGATGCAATTACCAACGAACGACACTTGATTTTTATTTATTTAGATTATTATGGCACGAATAATTTAAATTCACATTGATTAAAAAATATTTTAGACTAAAATTTTTTTTCTAAATAACTAAATTTACTAAATTTTTACTAAAAAAAACTCTAAAAAAAAGGTGGTAAGTCAGGTAAAATTTGTCTAGCCAAAATGTTTCATAATTATTTTTCTCGCGTTGAAAAAAATAAAAAGTCACTAAAAAAGTGTTTTTGCAATAAAATTCATTTGTATTCAAAATGATAAAAATATATTGTGGAGGGCTATTGTGGATTCGGTCGGTCAAGTCGTTTTTATTTATTTTTCTTGTTTTTATTTGGATTTATACCTGAAATTTGCATATCTGAAATGAATTCCATTTGCGTCAAATATAGCTTTTAATCAAAATATAAAAATCTTATTTATATAATATATGCTTTTTATGCGTAAAACTTTTATGTATATTTACAAAAATCTTAAAAAACATATATTTTCTTTTTTAATTATGCAGAATTAAATAAGGCTTAAACTAGTTAGTTTTTAAAAATAACACTAGTTTACAAAATAAAAAAAAATTATAGACAAACTAAACTCAAAAAACTTATCAAAAAAAAAAAATTTCACGGATTCACTTAAAAAAAATGTTAGTTTTTTTATAACTTTGGTGATGGCCCATAGAATTTTATGAAACTCAATTTGTTTTCTTTGTAAAGGTTCAGGCTTACATGATAAGTTAAAACATTTGATTATTTGCAAAGATTTCTGTTTTTTAAAAACGTATCCGTGAAAATGTTTTTCGATGTAATTTTTGAGTTTAGTGGTCCATATAACATATAAAAAAATATATAGTCCCGATTAATGCGCATATTCGCTGTGAATTAGTGTAATTATAAAAGATTTTATTTAAATTAAATCAGCATTTCTTTTTAAATGTATAAAAAAAATGTCTTATCAGTTGTAATAAACATATTGTATAAATAGTTCATGATAAGTCTTCTTTTTTTTTTCTTTTAAATAAATCTGAGGGTTAAAAGAAAGTTCAGTGATAAGAACGATTTATGTTCATTAGAGTGTCCCTTATTTTGGAAACGGTGGAAATGTTGAGACGGTACCCGCTCTTTTTTCCATTTGACTTGAAAATAACTCAGGAAAAAGTTTACGTCCCAACGACCACGCCTTTCCTAAGCGACGGGGCCTTAAAAATTATTTTTCCATACAAACCATTTTTTTTTTTCTTTTGATTTTTAATTTTTTTGTCATTAATTATTAGGGATAAGATTTTCATGCACTAAAAAATCGAAAATATGCGCTTAAAATATGAACTAAAAAATTCAAAATATGCACTAAAAAATTCAAAATATGCACCACAAAACCTAGAAATATGCACTAAAAAATAAAATTTGTGCAATAAAAGTCTTGTTTTCATTCGAAAAACTTTTTAAAAAAGCAAAAAATAAATAGTAAAATTTAAAACTTTATGTAGCAAGATTTTTTTTTTAAATTAGGAGAATCTATAAAAAAAATTGAAAAGGAAAAAATATTTTTCTTATTTTCATAACAAAATTTTTAAAATTTAAAATAGTTTTTGAAACAAATAAATTTCAATTTGTCTTTTTGCTAATTTATATCAAAATATGCAAAAATGTGCACTTAAAAGTTGGAAATATTTACAATATATGCACTTAAAACTAAAATATGCACAAATATGCATTTAAACCAATATATGCAAAAATATGCAAAAACAAATCGATGCCATTTTAAAGCAAATTTCTTGATTCGGAAAGTTAATTGGTCAAAATTTTTAGACTATCGACAAAATACATGCATTTGCATGGAAATCTCATCCCTATTAATTATTATATCATTTGATTAGCTTATTCACGTCAAAAAAGTTGATTTTGGTGGGATAAAGCTTTCAGTTTTAAAAAATTTTTCGAAAAAAAAATTTTTTGGTTTGTATGGAAAAATGATTTATAAGGCCCCGCTCTTTAAGGCCCCGTTGCTCAGGGAAGACGTGGTCGTAGGGGCGTAAAATTTTTCCTGAGTTATTTTCAAGTCAAACGGAAAAAATGAGCGGGTACCGTCTCAACATTTCCAACATTTACAAAATAAGGGACACTCTAATGTATATACTACATATACCAGATATATGACAATCAATGAGATAGAGCAGCCTTGACATTAACTTGAAGTAATATATTTATATTTATATTATAATAAGTTGAAATTGAACAAGTTGCTTAGCTTAAATTTTAAGAGTTATGAAAAGTTTTAATGTAATAATAAAATAATGGTGTGGAAAAATGAAAATTGAAATTGACCAAAATGGTTAAAATTGTCAAAATTTAAATACATATGAAAATTATAAATTTTTCATTACGTTTCTAACACTTCGAAATATCTGGAAATAACTCGATTAAGTATATAAATTTTTGATCCTCGACCAATTTTAAGACAATCTAATTGATTACACTAGTTGCTCTATCTGTTTGAAATATAGTATAACTTTCTAAAAACAGCTAAAAAGGAGCAGGGGTTCAGAGATATGAGCAAAATCGTAATTTGGATCACGGATGTTTTCCAAGACATTCAACCCTTATACACCCGTCCATCTTACTGTTGAAAGCAAGATGCAGTCTAAAACAAAATAGCTGTAAATTTGTCAAATGATCAACATTGGATCCGTCTGTCTGTGCAAAGTAAGATTAAGTCCAAACCAAAAGAGCTCTGTATTTGGTAAACGCGTAAAATCGGTTCTAAGACATTCTAGCGACATTTGTCTGTCGGTCTAAAAGAACTGGAAAATGGGTCCCTAGTCCAAACATGGACCGATTGGATCTGGCCTTTGTTAGATCTTAATTTAGTGTAGAGAACACACACAGATAAAATTTTAGTGGAATTTGTTTATTTTTTTGTCAATAGACCGATTTAACTGAATATCGGTCAAAATTTTTATATGGGGGATTAAGTCCAAAAATGCTCCAATTATATTCCGATTTGATTGGGTTAATAAAGTACGTTTAACACCTAAAAATAAAATTTTTATCAAATATTTCCATTTTTATGAATTTTGAGGGAAATATATGAATATCGGGAGGGTGGTTTGTATGGGGACTACCAGAAGTACTGATCCGATTCCTTTGAAATTTAGAATAGTGATTGATTACCTGCAAAGGGTTCCTTCGAATGGGGGCTAGGTCTTAACATTGACCGATCTTCTCCAATTTCAATAGGCTTTGTCCTTGGACCAAAAGATGCTTAAGTTTCAAATTTCAAGTCAAGTGATTGAAAATTGCGACCTGTAGCGTGCTTAAACCGATAGATGGACAGGCGGACGGAGGGACGGACATCGCTAAATCGACTCAAAAAGTAATTCTGAGTCGAACGGTATACTTGAAGGTTGGTCTAGGACCAATATTTCGGGTAGTTACAAACACTAGCACAAACTCATTATACCCTGAACCACAGAGTTGTGTAGGGAATAAAAAAAAATTGAAAAAAGTTTTCTTGTTTAAAAATTTTTTTTTAAGAAAAAAAGGATATAAAGAATTGATAAAAAAAAATTTTTTGATTAAAAATTAAAAAAATAAAAATTTTTGATAAAAAAAATTAAATTTTCTTTAACAAAAAAACCTTTTTGATGAATAAAAAAACTTTGATGATTTTTTTTTTACAAAAAAAAAAAAAATATATGGAAGAAAAAATGATAATAAAAATTTATGAGAAAAAATTGATAGAAAAATTTCATGAAAAAAAAAAACAATTGATAAAAAATAATTTTGCTGAAAAATAATTATGCCACGTTTTATTCACCAGCTGGTAAAGAACTGTTTTATTCACCAGCAGTAATTCTTATTATCTTTTTTTTTTTATTTGTTATTCATAGTCAAACTGAGGTGATGTCCTGCTTGATTTCTGATATAAGACACAAACCTACATTATCATGTAAAAATTTTTACATATAATTTAACAAAAGTCAAACAAGAATTTTTATCAAACATCTGTGAACCAAAAATCACTATTTTGAATTTTTCTAATATATGTCCCATCAAGTACGCTAGAGTGATATTTTTTAAATTTTTGATTTTCCGGGAAAATTTTTATTCAATAAGAGCTAAAATTTCTGTGTTACAAATTTGAGGCCAATCGGATTGAAATAAGCCGAGGCGCCCGGCAGTCAAAGTTTTGGACTTTTAAAAATGAAAAAAAAAAACAAAAAATTAAAAATATTATCTTGCAGCACATCATATTCAATAATTTTAATTCGCTGAATATGAATATAAAAAAAAATTAACATCGGTCAAACGGTTTTCGAGATATAGCTTTTTGAATTTTGCAAAAAAAAAAATACAAAGAAAAAATCTAAAAGTTCTTTTTCGCGAACCTTTCATAGAACTTGGGACAAACTTTTATTTAAAATTAATGTGAGACTAATCCGATCATTATAACAAGTGGCGCTCTTTAATCAATTTAGAAAATTTTCACAAAAACTCTAAACTTTAATCGATGGTCGCCATGGGTTAAGCTGTTCTGATTTGGCTCAAATTAAGTTTAAATCGAAGTTTGTTTCAAATTTTATAAAATAGACAGAGAAAAAAATAGAGATTTTTTTAACCTAGGAAAAAATCGTAATTTTTAAAAAAATTTTGACAAATTTCAAATGTCGATATATTGAAAACCGCTCGACTCGATTTCAGAAACTTTTTTATATAGTCAAATTCAGCATACCAAAGTTAATAAAAATAATGTATCACAAAAATTATCAGATTAATGCAAAACTGTCTCAAACTCCATGAAAGCCATTTTTTTTTTGCAAATTTAAAATAGCGCTATCTCAAAAAACCGTTCCACCGATTTCATTTTTTTTTTTGATATTTTTGGTCAGTGTGATTGATATCTGATGTGTCGCAAGACGTATTTTTTTATTTTCAAAAATCCAAAAGTTTGATCGCCAGGCGCTGCGGGTTAATTTAAATCGATTGGCGTCAAATTCGTACTACATATTTTGAGTTATGACACTATACACACAAAAAATTATTGGATAAAAAAATTTTAATTAAATCTATTGATCAACAAAATTTAAATAAGTCAATTATTGTTTCGATCAACATTTTTGTTATTTTCTTTGACTATCAAATTACAAATTTTCAACATACCAGATTTTTTTTCGCTTCAATTTATTTGAATACATTAATTCAAAAATATAGAGTTTTGCTTTTTTTATTGTCGGCAACATATTGGAAAGCAAAATATTTGAATTTCTTCATAATTTTTCCATAAGCTTAAAATTCATTTGTTAAATCAATTATATTTTAATTGACTTAAAAAAAAAATTGATCAAATTTTTAATCAAAATCGAAAAAGTGATTAATTGAAAGAAATCAATTATTCGCCTATAATTTGGTGATTGATATAACAATTTTCTTTATCGGAGAAGTTTCAATTAAAAAATTAATTGAATCCGCGTTTTTGTTGATTGACTTTCGTTTTCAATTCTTTCTGTGTATAAGTAAACGAGCGATATGTTTTAGGAAAATAAAAATTTGCACGTACAATTAAATCAAAAGAAAACTTTTTTGCCATACAAAAAAATGCCGCTGTAATGTTCGT
The DNA here is from genome assembly GCA_963921195.1 of Pegoplata infirma. NCBI lineage: Eukaryota > Metazoa > Arthropoda > Insecta > Diptera > Anthomyiidae > Pegoplata > Pegoplata infirma. The sequence goes on along the minus strand of OY992536.1, from coordinate 54,075,808 downwards.
TAAATAATAATTTTTTAGCAGTGTGTGGTCCAAAAATTCAAAACTGAATTTTGGTGGAAAGATAAAGTCATATTTTCTATCTTTAAGCTCTGATATTTTTTTTTAATAAATTTTCTTACATTCAACTATTCAGCGGCCATCGTTGTAGCCCCTCACAAAATTTGATGGCGTACGGACATAGCGCCCAAGGTCTTATTGCCCAAAACCGTAAATGACATATCGCCCAAGCTGCGACATAAAGCCCAAAATGATAGGTCTAAAAATGTTATTTCTCCCAAAATAAAATTGTCAAAAAATCCCAAAATATTCTTTTTGGGCGAAATGTCGAAATTACGACTTCTATGATTTGTTTTTTTGGAATAAAGGTTTTTTGCGTAGGCCGGCTACGCATGAAAACTTTAAAATATTGTGTTAAAAAAATCAATATTGGTGAATTTTACGATTATTTTTTTGGGTGCTATGACATTTTATAAATTCAACATTTTGATATTTGGGTAAGGTATGGATTACATACTCCATGCATTAAACCCACCCTCTCTGCAAACCAAAGCTATTTTGGTTATCAGGCCTTTTTGAGCCATAACAAATTTGATAGCGTAAAGGCCTGCTACCCTAGAAAACTTTACTTTGAGGAGAGGTTGGGTTTAATGCATGGATTTTGTAATCCCTAAGACCGGCCGAAGGCCGGCTACGCATGAAAACTTTAAAATATTGTGTTAAAAAAAATCAATATTGGGGAATTTTACGATTATTTTTTTGGGTGCTATGACATTTTATAAATTCAACATTTTGATATTTGGGTAATATGACATTTTTGATAATTTATATAAATTTAAAGAAAATTGTTAAAATACCCAAAAATAATGGCCATATCGTCCAAAAAATTTTGCAACAACAACTAACACACATTTTTTTTGGGTGGAATGACTTTTTTAAATTGGGCGATATGCACTTGGGCGCTATGTCCGTACGCCAAATTCGGTACTTCATAAATTTTGGAACGCCATAATTTTCACTGTTTCTAATTTTTTTCTCGTTAATTTGTACTTTCAAACTACAAGTGATCTCAAAAATAGCGTAATGTTAATAAACAATTGAAACTGGGACATAATTCGTCATCTATAAAGGTTATCAAACAAAAGCAAATATAATGTTGTCCGGCCTTTGTTAAACTTTTAGTGCCTAAATGATAACATTAGTTGATAAACTATTTTAGCAAGTAAATTTTTTATTTTTTTTCTACAAAAACATTTTAAAAACATTTTCTTTTGGCAGAAACAAATTTTTGTTAGACCATATTCACATAGGCAATTTTAATTGCCAAAATTCTGATTTTATAGTGTATCAAAGTGAGAATAATAGGGTTACCTCTTTCTGATACACTTTAAAATCAAGAATTTTTAGAATTTCGTCCAAAAATGTATCTGGTTAGTGTATTCTACCCAGTACATAAGTAGTATGCACTCAGGGTTGCATTGAAGCACCCGGTGTAACTTTTTTCATTTCTGGTTAACATTTTCCACTTTTTAATATTTTCCACTTAAACTTTTTTTCAGATTTAATTTAAATATATTTTTTATATGTTTCGTTTTCATTTGCTGTCATATTGGAAAGTAGTACGTCGAATACGTTCCTGTTTGCATACTACTTATGTGAACAGCCGAACAGGCCGAATTTAATTTTTTTTACTTAAGTAAAAAAATATATATATTTTTTTTAATATTTATCGAATCACATTATGAAAATTCTATGTAGTTTAGCATACTTCATGTATTTCTAAAGTTATCATGTAACCACTATGTGATGTAAAGGTTTCAGTAATCAGTCATGTATGAATGTTAAGAGTTGATAATTGTCAACTATTTATAAAACGAACTCTATATTATGATTATTTTTTTATTAAAAAAAAAAATATAATAATATACATATAATTTTTTTGTTGATATTATCTCATTATTGTAACAACGTTAGGGTGGCATTTATTTGTGATATAAATTAATAAAACTGTAATAAAAACAAGTAGAAAAGTTAAATTCGACTTGGCTGAATTTACATATATCCTCCACAATGTTTTTTTTAAGTGATAGTAAATTTTCTTAAGTAAAAAAGTTTAACAATTTGGATTAAAATTTTATTGCTTTAAATAAAAATTTTATTTTAGTAGTTTTTGTAAAAAAAATGAAAAAATATTTTTTGAATGTAAAATTTTTTTTGACAGTACTTTTTTTTTGTGTAAAAATATTTTTGAGTGAAAAAATACTTTGTAAAATATTTTGGTGGATTTTCAACGTTTTTATAGCTTTCAACACGCGATTTTAAGGTGAAACCAATCTGAAATTTACGGCTTCGCTCATAATTTTTGAACCACTGCACAGTGGATCGAAAATCAAAAGTCCTAGTCAAAGGGTAAAACCAGTCATCCAAGCTAAATTTTGGAAATTTCTAATGGTTTACGAGATATAGGGTCAAAATTTTTTTATTTTTTTTAATTTTTATATAATTTTTAATAATTTATTTTTATTTTTTTATGCTAATATGGTAATAATAAATTAATTTAAAATATTGCATGCTTGGTTTGCATAAAAATTGTGAGGATTACAAATTTCACAAAACGCGAAAAATATAAATGAAAGGTTATCCAGCTTTACATAAATTATTAATATCATATGTCCTTATAATTTGACTAACACTTTTTCCAAATTCGGCAAATAACACACTGAAAAAAATTACTCTGAAATTTTAACAGTCAAATATTTTTGAGGGGTTTAAGAAAATGGGTATAAAACCAACATGGAAATTAAAGAGGACGTAAAAACGTTTAGTTTTCTGTTCATACCTTTTTTAAAGAACAAGGGCATTTTTTTCTCCTAACCTAAAATATTTGTTTTTTTCAGTGTAGATTTTTTACGTATTTGTACCTTTTTTATACCCTCCACTCTAGTGATAGAGGGTATATATAAGTTTGTCATTCCGTTTGTAACACCTCGAAATATTGGTCTAGGACCCCATAAAGTATATATATTCATGATCCTCGATCGATTTTAAGACGATCTAGCGATGTCCGTCCGTCCGTCCGTCCGTCCGTCCGTCCGTCCGTCCGTCCGTCCGTCTGTCCGTCTGTCTGTCTGTCTGTCTGTCTGTCTGTTGAAAACACGCTAACTTTTGAAAGACTTTACGGAGGCTCCTGAAGTTTGGCATATATGTTGGGCATTTACCTGGTCAGGTTGGTATTGCAATCCAGCGAAATCGGTCCAGTGGTTCAAAAGTTATGAGCAAATGACTGAATTTCGGCAAGGGTTTTTCGTGAATTTACGAGATAAAAATCAAGCTAACTTTCAAAAGGCAGTTCTGAGGATGCTGAAGCCCGGCATATATTTTTGTCGTTCCCCCGGCCTGGCTCATTTCGAATTTCAGCCAAATCGATCCAGTGGTTCAAAAGTTATTAGCAAAACCGTGATATTCAGGTTAGCTTCACCTTAAATTCACGTGTTGGAAACCCGTTAAACCTGTTTTAAAAACATTGGTAAATTACAAAAATATTTTACAACGTATTTTTGTCACTCAAAAATATTTTTATACAAAAACCAAAAAAAACTACACTCGAAAAAAAATTTTACACTCAAAAAAAATTTTACACTCAAAAAAAAAATTAGTAAATTATTTTTTTTTTTTGTTTAAAAATTACTAAAAAAAAATACACTCGAAAAAAATTTTACACTCAATAAAAATTTTACACTCAAAAAAAAATTTTGTAAACCCGGGTGAAAATGACCATGTATGTTCATACATGCTCATACATGATTCCATGTATGATAGTATATGAACAATGTATGGAAATGTATGTCATATATGGGAACATATATGAACATACACAAGTAATGTAATATTCCATATATGTAAATGTATGCAACTATGTGTGGATAGGTATAAGCCATACTCCTTCATATATGCTATGCATCTGCATAGCATACATGTCTTAAAAAAATTTTTTATTAATGTTTGGTTCGCCAGAACTTTGCAAAATTGGACGAAGTTCATGTATGGTTTCAGTCTAAAAAAGTCGTTCGGTTGGACAATAATGATCATACATCATCAAGATTGGTTATAATTTTTGTATTCTATAGGCGAATATGAACGGCACTAACGTAAACAACCAAATTTAGAAGAAAATTCGAACACTCTGACGGTATTACTGTCAGAGCTGCGAAGGATTTCATCCCCTAATAAGACTTTGTGTTCTGAATTAAACTTTAATGATTGCAATTCCCAATCACAATTTATCGAATGAATTTACACCCTAAAAAAATGAGTCCAGCTTCCTACTATAAATTGGGTAAATTTCAACAAATTCAAAAAATATACTACTATAAATTGAGTAAATTTCCCATATTTCCCAAATTTACCCAATTTATAGTAGAAAACTGAAATCAGTTTAATTAGAGTGTACATTTGATTTTAAAATATAGAATGAATTCGATTTCTTTTTCATTTGACTTTGAAATTGAATGCGTAAGTTTTTATAAATTCGATTTTTAAAAGTCTCATGAATAATAAATAAATGAAATAAAGAATGCATTCAGTTTTTAAAATTCTCATAAACAATAATTCTATTTAATGGCAAAAATCGAATCCATTCCAAGAAATATTGATATTTAAAGATAATTGTATTCAGTGACTATAAAAATCGAATGTATTTTATTTGTGAATTCATTCGAAAGTGGTTAATTCTTAAAAGCTTTGATTATCCTAAAGTATCATAAAGTCCAAAGTATATTTTTTTAAATATTCGTTAGTTTTTATTAAAAAATCAGTGTCATAAATTAGTACAAATTATTTTTATTTGAAAAAATTTCAATTAATAGACGTTTTATGGAAAAAAATACAAAAAAAAATTTTTACATACAAATTCATGTATGACAATGTATGATCATTAATGTACATGTACCCTCAAATTACGGATATGCACATGTATGGACATCCATATATGCATCATATGTGAACATACATGGTGATTTTCACCCGGGAATTATTTTTTTTTTTTTTCAAAAATTGGTTTAAAAAAACTGTTTTTACACAAAATAAAATATTTCTAATCAAAAATTTTATTTTTTCACGTTAGAAAATTTACTATCACTTAAAAAGGGCATTGTGGAGGGTATTCATAGATTCGGCCAAGTCGAATTTAACTTTTCAACTTGTTTTAATGTAATTTTTGGATTTGAAACAGTACTAAAAGAAAATTATGAAAGTATGCCTTAAATGTACGCGAATGTTTAAAAATTGGAAAAATAAAAAACGCGAGGACTAAGACTCCGAACTTGACAAAAAAAATCAAAAAAATCGAAAATGGCGATTTTTCATTTTTGGAATTTTGCAGCATTTGCTTTCTTTTAATGCATGCCTGCATATTTTTCTTTTTAGTACTGCTTCAAATCAAAAAGTTAAACTAAAAAAAAAATAAATCGGTCCAAATATGTATAAATAAACCTAAACTCAAAAAATTCCGTAGATAAATATTAGTGAATATTCACTTAAAACAAATGAAATTTTATTTAAACTCCATTCCACTGATTACACTGTAAGTAGGTGAAAATGACACACCGAAACGCCGAGACACGTCAACCTATTTTATTTGAATGATAAAACTTAAAAAACTTGTTAAAAACTTGTTATTTGTCAAAATTAATATCTAGAAATAATATACGTCCATTTTCAAGCGGACATGGAACAATATTGCTCTTATTTGATGAATTTTATATTTTTTTTTGTATTTATTAAATTTTTACTCTACATTTGCAAATTTAAAATCGAAATATCTCGTTATTTTGAGCTAACTTTTTAAAACGGAGTATACCACTGGATTATATTACCCAAAAATAAGTTGGGGTGTCTCGGCGTTTTTGTGTGTCATTTCAAAAGTTTAAATTTTACTTACAGTGTTATTTATTTAAAATATAATAATTTTACAGTCAAGTTTTAATGTTAATTTAATGCAGCGATGAGCACACACATACTACTAAAAAATCGAAAATATGCGCTTAAAATATGCGCAAAAAAATTTAAAATATGCACTAAAAAACCTAAAAATATGCATTAAAATATCAAATGTGTGCAATAAAAATCTTGTTTTCATAGGAAAAACTTCTTAAATACTAAAAAGTAACGCCGGGTTTAAATAGTAAAATTAAAAACTTTATATAAGCAAGATTTTTTAGAAATTGACACAATCTATAAAAAAAAAAAATTAAGAAAAAAAATATTTTTTCTTATTTCCAAAATAAAATTTTAAAATTTAAAATAGTTTTTGAAACAAATAAATTTCAATTTGCGTTTTTGATAATTTATGCCAAAATATGCAAAAATATGCACTTAAAAGTTGGAAATATGCACCAAATATGCATTTAAAACCAAAATATGCAAAAATATGCATTTTCATCAAAATATTTAAATATATGCAAAAACAAATCGATGCCTTTTTAACGAAAATTTCTTTATTGTGAAAGATAATTGGTCGATATCGTTTTTTGCATTTGCACGGAAATCTCATCCCTACTGCTTACTTTTTTAAATAAACTGCAAACAGTTTATGATAAATTTTTTTTAGTGTACACTGAAAATAACAAAAATTTTAGGTTAGGAGAAAATAATTCTTTTAAAAAAGTATGAACAAAAAACTAAAGGTTCTTACGTCCTCTTTATTGTGAAAGATAATTGGTCGATATCGTTTTTTGCATTTGCACGGAAATCTCATCCCTACTGATTACTTTTTTAAATAAACTGCAAACAGTTTATGATAAATTTTTTTTAGTGTACACTGAAAATAACAAAAATTTTAGGTTAGGAGAAAATAATTCTTTTAAAAAGTATGAACAAAAAACTAAAGGTTCTTACGTCCTCTTTAATTTCCATGTAGGTTTTACAAATATTTTCTTGAACCCCGACGAAATATTTGACGGTTACAATTTCACAGTAATTTTTTTCAGTGTATTATTTGACGAATTTGGAAAAAGAAAAATGATATTTATAATTTATGTAAACCTGTATAACATTTCATTTCTATTTTTCGCGTTATGTCGCGTTTTGTGGATTTTGCAATCCGCGCAATTTTTCGCAAACCAAGCATGCAATGTTTTAAAACAATTCCCTTTTATCATTAATTAATAATTTTAAAATAGAACAATTAAATACTAATAAAATTTTAAAATTAACAATATTTCATAAGTGCTACCCTCATGTTTATTTTTAAAAGTAAATTTGATACAAAACAAGTTGAAAAGTTAAATTCGACTTGGCCGAATCTATGAATACCCTCCACAATGCCCTTTTTAAGTGATAGTAAATTTTCTAACGTGAAAAAATAAAATTTTTGATTAGAAATATTTTATTTTGTGTAAAAACAGTTTTTTTAAACCAATTTTTGAAAAAAAAAAAAAATAATTCCCGGGTGAAAATCACCATGTATGTTCACATATGATGCATATATGGATGTCCATACATGTGCATATCCGTAATTTGAGGGTACATGTACATTAATGATCATACATTGTCATACATGAATTTGTATGTAAAAATTTTTTTTTGTATTTTTTTCCATAAAACGTCTATTAATTGAAATTTTTTCAAATAAAAATAATTTGTACTAATTTATGACACTGATTTTTTAATAAAAACTAACGAATATTTAAAAAAATATACTTTGGACTTTATGATACTTTAGGATAATCAAAGCTTTTAAGAATTAACCACTTTCGAATGAATTCACAAATAAAATACATTCGATTTTTATAGTCACTGAATACAATTATCTTTAAATATCAATATTTCTTGGAATGGATTCGATTTTTGCCATTAAATAGAATTATTGTTTATGAGAATTTTAAAAACTGAATGCATTCTTTATTTCATTTATTTATTATTCATGAGACTTTTAAAAATCGAATTTATAAAAACTTACGCATTCAATTTCAAAGTCAAATGAAAAAGAAATCGAATTCATTCTATATTTTAAAATCAAATGTACACTCTAATTAAACTGATTTCAGTTTTCTACTATAAATTGGGTAAATTTGGGAAATATGGGAAATTTACTCAATTTATAGTAGTATATTTTTTGAATTTGTTGAAATTTACCCAATTTATAGTAGGAAGCTGGACTCATTTTTTTAGGGTGTAAATTCATTCGATAAATTGTGATTGGGAATTGCAATCATTAAAGTTTAATTCAGAACACAAAGTCTTATTAGGGGATGAAATCCTTCGCAGCTCTGACAGTAATACCGTCAGAGTGTTCGAATTTTCTTCTAAATTTGGTTGTTTACGTTAGTGCCGTTCATATTCGCCTATAGAATACAAAAATTATAACCAATCTTGATGATGTATGATCATTATTGTCCAACCGAACGACTTTTTTAGACTGAAACCATACATGAACTTCGTCCAATTTTGCAAAGTTCTGGCGAACCAAACATTAATAAAAAATTTTTTTAAGACATGTATGCTATGCAGATGCATAGCATATATGAAGGAGTATGGCTTATACCTATCCACACTAAAGGTGTCCTAACGACTAAGGTAATTTTTCAAAATCACTTTTTAATACGTGGTAGGGTCCTAAATTGTAGTTTTGTATCTAAAAATGAGTAAGCCAAAATTTGGAGACAATCGGATAAAAATAACTCGTGCCGAAAATGGATTGAAGTTTTGGGACACTCTTATCTGATGAAAAAACACGTTTTTTCTAGTTTTTTGAAAAATATTGGTATATGATATTTTTTGTTAATTTTTTTGTTAAGTAATATGAAAATGGTAATAAATTACCTTTCCAAAAAGCTTAAAGAAATTCAAATCTGATGAAAAATAAGCATTTTACGCATACATGCCCCAGACCATTGCATGGTTTTTAAAGCCAAAATTTGAAAATTTTGAAAATTTTTAGGCAAAAAAATAAAAAAAAATAAATTTTACTTTATAATTATATTAAATACATGTTATAGATAAAAACTAACAGATATGGTAGTCTAACTTTTTTTTTCATTTGGCGTGGGTAGTGATATAATTTCCGCGGATTCCAAAGAAAATGAGTTTTTCTAAAATAATTTAGCAAATATGGGAAACAATTTTCTGTATTGTATTATACGAAGTGAAATACATAAATTCTGTAAATTTTTTGAGAATTCGGGCATCTTTAACCACTTTTCGTCGAGGTGAAATGACAAATTTGAGACGTTATACATTTCTATAATACAAAATATCTGCATATATCCGATTTCTCAAAAGTTACAGAATTTACGTTTTACACTTCGATCCGCTCAATAGAGCACAAATTTTCAAAAATTTGCTTAATTATTGTAGAAAAACGCATTATATTTGGAATCCGCGGAAATTTTATCACTACCCGCGCCAAATAAAAAAAAAGCTTGACTACCATATCTGCTATTTTTAATCTTAAACATGTTTTCAATTTGATCATAAAGTAAAATTAAATTTTTACTATTTTTTTGCCTAAAAATTTTGAAAATTTGAAATTCTGGCTCTAAAAACCATACAATGGTCTGGGGCATGTATTCGTAAAATGCTTATTTTTCATCCGATTTTAATTTTATTAGTCGTTTTGAAAAGGTAATTTAGTACCATTTTCATATTATTTTACAAAAAATTTAACAAAAAATATTAAATACCAATGTTTTTCCAAAAACTAGAAAAAACGAGTTTTTCGTTCTTATAAGAATGTCCCAAAATTTCAATCCATTTTCGGCACGAGTTATTTTTAGCCGATTGTCCCCAAATTTTGGCTCACTCATTTTTAGATACTAAAGAACAATATAGGACCCTACCAGGTATAAAAAGGTGGTTTTCGTTTTTAAGGACACCTCTAATCCACACATAGTTGCATACATTTACATATATGGAATATTACATTACTTGTGTATGTTCATATATGTTCCCATATATGACATACATTTCCATACATTGTTCATATACTATCATACATGGAATCATGTATGAGCATGTATGAACATACATGGTCATTTTCACCCGGGTTTACAAAATTTTTTTTTGAGTGTAAAATTTTTATTGAGTGTAAAATTTTTTTCGAGTGTATTTTTTTTTAGTAATTTTTAAACAAAAAAAAAAAATAATTTACTAATTTTTTTTTTGAGTGTAAAATTTTTTTTGAGTGTAAAATTTTTTTTCGAGTGTAGTTTTTTTTGGTTTTTGTATAAAAATATTTTTGAGTGACAAAAATACGTTGTAAAATATTTTTGTAATTTACCAATGTTTTTAAAACAGGTTTAACGGGTTTCCAACACGTGAATTTAAGGTGAAGCTAACCTGAATATCACGGTTTTGCTAATAACTTTTGAACCACTGGATCGATTTGGCTGAAATTCGAAATGAGCCAGGCCGGGGGAACGACAAAAATATATGCCGGGCTTCAGCATCCTCAGAACTGCCTTTTGAAAGTTAGCTTGATTTTTATCTCGTAAATTCACGAAAAACCCTTGCCGAAATTCAGTCATTTGCTCATAACTTTTGAACCACTGGACCGATTTCGCTGGATTGCAATACCAACCTGACCAGGTAAATGCCCAACATATATGCCAAACTTCAGGAGCCTCCGTAAAGTCTTTCAAAAGTTAGCGTGTTTTCAACAGACAGACAGACAGACAGACAGACAGACAGACAGACAGACAGACAGACGGACAGACGGACGGACGGACGGACGGACGGACGGACGGACGGACGGACATCGCTAGATCGTCTTAAAATCGATCGAGGATCATGAATATATATACTTTATGGGGTCCTAGACCAATATTTCGAGGTGTTACAAACGGAATGACAAACTTATATATACCCTCTATCACTAGAGTGGAGGGTATAAAAACCACACCCATAGGCATGTAAAATAATCATAGATGATAATATTACCAGGGCAATTAAATTCATGCACTTACAATTAAATCTAAAGCATTTTGGAAAGCCCTCCTAAACCAATTTCTATGTTAGAATAAAAAAATTCTTAAGATTTTCATTTGATCAAAATCGGTCAATTATCGACAACAAGCATTCATTTACATAAACTTCCTTGCCCTGATTAGTAGTATTTGTTTTAATATTTAATTTAAAATATTATAAAATTTATCAACTATTTTTTTTGCTGTTTAATAAAATTATTTACTTTTAATTTCAACAATAAAATTATTCATTTAGAATATTTTCACATAATTTGTATACGATTAAATATTATGACATTAAAATGTAATGCAACACAATTAGTTTTGATCAAATTGTAATGTCAGCTTTTAAGCACTTTTTAATTTAATGACATGCATTTTTATATTAATGAAAAAACATTGAAAAAAAATTTGCATAACCAAATGGGGTCAATTGTTATGAACTAGAATTATGGCAAAAAAAATCAAAGAATTATAATTTTTAATATGTTGTTCAAAATTTAGAGGATTAATACTTAAATGCACCTGATCCCAATTAATCTCAGCAATTGTTAAAAAAATCAGCTGTTGTATGTGTATGTTTATTTATGTATGTATCTTAAATTTGGGGAAAACTTTTTTGGTAGTAACAAATTTTTTCCATATATTCCCTTTCCCATTTTTTAGTTAAATTTAAACAAATTTTAGGAAAATTCATTAACTATTTTTAAAGATTTTTTTTTTCCAAATTTTAGTTAGATATGTACATTTTTTTAGTGTTTTATCCTCTAAATGAACGATGTAGGCCTCTTGGTATTTATCTAATCTTTTCGTTTGAACGATTTTGTCATTATGGTATGGTAATAGTTAATTGTTTTACTGCTGGTTTATTGGCCCACTCAAAAACTAAAATAATTTTAACATAATATTCTAATAATAAATTGTTTATTGACCTACTCAATAAATACCTAGTCAGAAAAATGCAATCGCAAAAGCGTTGTGAAAGCGTTGTGGACGGTTGTACGAGCGTTCTGTATACTTACTTCAAAGCGCCTTCAGATGATCCGAATGATAACATCGATCTACGCTAGGTTTAAAGCGTTTTAAAAGCGATGTGAAATAGTGCTTTGAGAACGTTTGTTAAAAGTCATCAAAGCGCTTTAAAAACCCAAAGTAAAGGATTTCTGTTTTAGTTCGGTTATAATAATTAGTTTGATACAAAAAGAAATCTGAAAAAAATTGTTTCTACTCCTTAAAATTCTCAAAAAAAAAAATTTAAAAAAATTTCTCAAAACTTAGAAGGGTCAGTCTTAGTGAAATCAATCAAAAATAGCTAAAAATTTTCGTGACCCCCTCCGATTTTGATGAAATTTTGTTTAGTTGTAAAACTAAGTGATAAACTAATGCACACTTATTTTCAGCCCTCTAAGTAAACAGTGGGCGAAAACACGAAGGGTCAAAATTCCCCCAAAATCTCCCAGTCGCGACACTTTGCACCGTAAAAACTTAATATCGTTGGTTCTATTATAGCTAGAAAGCCCATTTTTGGTTTGTTTTGAAGCTCATAATACCTACCTTAACCAAGACCTACCTTAACCAAAAAATTTTCGAAAAAAAATAAGGGTTACCTCCCTTATTTTAAGGTCGTGATATACGGAGGAGAAAATGGGGAGGATGGTATCCCCCGATTTTTTTTTTACTTGATAATTTTAAAGAGAAAGTCCTAAAGAATATATTCTAAAATTTTTAAGTTGGGACAACAATGGGATCGCTCAAAATCAAAATTTTTCACAATTTTCCCCAAAATCTCCAAATCGCAACACTCTTTAACCTTAAAAATTTAATATCATAAGTGCTTTTGTAGCTACAGAGCCCATTTTTTTTGTTTTAAAGCTTATAATACGCTCTACAAGACATGACAAAACCAAAAAAATTTCCAAAAAAAGGAATTGGTGCACCCCTTATTTGAAGGTCGTGGCAAAGGGTGGAGGAAATGGGGGGAAAAAATCCCCCGATTTTTTTTTTTACTTGGTATTCTCAAAGTGCAAGTCCTAATGAACATACTCTACAATTTTTATGTTGGGACAACAATGGGATCGACCAAAATCAAAATTTTCCCCCAAAATCAACAAATCGCGACATTCTTGCGCCTCCAATTGGAGTCCTAAGATAAAAATGTCAGGATATGCTCTCTAGGACTTACTCTTTAAAAAAAACAAGGTAGAAAAAAATTGGGGGATACTATCCCCCGATTTCCCCCACCCCTTGCCACGATCTTTTAATACAAGAGCCACCCCTAATTTTTTTTATTTTTTTTTGTGATAGTAATATTGTAGAGCATATTAAGAGCTTTAAAACAAATCAAAAATGGGCTCTGTAGCTACAATACAGTCCACGATACTAAATTTGTAATGTGCAGGAGTGTCGCGATTTGGAGATTTTGGTGGAAATTGTGAAAAATTTTGATTTTGGTCGATCTGATTGTTGTCCCAACATAAAAATTTTAGGATATGTTCATTAGGACCTGCACTTTGAGAATACCAAGTAAAAAAAAAATCGGGGGATATTTTTCCCCCATTTCCTCCACCCTTTGCCACTACGTTTAAATAAGGGGGGCACTCTTTCTTTTTTTTTGGAAATTTTTATGGTTATGGTTGGTCTTGTAAAGCGTACTATAAGCTTTAAAACAAACAAAAATGGGCTCTGTAGCTACAATAGCACTTTTGATATTAAATTTTTAAGGTTCAAGATTTGGTGATTTTGGGGGAAATTGTGAAAATTTTTGATTTTGAGCGATCCCATTGTTGTCCCAACTTGAAAATTTTAGAATATATTCTTTAGGACTTTCTCTATAATATTATCAAGTAAAAAAAAATCGGGGGATACCATCCTCCCCATTTTCTCCTCCCTTTATCACGACCTTAAAATAAGGGAGGTAACCCTTATTTTTTTCGAAAATTTTTTGGTTATGGTAGGTCTTGTAGAGCATATTATGAGCTTCAAAACAAACCAAAAATGGGCTTTCTAGCTATAATAGAACCAACGATATTAAGTTCTTACGGTGTAAAGTGTCGCGACTGATAGATTTTGGGGGAAATTTTGACCCTCCGTATTTTCGGTCCCTGTTGACTTAGAGAGCTGAAAATTTGCATTTGTTAGTTTTTTACATAGTGTAAGACCTAAACCAAATTTCATCAATATCGGAGGGGGTCAAAAATATTCATGATTGATTTCACTAATAATGACCCAGAAAATTAAAAAAAAAAATCTAAAAAAAACAAGTAAGAGTGTTAAATTCGGCTGTGCCGAATCTTTTATACCCTCCAACATGCAAAAAAAAATCCAGGGTCGTTTTCTTTTTTTTGGGAGGGGTCGGAAGTGGTCATTGGGGGAACAAATTTCCCCTCGAAATATATGTTTAAAAATTCATTCTTATGCTTTTCGCACTAAAATAATACAAGTTTATCATAATTTTACAATTTTTTTTTAATCCACGCCCACAAAAGGGGGGCGGGCCGAAAAACACGATATTTTCTAATCTCCCGGGTCCAAATGCAAAACTTTAAGCTTCTTAAAGCATAAAAATGTTGCATTTGTTAAACAAAAACACAAAAAATCATGTAAAAATATGGTGTTTTTAAGAGGCTGGTTTAGTTTCTTAAGGGGGAACTTTTTTCCCCCTGGTCCGATTTTGCCCATCTCCGAACTTAACCAGCCAGACATATTTCTGCCAAACTTCAGGAGGGTAGCCCTTTTATTTTGGACTGTATCGTGTCTTCCACAGACGGACGGACAGACGGACGGACGGACGGACAGACGGACGGACGGACGGACAGACGGACATCGCTAGAATGTCTTAGAATCGATCACTGATCAATAATATATATACTTTATGGGGTCATAGACCGATATTTCGATGCGTTACACATGGAATGACAAAGTGAGTATACCCCAATACTGTAGTTGGAGGGTATAAAAATGTATGATTTTTATACCCTCAAACCACAGTATGGGGGTATACTCACTTTGTCATTCCGTGTGTAACGCATCGAAATATCGGTCTAGGACCCCATAAAGTATATATATTATTGATCAGTGATCGATTGTAAGACATTCTAGCGATGTCCGTCCGTCCGTCCGTCCGTCCGTCCGTCCGTCCGTCCGTCCGTCTGTCCGTCTGTAGAAGACACGATACAGTCCAAACTAAACAAGCTAGACTTCCAAAGTTTAGCACGAATATGTCTTATATTTCTAGGCAGGTTAAGTTCGGAAATGGGGAAAATCGGACCAAGGGGAAAAAAGTTCCCCCTTGGAGAACTAAACCAACCCAAGAAAAACCGCATTTTTTCAGGGTTTTTTGTACTTTTGCTAAGCAAATGCAACATTCTTATCTCAGAAAAAGTTAAAAATTGTAGGGGAAAGGTGCCCCCTACCGTCTCCCCCCAATCCCCCCCCCCAAAAAAAAAGACGCCCCTGGATTTTTTTATATAGTTTTTTTACATTTTGGAGGGTATTAAAGATTCGGCACAGCCGAATGTAACACTCTCACTTGTTTTTATTAAAAAACAAAAAAATAATTGTTTTTCAAAAATAGTTTCGGAACTAAGAAATTAAAAAAATGTAAAGAACTCTTAAAACGCTTTTCGAATACGGTCGCAAAGCGTTCGAAGAAAACGTTTTGAGATTGCATTTTTTTGTTATATTGCTTTCAGAGCACTTTTCAAAAACGCTCGCAAAGCGTTTGAAAATAGCGTTTTGAGTTACTTTTTTTTTGTTACAGTGCTTTCAGAAAGCTTTTTTTTTGGAACCGTCGTCAATTTCTGCTAGGGTAGGCGCGTGTAAAAGTAAAAAAAAAAAAACAAGTAGAAAAGTAAATTTGACTTGGCCGAACCCATGAGTACCCTCCACAATGTCCTTTTTAAGCGATATTAAATTCTAACGTGAAAAAATTAATAATAATAATAGTTTTGATCACATGATCAATTATTTTTATTTATTCTTTCTATTTATTTACAACTCATTTTAAATAAATTCAACCTAACCGAGAACTGGTAACAATGACCGTCGTCTCGTTGTAGCGAAAAAACCAAGGGCTCTGGTGGGAATCGAAACCACGACCCCCACGTTGAAAGGCTAGCACGCTACCACCTAGCCTACGGGGGCCCCAAAAATTAATAATTTTGATTAGAAATATTTAATAATGTTGTTTTTTTTTTTTTTTTTTTATTATTTTTAGTACCAAAAGGTACATAAAAATAAAATGTATTTATTCGGCCTTTATATATGTATATATATTCGATTAGAGTTTTATTCTAGTTCGAGGCCCAAAAATATTTCTATTTATGATATTGTCATAATAGAGTATTTTTAATTTATTGCTTTAAAAAAGTTACTATCTCATAGTATGTCTGTACTGATCAGTTTCATCCCCACTAAAGACAAACAGACATACTATGAGATAGTAACTTTTTTAAAGCAATAAATTAAAAATACTCTATTATGACAATATCATAAATAGAAATATTTTTGGGCCTCGAACTAGAATAAAACTCTAATCGAATATATATACATATATAAAGGCCGAATAAATACATTTTATTTTTATGTACCTTTTGGTACTAAAAATAATAAAAAAAAAAACAACATTTAACACAAAGTTTAGTACGACTTATCCTACCAACACTATTGTTTGGTTAGGCACTGTTGTTATTGTAAAATAACAGCAACACATATATTAATAGTTACCGACGGTGATTTAATATATACAATTTTTGCTTTAAAAGAGTTATTTTTGTTGGAAAACAGATTTCGGACCTTCATAATAGTACTTCTCATATAACTTGGGAAATATATCAAATATTATGTCTGGTTTGATGTTTGATTGACCAACGATGATTCTCTAAAGTCTGCTGAAGATTCCTTTAGTGGGGATGAAACTGATCAGTACAGACATACTATGAGATAGTAACTTTTTTAAAGCAATAAATTAAAAATACTCTATTATGACAATATCATAAATAGAAATATTTTTGGGCCTCGAACTAGAATAAAACTCTAATCGAATATATATACATATATAAAGGCCGAATAAATACATTTTATTTTTATGTACCTTTTGGTACTAAAAATAATAATAAAAAAAAAAAAAAAACAACATTTAACACAAAGTTTAGTACGACTTATCCTACCAACACTATTGTTTGGTTAGGCACTGTTGTTATTGTAAAATAACAGCAACACATATATTAATAGTTACCGACGGTGATTTAATATATACAATTTTTGCTTTAAAAGAGTTATTTTTGTTGGAAAACAGATTTCGGACCTTCATAATAGTACTTCTCATATAACTTGGGAAATATATCAAATATTATGTCTGGTTTGATGTTTGATTGACCAACGATGATTCTCTAAAGTCTGCTGAAGATTCCTTTAGTGGGGATGAAACTGATCAGTACAGACATACTATGAGATAGTAACTTTTTTAAAGCAATAAATTAAAAATACTCTATTATGACAATATCATAAATAGAAATATTTTTGGGCCTCGAACTAGAATAAAACTCTAATCGAATATAAATATTTAATAATGTTATATTACTTTGCTTATCCATGCAAAAGGAATTAAAATATCAGTCGACGACCCCATCAAATATCCAAAAGAGCTGTACATTTCGTAAGTGAGTGCAAAAATAAGTGCAAAGGAGTGTTTTTACATTTTGGAGAGTATAAAAGATTCGGCACCAAAGAATATACCACTCTCACTCGTTGTATTAGACTTGGTGAAAAAGTAGTTTTGGTAAAAAAAAATATTTTTTTTTTTTACGAAAAACAAAGTTATGTTAAAAAAAAATTTAATGAACCCAAAATTTTTGGTGAAAAAAAAATTAATGAAAAAAATTGATGAATTTTTTTGATGAAGAGAAAAATTTTTTGATGTAAAAAAAAGATGATGAAAAAAAATATGAAAAAAAAGTTTTTTTTTGTGAGAAAAAAATTGATAATAAAAAATTTGATAAAAAAATTTTGATGAAAAAAATGGATGAAAAAAATATGATAAAAAAAATTTGATAAAAAAAATTTTTATGAAAAAAAAAAAAATTTTGAAAAAAAAATTAATGAAACAAAAAAATTGATGAAAAACAAAAATTGGATGAAAAAACAAAAAAAAAATATGAAAAAAAATTTTTGATGAAAAAAAAAAAAAAAATTGATGAAAAAAAAAATTGATGAAAAAAAAAAAAAAATTGATGAAAAACAATTATGTTACTTTTTATTCACCAGCTGGTGAAAAACGGTTTTATTCACCACGAGGTGAATTATTATCCAAGTTACAAACCCATGTTATTAAAATTTTTGGATTTAAGAAAATGAAAATAGTAATTCTTGTTTTCTTTTTCGTTTATTGTTAGCTTATATAGTCAAACTGAGGTGGCGTCCTGCAACTTTTTTAAAATTAGACACCAGCTTAAAAACATTATCATGTTAAAACAATTTTCTTCTGACTTTAAATTTTATTTTTTAATGTTCAAATATTTTTGAGTAACAAAAATACTTTGTAAAATATTTCTGTGGCTTACCTATGATTTTTAAGCTTGTTTTTTGAAAGCTTGGTCTTTTCAACATGTGAGTCTAAGGTGAAACCAATCTTAAATTTGTGGTTTTGCTCATAATTGAAAAATATCAATTGTAACTCGTAAGAGATCAATTGTAGTTCGAAAACGATCAATTGTAATTCGAAAAAGATCAATTGTTATTCGAAAAAGATCAATTGTAATTCATAAAAGATCAATTATAATTCGTAAATGATCAATTGTAATTCGATGAGTCCATTTGTAATTCAAGGATTCCATTTGTAATCCGAAGATTCCAATTGTAATTCGAAAACGAACGAGTAGATAAAAAAAAAAAGTTTTGTAAGCCTTAAAGTTGGTGGTTGCCAAAGGTGAGGGCTCACCAAGAGCCTGCATCTTGGCAAAAAATGGCTTAAATATATTCTTTTTATCAACTTTTAGTGATATGGATGTTACAGCGGCTAGCTTAGAGCTTCATGGGAAGTCTATTTGGCTCGCATCTGCGTATTTTCCTAATCCGGGGTCAATACCCCCGGAGAAGGTTGTCGGTCTAATTCGGGAGTCTGAATCTAGGGGACACCAGTTAGTAGTGTGTTGTGATGCTAATGCACATCATTCGATATGGGGAAGTACAGACACAAATGATAGAGGCGAATCACTTTTGGAGTTTTTGTTAAGCACTAACCTCTATATTTGTAACAAGGGTGGTGAACCAACTTTCGTTACAAGTACGCGGCAAGAGGTTCTTGACGTAACACTTGTATCAGATACATTGTCTGATAGAATTGATGACTGGAGAGTTTTGGAAGAGCATTCTTTCTCAGATCATCGCTACATTGAGTTTTTACTCAGGGAGCGTGCCCCGGTTGAGACAGTCTCTAGAAATCTGAGGAGAACAAACTGGGTGAAATATAGGGAGACTTTTTCTTTGCTTTTGGATGAAGTACCCCTATCTGAACCGCATAGTTTAGCGGAAATTGACTGTCTGGTTGACCATATAACAAATGTTTGTAATAGGTGCCTGGATGCGTCTTGCCCTTCTGCAAAGCCTAGAGGAAAAAAAAAGCCACCTTGGTGGTCAAATGAGTTGCAGACGAGCAGAGATTCCTGCAGAAAGCTCTTTAATAAGGCTAAATTTTCAAGAGCGGACGAGGACTGGTCTGCATACAGGCTGCAACTTAAGAGTTATAAAAAGATGATCAGAAATGCAAAATGTGATTCTTGGAAAAACTTCTGTGGAAACATAGAAGACGTTTCTGAGGCATCCAGGCTGCGCAAGGTTCTGGCTTCTTCTCCTTGCACCCTGGGATACCTGAAAGATCCTAATGGGGTGTGGTCTTCCTCCAGTGGAGAGTCGCTGGATCTCCTTTTAAACACGCATTTTCCGGGCAATTCCATGACGCCGTTTCAAGCTTTGGAACGTTCTGACGCCCAAGCATCTGAAATTGCTTCGGAAATAATAAATATGCCAACATTAATCTGGGCGATAAAAAGCTTCAGGCCCTATAAATCCCCGGGACCTGATGGTATAATCCCGGCTGAGTTGCAGCAAGTGTCGGACTATATAGCCCCGTTGCTGTATAATCTATACACAGCATGCATCAACTGGTCGTACATTCCTTTAAAATGGAGGGATACCAGAGTCGTATTTATCCCGAAGGCTGGGAAAAGTTCCCACACAGCTCCGAAGGATTTCAGACCAATTAGTCTGTCTGCTTTTTTGTTAAAGACAATGGAACGAATGATAGACTCATATTTGCGTAGAGTGATTGACCCGAGGTTGCTTTCGACAAAGCAACATGCATACAGCAAGGGACGATCAACGGAAACAGCTCTTCATGAGCTCGTTGGTACCATCGAGAGATCGCTTTCGGTAAAGGAGTACACTATGGTGGCCTTTCTTGATATTGAGGGGGCTTTTAATAATGTCATCCCAGAATCGATAATATTGGCATTGTCTGGTCTGGGAGTAAAGCGTGAAATCGTTTTAATGGTGGAAAACCTACTTGCCAATAGACGTATAACGTCTGAATTGGGAGCGTCCGTCATATCTCGATTTGTCAATAGGGGCACACCACAAGGAGGTGTTCTTTCGCCGCTTCTTTGGAACCTGGCACTGAATTCAATGCTACTATCTCTAGAAGCAAGTGGTTGTCATGTTGTCGCATATGCTGACGATGTCGCGATAGCGGTAAAGGGGAAGCATCTGCCAACATTGCGGGACATTCTTCAGGGTTCTCTGAAAGATCTGTCTAAATGGGCAAGAGACTGTGGTCTAGGAGTTAATCCTTGTAAAACAGAGCTTGTTTTATTTACAAGGAAAAATAAGATTCCTGCTTTTGATCCTATTTCTCTGGACGGTACTGAAATCACCTTCTCAGATGGAGCCAAGTATATTGGAGTATTTCTAGATAGGAACGGGTGAGAAAAGCAACGATTGCTTTGTATTCCTGTAAAAGGGCCATTGGAAAACGATGGGGTTTTAGCCCTCAAGTCGTTCATTGGATCTATACAGCAGTGGTGCGTCCAATTTTGCTGTATGGAATCATTGTCTGGTGGCCTGCTTTAGAAACAAAATCGAACTGTGTCTTTATCACGAAGGTACAGAGAATGGCGTCAATGTGCATCACTGGTGCTCTTCGTATTACACCTACGGCTGCATTAGAAATCCTCCTTCACCTGATACCCTTGGACATATTGGGTAGGCAGTATGCAGCTGCGTCGGCAATTCGACTTAATAGCACGCTGCAATGGAGGAGCAGCGATTGTGGCCATAGCGCGATCTTGAAAAAGATAACAATACCACAAAATGTGGATTGTGCTCCCTCTTTGAGCCTCTTTGAGCGCCACTTTACCACTATGATACCATCCAGGGAGTCTTGGATGGGAGATACTCCGGGTAGTGGAGCTACCATAAATTTTTACACAGATGGATCGAGGCTGCACGAACAAGTGGGCTTTGGAGTCTATTCGGAAGAGCTTGGGTTGAGCCTGGCTCGTAGATTGCCAGATCATTGCAGTGTCTACCAGGCAGAGATGCTGGCAATAAAGGAAGTGGCTGACTGGTTGAGCTGCAATGTCTTGTCTACAACCGCAGTCAACATCTATACTGACAGTCAAGCCGCGGTCAAGTCCCTGGATTCAATGTTTCTGAAAACAAGATCTGCCCTTAACTGTCGCACGTCTTTAAATGAGATGGCCAAGCAGTTTAACATACGACTCATATGGGTCCCAGGGCACAGAGACATTCCAGGGAATTGCAAAGCCGATGAGCTTGCAAGACTAGGAACTACCTTACAGGTTCCAACAGAATTGGAATGTGTTGGTATGCCTCTAGAAACTTGCAAGCAAAACCTACGGCTTTGTTCTGCGACGGAGACTAATCAAAGATGGGCAAATGGATTGACGAGTGAGACAACACGACTGATTTGGCCTTCTCTTAATCAGGGGCGCACAAGTGAGCTGATATCGCTTCCAAGAGGAGAGATTTCAACGGTGGTTTCTATAATTACCGGACACTGTCTTATAGGGAAGCACGCAGAGCGGTTATTTATTTATCGTATGGCGTTAATACAAATTATCATTTTTTTTTTTGTTTCATAAGTACTACTACATATTTACATGCCTATGTTAAAGTACATAAAAATTGGTTTGCATAACAAAAAAAAAAAAAAATATAAAAAATAAGCGAAGTATAGAGTTAAATATTGATGTCTATGTTTGATAGCCATTGAACTGCTTCGGGACTGGCGTTGTTTAGTTCGGACAAGTCTTCGGTGAATCTTCGGAGTGGACATTCTAAAGTTATGTGATATATGGATTGTTCAATATAACTGCAGTCACAAAAGGGAGTATCAGATGACCCCCATTTATAAAGAGTTGATGCACACCTGCCATGGTTTGTGCGAATTCGATTTAATCTCACCCATAGGAGTCTGGGTAATTCTGAACCAGGTGGCATACTTGTCAAGTCTTGAAACTGGAATGGATCTTCACTGGATGAGAGGGCCCATTCGTCTTTCCATGCAGCACGTGCATCAAAATTATTTTGCTTCAGTGTCTGGGCTAGTTTCAAAGGAGGATTGCGTGATCTAAGGCGATTCCCTATACATGTATCTATGAACTCGTGAATTGGAAGAGATGGATTAGATGTTATCTTGTTGTATTCACGTAGGAGTGCATTCTGGCGTCTTATTTTAGGTGGAAGAATGTTACTAAGAACGGGAAGGAACCTTGTGGGAGTGGAAGACATAGTGCCTGTTATTATACGCATTGATGAATTTAGCTGTACGTCTATTTTTCCCACATGTGCACTGTTAAGCCAAACAGGGGCACAATATTCTGCAGCGGTGTAAACTAGGCTTAAGGTTGCAGAGCGTAGAGTACTTCCGGAGGCTCCCCAGGTTGTTGATGCTAGTTTTTGGATTATATTGTTCCGAGTTTTAATTTTGCCAGCTGTGTTTTCTAGATGCCTTTTGAACGACAATGTTCTATCCAGTGTTACGCCTAGGTATTTTGGAGTAGGATTGTGGTTTATTGTTACATCACCAAATTTTACAGTGAGCTTCGAATCCGCCTGGATGTTATTTAGATGGAAGCATGAAACCTCAGTTTTATTTAAGCTAGGACAAAGACGCCATTTTTTAAAATACTGACCTAGTGCTGATAGATCATGTGTGAGAACCATTTCTGTTTGCATCATATCTATGTGCTGTGTAGCAATCGCTATATCGTCGGCATATGCAAACTTCTTGGAGTAGGTTGGTGGTAGATCATGTGTGTATAAGTTAAATAGCAGAGGTGCTAGAACTGAACCCTGGGGGAGACCATTGTTAAGTTTACATTTTCTACTATGTTTGTTATCTAGATAGACTTTGAAATGTCTATCACTTAACATGTTGTTGAGTAGGGTTGCCGTTCTTTTGCAGGGAATGACTTTAAGGAACTTGTATATCATACCGTCTTTCCATACAGTGTCATATGCTGCTTTCAGATCTACAAAGGCGACTGAAGTTTTAAGTTTGTCTTGAAAACCGGATTCAATGAAGGTGGTGAGAGCGAGTACTTGGTCGGAGCAGCTTCTCCCAGATCGAAAACCGGCTTGTTCCAGCGGTATAATGTTGTTTATCGAAGGCTCTATTCTATTGTATATAAGCCTTTCAAGGACTTTGTAGATTACGCTGAGCAAAGCAATTGGACGGTAGCTATCAGCCTGATATTTTGGCTTGCCATTTTTCAACAGTGCTAAGATTTTTGATCTTTTTAGTGCAGAGGGTATGTGTCCAGTAAGCATAATATTGGAATAGAACTGAGACAGCCATTTTTTGAAATTCATTCCACTATGTAAAAAGAATTCCGGAAAAATACCATCAGCACCTGCAGACTTTCCTGCTTTTAGCTGTTGTAAAGCGCAATCAACTTCCTCCAGACTAAATGGGCCCGAAAATTGTGGAATATTTTGAGCATTACTTTTTAACGTTTTGAGCTTCTTCTTGGTGGCGATAGTTTCACTTTTATCTGATATCATCTGGGATGTCTTCTTGATGTTTAATGCTATGTCGTCTGGATCGATTGCCGATTTAGTTGTTGTTATCGGTGTGCTACTGCCTAATTTCCGAAGCAGGCTCCATGCTTTACGGCTCGAATGTGTAAAGTTTGTGTTTTCGACAGTTCTTTGCCATTTTGCTATGCGTGAGTTGTCAAGTGAGTTCAGCAGTTCATCGGCGATAGAGGGGTCTTCAGTGCTTATGTATTCTGTGTGGAGTGCATTACTTTCATCAGACCAGCCTGGTATGTATTGTTTACGGAAACCTCTAGGAATGTGTTTCTTAGCAGTGGATATTATTATGCTGACCAGGCGCTGATAGTTTTTAGGAGTTGGACTGAGCCATCTAATATTTGCATCAAGAGACAGTGCATAGGAAGGCCAAGAAGCTTTAAGGAAGTTCCATCTAGGTTTGGGTACTGACTGGACGAGTGGGATTTGAATACCAGTTTCCATAAACACGGGGCGATGTTGGCTGTTTGGGAAGGAGTGGAGTACCTTGCGATGGATCGGAAGCGGAGTGTGATCTTCGTTCAGGCTAACAAAAGTGAGGTCTGGATTGTGGAAGGAGCTTACATCTTTTGCATCAAATACTAGGCGGATGTTATTTACTTCAGCCCATTCGGTTAGCATTGTGCCGCTAACATCATCAGTTGTGTATCGCCAAGAGGTGTGCTGGCTATTAAAATCACCAACATACAGTGATGGATGCGGAAAAATTGGTAGAACTGATAGTGGCCATGGTATGGTGGGAGGTTTGTATATATTAGTGATGTGGGTTCCAGCCATTTCAATTGTAATGGTAAAAATATTATCATTTGAGTCACAACCAATGAGTTTTACATCTTCTATACCACGTCTAACGTATGTTGCAGAACCATACGATCTATGATACAGTACACCTATTACATCGTAACCTTCAATCATGCCACGAGTCTTAAATTCTTCCTCCGATGCTATGTGAGTTTCTTGGATTACCGCAACATCAATATTTTCTTCTTTCAGAGTTCGTGTGAGATAATCACATTTCGCTCTACTCATACCTTCAATGTTGAGCTGTAGTATTCGGACTGAAGGCCCGATCTTCTTTGTCAGGAAGCTCTTAGAAGTGCTGTTTAAATTCATTTTAGGATGCATGTTTCTTAATTATTCTTGATTATTTGTATACGTTAACCAGGAGATCAGATAAATTCTGATAGTTTGGCAGCCAGAGGCGATAGATCATTTAGCGGAGACCAGGGTGCACCTGCAAACAGTTTTGTTCACGGAGGCGATCTATCATTACACCACTGGGATCTAGGGAGCTGTACGATCTTTCAGATTTGTCGGATGTCAAAATTCAACATCTAAGGAGTTTCATAAGAAGCTCAAACTGGTTTAACGACAGGGACTAGTAGGGAAACCTATTACGATCCCGTGGTATCACAATGGACCTCAGAGTATACGTGTGTTGACGTAAAACGTCAGCAGCCACTTACAACCTAACCTAACCTAAGCCTTAAAAACATTTTTTGTTGATTAACTCGTGATTTGGAGTAAAATGTCTCTCTAATAACACTGTGCTAGTCGCAAAAATTAACAAGCTGGGAAACCTGCTTTTCAAAGTTAGCGCTCGTATTCGCGATATTCGCGATTAAAGTTGTAAAGCCTAGGTTCTAAAAAAATTAAATTTTTATGCTTGTGGGATAGTTTTTAAATCTAAACTTAGAAAATGCATTGTATTTTTTCGCGAAAAAAAATTTTCCGCAAAAAAAAAATTTTTCCGCGAAAAAAAAAAAAAAAAAAATTGCAGCGAAAACATTTTTTTTTTTCGAAAGAATTTGTGTCTGTTATGTATTGTATTCTACTCACTTTCGTAAATTAATAGCAAAATAAAAAAAAATAGCAAAAAAAAATTCTCGAAAAAAATTCGCGAAAAAAAATATCCGCGAATAATTTTTTTTTTTTAATATTCAATTGAGTTTAGATAATAAACATTCAGCAATTGTCTAAATAATATAAAAAATATTTTGTTTTACTTAAAAATTAAAAAAAAAATTAATCGCGAATTTTGCTAATACATACACTAACTTTGAAAAAACTGATATTACAATGGGATTTAGTGTACACGAACTAGCTTTACCAGCCGGCTGTCGTAAATTCAAATCAAACTAAAAATATTTATGTTGAACCAATTTTTTAGCGAACAAAAAATTTTGCCTCGAAAAAAATTCACTGTATTATGGTTTATTATGTTAGTTTAACAGACTTGAATGGTTTTAAATTTTAAAATTATCGCAAAAGTTTAAAAATATCGTTTTTATTTTACTTAAGCATCAACATTTTAAATCGCGAATATGAGCGCTAACTTCGAAAACCGGCTAGCACCATTGAATTCAGCGCACTCGAATAAACTTTACCAGAAGGGTGCCCAGCTTGTTAAAGAAAGTGTCAAATTCGAGCACAGTGTAATTACTACCTTAGTTATTACAACTTTCCCAGGCATCTAACGTGTGGCAAATCTTTTTGTTGGTAAAATTTAAAACACAATTTTTGTTCTCCAAATTTCTTAAAAATTAAAAAAAAAAAATATATCGGCAAATAGCTTCTGAGGCTATACTCGGATAATATTCAGCCATCCCAAAAAATACATAAAGTCGACCTTTAAAATATAATTTTAATAATCGTCTTTAAATTTAAAATTTTGAGTCACATGTATTTTAAATGTAATAATAAAAATCCTGACCGCATATGGTGCAAAATTTCTCATCTTTTGTAATGATAATAGAATTAATTCTATTTTATTATGTACATATTATACATAATACATTAAATAAAAGGTTACCATAATAAGCTAAAGAACCAAAAAAATTTTGTTGGGTATCAAAAATTGTGACAACACAAATAAGATCAGTTTTTCTTAAAAATGCTTAAAAAGAATTTGATACAGATTAAATTTTCCGAATTTTCTTGAAATTCGAAAAAAAAAATTAGAAATCTTATTAAAAAAATTTAAATATACCCAAGCAGAAATTGACGACGGTTCTAAAAAAAAAAGCGTTCTGAAAGCACTGCAACAAAAAAAAAGCATTCTCAGAACGCTATTTTCAAACACTATGCGAACGTTTTTGAAAAGTCTTCTGAAAGCTCTATAACAAAAAAAAAAGCAATCTCAAAAACTTTTTTGCAACGCTTTACGAGAGTATTCGAAAAGCGTTTTAAGAGTTCTTTAGATTTTTTTTAATTTTCCGAAACTATTTTTTAATAACAATTTTTTTTTTGTTTTTTAAGTAAAAAAAAATCATCAAAAAAAAAGTTGAAAGTTGTATCAAACAATTATTATAACCGAATTTAAACAGAAATTCTTTACTTTGTGGTTTTAAAGCGCTTTGATGACTTTAAAAAAACGTTCTCAAAGCACTTTTTAACATCGCTTTTAAAACGCTTTAAACCTAGCGTAGATCGATGTTATCATTCGGATCATCTGAAGGCGCTTTGAAGTTGGTATACAGAACGCTCGTACAACCGTCCACAACGCTTTCAAAACGCTTTTGCGATTGTATTTTTCTGACTGGGTAGTTTTAATTAAGAATATATCAAAATCTGGTTATTTTAGTGTTAATTTCTAAATAAAATATTTAATAAATGAAAAATCACGTACAAGTCTATTTACTCCAAAAAATTTATATATCATGCCATATTTATATGAAACAGGTGGTCGCAGGTGTAATTTGTCTAGCTAAATATAATTTAAATCAAATAAACAGAATATTAATAAACCATAAACAAATTTAAAAATACAAAAAAAAAAAATAGCAAAAAATAAACCATGAGAAATGTGCTTTAAATATCCAAATATAAATCCCATTAGGTAAATAATTGAATTAAATTTCTTAGTCAAACTCAATATAATATAATACCCAAACGTAACCCTTAACGGTCGAAAATGCTCAATGTATGCATTAAGATTGGTCGTCCTGAAAGGTATGTTTACTCAAAATAAAACCTGCTTTACAGACTTAAAATCACAATTTGCAAAAAAACAATTTGCTGAAAACTCAGAAAAGAAGAGAAAGTTGTGAAAAAAAATTCTGGAGAATTTAGAAAAATTTTGTAAAAACTATGAAATTATAGTCGGTGGGTGACGTATTTTAACAAATTCATCCACACAGAAAAAAATAAAAAAAATATTTGAGTAAATTTTTAATATGTACTATTGAGTAAAAAATTACTCAATTTTGCACCAGTAAACGATTTAATAGTATTGAGTTAATTTTTAACAAAAATTTATTAAATGTTTGAAAAAAAACTGTAAGCGATTTAATAGTATTGAGTAAATTTTTAATAAAAATTTATTAAATGTTGGAAAATAATTGAGTAAATTTTTAATTGACACAATTAAAAATTTACTCAAAATTTATCTAATTATTATTTTTTTTAATTTTAAAAAAATTTTAAATTTTTTTCCAAAAAAAAAAAAAAAAAACTTGTTTTTTTTCAAACTTTACCAAACATATTTATGTCTCAAAACATAGGAAAATTTTATAAAGACGATTACAAACTTTCATATACATACACAAAAAACTATAAACTAAGCGAGAATTCAAAAAACTATGAGAGTTTAAATGAAATTAAAAACTATTAAATTTTTATTTAATTATTTACTTAAATTGTTTTAAAATTTTTAAGTAAATTTTTAATTGCGTCAATTAAAAAATTACTCAATTTTTGTTTTTAAATGAAAACGAGTGATTACTGAAATTTGTTTCCTCCATATTTTTTTCTTTGCAGTATGGTTGATCTATGCGCTTGAATAAGCTTAATGAAGGGTCGGGCAAAATGACATTTCCTAATCCCCTTGGTCGAGGTACAGGTCAATGAACCTCATAGTGCATATTTTATTTGTTTAACAAATACACGAAAAAAAATGTAAAAAAAATAGTTTTTCTGGAGTTGTTTATGTTGTTCAGATGAGGACTTTTTACCCATTGTCCGATTTTGTCCATTCAAAATCTTACCCAGCCCATGATCATAAAACATGTTCGGGCTAGTTTTAGAAGTCTAGTTCTTAAGTTTGGAATGCAGTGCGCTTTCCACAAAAAGTCGGAAAAACGATCACTGATCTCTACTATTTATACTTAATGGGGTCCTAGATCGATATTTCGAAAAAAATAGTAAAATGGGGAAGCATTAAGAAACAAATTAAACATTTTGGTAAAACTTAGCAAACTTATGAAAAAATTCAAGGATATTTAAAAAAAATACAAAAAAATCGAGAAAAAATTTCTTGAAAGTTCAGAAAAAATTTAAAAATTCTTTAAAGTAAAAAAAAAAAAACAAGTAAGAAAGTTATAGTCGGTCAAGACAGACCATATGATACCCTACACCAGTGTTTTCCGGAAAATGGGTTCCAAATCCAAACATGGGCCGATTGGATTTATCTTTTGTTAGATCTTTATTTAGAATAGAAAACACACACAGATCAAATTTTATTGGAATTGGTTTATTATTTTTGCCAATAGACCGATTAACCTGAATATCGGTCCAAATTTTTATATGGGGGACTAAGTCCAAAAATGGTCCAATTATATTCCAATTAGATTAGGTTACTAAAGTACATGTTTAACACCTAAAAATAAAATTTTTATCAAATATTTTATTTTTTATAAATTTTGAGGAAATAATGTGAATATCGGGAGGGTGGTTTATATGGGGACTACCAGAAGGACTAAACCGATTCATTTGAAATTTGGTATGGTAGTTTGTGCATATAAAATTTTATTACTTGTTAAATTTCAAAACGATAACAACTTAAATACGGTTATTAGAGGCATTTAAGCGAAATTCAAAGGGGGCGTTTGTATGGGGGTTAGAACTTAACATTAACCGATTTTTACCAATTTCAATAGGCTTCGTCCTAGGGCCAAAAGAAGCTTAAGTTTTAAATTTCAAGTCAATTGATTTAAAATTACGACCTGTATCGTGCTTAAACCGATAGATGGACAGACGGACATCGCTAAATCGACTAAAAAAGTAGTTCTGAGTGGATCGGTATATTTGAAGGTAGGTCTAGGACCAATATTTCGGGTAGTTACAAACATCAGCACAAACTCATTATACCCTGTACTACAGAGTGGTGTAGGGTTTAAAAAATTAAATTAGTGGTTAAAGAAGTTAAAAAAAAAATAATTAAAATATCAGCCCAGATATAGTTCATTACACTGTGCTACACAAAAAAAAAAAATAGGGGTTCTCACAAAAAATTCCGGAGCTCAGCTAATTTTTAGCTGATTCTTAATCTTTTTCTTTTATTTAAGAGGACCCGAGTAAAAATTTTTATATGATGCAATATATAATGATATGTAACACAATATATATTTATACGCAATTTGATCCGAATAATGGTGGTTGTTTTTGCATTAAAAAAGATAAACTTGTATAAAATATGATTTGATTTCATCCGAGTTTTGACCAGACATTGCTTTATATTTGTGGATCTAATTAGATCTAATTGCATACACCACAGGTCAACGATACATTCACCAAACATATAATTTTCTAAAACAAAAAAATGTTTAGGTACGCTTCGAACCAGATAGGTGATATACATCACCCTAATAAGGAAATGTTTAAGAACATTTTAAAAAGTTTCTTATACTTTGCCTAAAAAACTTAGAAAATTTTTGGTTAATCGGAAACATATAAAGTTTTATAGGGAACAGAATAAGCTATATATAATTTGATGTTAAATTATACAGAAAAACAGATTTTGTATTGACCCTCATATTATTTTATTTAATTATATCAACCGTACACCTTTTAATCCGAATCATGATTGAATTTTATATTACTTACTACATATGACTGTACTAGGCGCACCTACATTCCAAAATTCAAGTCCCCATTTCGTTCCCTGTTTTATTACATTTGATTCCCTGTACCATTCCGATTAGTCATATGTGGCTTTTATTCCGTTCCGAATATGCGCTTACATGCGCTAAAAAACAAAAAAATCGTTGCCTTCTTTAGAAATCTTTTTTCGCTGTATGACCCTCATTCCAAATTTAAAGTCTCCATGACCACTATTTCCGGAATTATAATTAATACCAAAATACACTTTTTTACCCGCCTTAGAATCGGAATTTCGAAAAAGTATTTTTTGAGAATTTTCCCCGTTGTTGGAACTAACATTTTAATATTTTTTGGAAGGACCTTAATTTCAAAAAATTTAGAAGTTACCTAAGTAAATTTTTTTACAACTTTTTACCCTTAGGAGTCTGAATTTCCAGAAAGTACTTTTTTGCGAATGTTTTTATGTTAGAGGATCCTACATTCCAATTTTCAAATTAATAGGATTTTTTTTCAGAAAAAATAAAACGTGCCAAAGTGCACGCTTTTTACCCCCCTTAGAATCGGTATTTCGAAAAAGTACTTTTTCAGATTTTTTTTCGTTGTGTGAAACAACATTGCAAATTTTAATTTTTTTGTAGGACTTTAATTTCAAAAAACATAAAAAGTACCAAAGTACAATTTTTTACCCCTCCTTACCCTTAGGAATCGGAATTTCCAGAAAGTACTTTTTTTGGGAATGTTTTTCCGTTAGAGGATCCTACATTCCAATTTTCGAATAAATAAAATTTTTTTCAGAAAAAATAAAAAGTACCGAAGTACTCGTTTTTTAGCACCACCCCCCCCCCCCCCCCCCTTAGAATCGGAATTTCGAAAACGTACGTTTTCAGAATTTTTTCCGTTGTTGGAACCACATTTGCAAATTTTAATATATAAAGTACCAAAGTACCATTTTTTACCCCATTTAACCCTTAGGAATCCGAATTTCCAAAAAGTTCTTTTTTTGGGAATGTTTTTCCGTTAGAGGATCCTAAATTTCAAATTTCAAATTAATTGAATTTTTTTCAGAAAAAATAAAAAGTACCAAAGTACTCGCTTTTTCCCCTTTTTCAACCCTTCGTTTTTACCCCTTAAAATCAACATTTCCAAAAACTCAGCCCTAGCGGATATGTATTCCAGGAGGTGAAACTACAATCCAAATTTCAAGACTCTAGCTTCAGTGGTTTGGGCTGTGGGATGATGCGTGATTAGTATGTCAGTCAGTCAGTCATCAGTCAGTCACGCAACTACTTTATATATATAGATTAAAAAAATTTAGAAAATATCTCACGGACGTACAATCATATATAATTTATTATGTTTGTATCAAGTTATATATTGTAATATATGTTTATTTTTTCTCGGGGAAAGGATATATATTTTAAACAAAACAAAAAATAAAAATCCGTCGTAAAACAAAAAATCTAAGATTTTTGAGATTTTATTTTAAGACTTTTGGGTTTTTACACATTTGGTAACACTGTGCAACAAATTTTGGGTCATTGCTTTAAGCCTAAATGACTTCAACGCCATACGAAAGAAGACACACCTGAGCTTCTAAAAATGGTTCGATATCTTCAGTGAAATTGATTGGCGGCTCTTTTCTTCGAACATATTAACCCTGTAACTGCCATTTTAAGGGGTCATTTAGTCGTTTTTCAAAAGCTAAACACAGAAGTCTAATAAAACGTCCATTTAATGGGTTAAAATGTTCTAGAAATATTTTCCTAATAAAATTTCACTAGGGGTTGACAAAGGTTGATAGTTTGTGCGACTTGCGCAAAACGCTAAAAAAATAAACAAATGTAAAAAATAAAGGTTTTTTATATTTTTTGCCAAAGCAGTGTTAAAAAAACTCCACTAAAAACAGTGCAAATATACTTCTGAGCTAAAAAATTGATTCTGATGTGTTTTATTCAATTTTTTAATTATTTTTTTCTTTGACCAAACCCTCTAGATCCCGTTTTAGAGAAATAAATAAATGTCAATAAAAAAGACAGTTAGATGGTTAAAATGTTCATAAAATTTTACTAGGGGTTGCCAAAGCAAGAAAATACATTTGTCCTATGTAAAATGCTTAAAAAAGTAATGTTTTCAAATTAACACATAAACTTTTTATACCCTCCAACCACAGTATATTTTTTGATGGAATAGAACTTTTGTGCTTGGTCTCTATTGGTCGCCGGGCTTTTTCAGACATATTGACCAATATCCATAGTACTTATTTCAATGGCTAACTTTTGCGACCGTCTGCGACGCCGACTACAGTGGGCCGATATGTAAACCTTGTTTTTACATATTTTTTAAACATATTTTTAAAAAGTGGGCGAGGCAGTTGTCTGACCGCCCCTTTTTTTGTGATATTATTTCTACAGTCCTGCTGAGTATATATACCAAGCTTAAAGAAATGACAACCAAAATTAAAAATTTGATAAAAAGTGGGCGTGGCCGTTAACTGGCCTTCCATATTTTTCATAATGTTGTTTTTGAAGTCAAACGAACATTTATACCGAATTTCCAGTCAATATAAATAAAATTGAATTTTTGTCGTCCTAGATTGGCCAAATGTGGCACTGTGCGGGGGGACTAAAATTTTTTTCTTTTTTTTTCCCCGCCCCTTTTTAGGGCGTGTATATAAAAAATAGTTTAAATAATGATAAAATTGTATTACTTTAGTGCAAAAAGCATAACAAACACTGCCCCCTCCCAAAAAATTACGCCCCTGATTTTTTTTTTACATGTTGGAGGGTATAAAAGATTTGGCACAGCCGAATTTGACACTCTTACTTGTTTTTTTTTTTGATATTTTACAAAAATTTAAATACTTTAAATCTTTACAATTTTGTAACTTCCTGCCTTTGATGATCCCAAGTGAAATTTAATGCACAAAATATTCGTAGAACATTTTAACCCTCTTACTGTCTTTTTTTATACATATTTATGTATTTCTTTTAAAAAATTATAAAAATGACCCTTTAAAAGGGGAGTTAGAGGGTAAACTTGGTCAAAGAAAAGAATAGTCGTGAAATTTTATAACACACTTTAGCTCAGAAGTATATTTACCAGAGCTTCGAGGTATGAAATACTTTTTGAATGAATTCTCCAAAAAAAATCCATTCAATTTTCATAGTCAGTGAATGCATTCGATTTTATAAACAACAATGCATGCATTCGATTGAATGGAAAAAATGAATGCATTCGATTTATTGCTCATTCGATTTTTTATCATTCCACTGTGAATGCAATCAATTTTTTAAACAGATAGAGCAAAACGGAGTAAAATGTTGGTCGATAAAATAAGAAACGGTAACTTGGAGAGCTTTCAGGTATTTGGCGGTCGTATTGTATGAGCCAAGAGCTACAAAAATTATTTTGGATTTTTTTTCGTGTCTTCAGTATTTAGCGAGGTATGCGCATTTAAGAATTTTCGGGAATACCAATTTTTTTGGCATTCTATGTTCTAATTTTCATAGAATTTCACTGATGACATCAAACCGTATTTTGAAGCTTAAATGTGGTTTTATTATATTTTTTTTTTACTTTTCCAAACGCCTTTAATAAAAAATTAATAACTTCAGTGGGTCATAAAAAAGAAATCCGAACTAACTTTTCAAAACCCTTTGGTGATTTTGTCTACGGGGGGGTGAAATAAAGCCATAGGCAATAAGGCCATATGGCCTTATTTCTCAATTCAATGGGAAATAAGGCCATATGGCTTTATTGCCATCACGATTCAGCAATAAAGTCCTATTGATTTTGCAACCAAAGTGGAAATAAAGCCATATCATTTGAAAATGTGGAAATATATTTCCCCGTAAATCCTGCCACCCAAAAAAAAAGTTTTTCTGTGTAGCCGGCCTTCGGCCGGGCTTAGGGATTACAAAATCCATGCATTAAACCCACCCTCTCCGCAAAGTAAAGTTTTCTAGGGTAGCAGACCTTTGCGCTATCAAATTTGTTATGCCTCAAAAAGGCCTGATAACCAAAATAGCTTTGGTTTGCAGAGAGGGTGGGTTTAATGCATGGAGTATGTTATCCCTAAGCCCGGCCGAAGGCCGGCTACGTAGAAAACCTTTATTACAAAAACACAAATCATAGAAGTCGTAATTTCGACATTTCGCCCAAAAAAAATATTTTGGATTTTTTGACAATTTAGTTTTGCGATAAATAACATTTTTAGACCTATCATTTTGGGCTATATGTCGCAGCTTGGGCGACATGACATTTACGGTTTTGGGCGATAAGACCTTGGGCGCTATGTCCGTACGCCATTTCAAACTCCATAAATTAATTTAGCGGCTTCGCTAAAAAATTTTTTTTTTTGGGTAGCAGGATTTACGTGGAAATATATTTCTACACTCTCCGCAAAATAATGATGAACATTTTTAAAAAAATATTTAAATGAGTAACAAAGCCATATATGGCTTTGTTTCCAACAGTGGTTGGTAATAACGCCATATGGCCTTAATTCTCAACTCTTTGGGAAATAAGGCCATATGGCCTTATTGCCTATGGCTTTATTTCACCCCCCCTTTGTCTACTTAATGGTCTTATTTGATATGGCGTTGATGTCATTGAGGCTTATTTTTCTTGTTGTACAGTGTAATAAAAAAAAGCACGAATATACTCGTACTCTATGGACTCCAACCAACTTGAACTTTTATATTTTTAACCTCTGCTTTGTGTTCATTCTTGTAGCACTGTGTTGTTAAGGGGAGAGTATTATTTTGAGTGTAATATTTAGCAACCAAATTTATGATTGATCTACAACACTCTTGGACTTTTCATTTATTCAAATTCTTAAAAAATGTATTTCGGTACATTTAAGGGTTAAAACTTTAATTTCCCATTCACTAAACCCCCTTAATGTATGCTAAGAAAATATTGAATTTAAATTAATTTTAACCTGTTTTTTCTTCTATTTCTTTTCATTTCCCATTCACAGATCCATTGAAAGTTTATTTCTAAACTATCGTTTAGCTACTAGTGAAACGGCTGTAACTGATACAGAATATGGTAAAGTTAAAGGCATTAAACGTTTAACTGTTTACGATGATTCGTATTATAGTTTTGAGGGTATACCATATGCACAACCCCCAGTGGCTGAACTGAGATTTAAAGCACCCCAACGACCAACACCTTGGGCTGGTGTACGTGATTGTACAACTAATAAAGATAAGTCAATACAACAAGACTGGGTAACGGGTAAAATATGTGGTTCAGAGGATTGTTTATATTTAAACGTGTACACGAATAATGTAAGTTTGTGAAAAAGAAAATTAAATTATAAATTTCTATAAATTAAGAAATATTTTATATCATGTGTTTAAAAATATTTTCAGTTGAATCCTGAAACTAAACGTCCAGTTTTAGTTTTTATTCATGGTGGTGGTTATATATGTGGTGAAACTTCACGTGATTGGTATGGTCCCGATTATTTTATCAAAAAAGATGTAGTCTTACTTACCCTACAATATCGTTTGGGTGTTTTAGGTAAGTTTTAAAAACTTTTTTATCAAAATTTTATTTGCATATTTTTTCTTCACCAATAACTAGTTTTGTCATAAAAAAAAAAAAAAAAAAATTACAAAAAAAAAAAAAAAATTTAAAAAAAAAAAAAAAATTTTTTTACCAAAAATTTGTTTACTCATTTTGGCATTCCGTGGGTAACCCATCGGCATATTGGTCTAGGACCCCATATGAATACTTAGGCATTCCATACCAAACTGGACACGTTGAAATTTATTTTTTAGATTTTCATATATTTTTACAGTTTTTAGTACCCCTACAACACTCTTTCGTGAAAGAGTGTGACATTTTAAAGTTTTAAAATTTAAATCCCATGTTTAAAAATATTTGTACTCTTTGATTTTTTTTTTTAACTTTTTGTGAAAATCTTTTATAGACTCTACAAATTGTTTTGCCCAGTAAGATCGTGGGATTACGATTATTACTATATTTTTATTGTAGTTTTCCAACCTTCAAATCAAATCATATAATGCTCCATTGGTGCACCCTAGAGAGGTCAATATCACTATCGACCACCATTAATTATTACTGCTTAACATTTGTTCCCAACAAGCTAAAAATCTATCTCTAAGGGAGTTGTGATAGGGGATGTTCTGTAAAAATGGTGGAGGGTAAAAATTAATGTGGATCGGTCTCACTAATACCCCCTAAAGGACCCACTATTGGACCGGTAAAAAAAAAAACCCTTTTACATTTGATTTCTCTTAGGGCACTCTTATGGCAGTTAGAGCGGTTGAAACAAATTTTAAAAACAGTCATTTTGTATGGGAGACACCTTAGGAATTGTATAAAGAGTATAATTTTATTCGGAAAAATGTTAAGGGTAAGAGCTAATGGGAGTGGGTCTTTACATTGACCCCTATAAGTCCCACCATCGGAACCGTAGGAATGGTTTAAAAATTAGAAAATTGCAATACAAATTTTTCAATAAATCAAAAAAAAAAGCAATAATTGTAATCCCTCAATCTTGCTGGGCAAAAAAATTCTAGAGTCGATAGTAGTTTTCCACAAAAAATGTTCAAGAAAATTAAAGATACAAACATTTTCAAAAATAAAAAAAATGGAATTTGGACCATTTTTGAATTAGTTGTGAGTAAAAGAATTTTGAGTAAAGGAACAAACCCCGAATTTTTGAAAATTCTATATTTTTTTAACTGTTCATCAAAAAAATCTGAAAACTTACAACGAAGCAGTTTTTGAAAGGTACTAAATACTGTAAAAATTGGGAAAATCTAAAAAAAAATTTAAAGTGTCCGATTTGGCTTGGAATGCATCACAATTCAGCGATGTCCGTCCGTCTGTGAAAACAATGATGCAGTGCAAACCAAACGAGCTAGAACCACAAATTTTGGTACAAATATTCAAGCGATGTCCGTCCATCCGTCCGTCTGTAAATACTACGATGCGGTGTGAAGCAAACAAGCTAGCACCTCAAAGTTTAGCACAAACTTGTCATTTGCTATTGGTTAAGTCAGTTTTCTAAATGGGTCAAATTCGGCAAGGGCGAAAAAGTTCTCTACTTAAAAATTAAAAAAAACACACAATTTGTTTACATGTTTTTTTTTTGTAAATTTGTACAATAAGTTACACATTTATATGTTATACGAAGTTTATCGACCTGCACTTAGGACAAGGGGATTATAAATTGTTTTTTTTTTTTTTTTTTTTGGAATTTGGACAATTTTTAAAGAAGATATGAGTAAAGGAACAAGCTCAAAATTTTTTAAAATTCGATATCTTTTGAAAGTTACACATTTATATGTTATACGAAGTTTATCGACCTGCACTTAGGACAAGGGGATTATAAATTGTTTTTTTTTTTTTTTTTTTTTTTTTTTTTTTGGAATTTGGAATTTGGACAATTTTTAAAGAAGATATGAGTAAAGGAACAAGCTCAAAATTTTTTAAAATTCGATATCTTTTGAAAGCGTTTTTTTGAAAGGAGTTTTCGAAGGGTACTGAAAACTGTTAAATATAATAATAACCAAAAAAAAATTTTTTTTTTGATCCATAATTGATTCTGAGACATTCCGGCGATGTCCGTACTTCTGTAGAAACCACGATGCATTCCAAACCAAAGTTTGGCACAAACTTGCCATATGTTACTTGTAATGCCAAGTTAGTAAATGGGTAAAATCGGACCAGGGGAAAAAGCTAAATATAAATTCTGAAAAACAAAATTTTTTCATATTTTTTGTAAACTTGTTGGATAAATGACACATTTTTACGCCATACGAAGTTTATTGACCTGTACTTTGGCCAAGGGGACTAGGAAATGAGATTTTTTAGACCGTTCCCCTTTTGGGGGCGTTTTAAATGAAATAATTTACAATAATAATAAAGCTGTGTATCATAATGAAACATAAACATTTATGACGGGGAGGGGACACCATATATTACCAACCTCCCCTCCCCCCAAAAACTAAATGAGATAGAGCGGAATAGACATCAATTTTGGATTAAAGGCTATTCAAAATTTTTCGAGTTTATCGATTTTTTCTGCTATAGTTCGTTTAACAACCTTTATTTTTATAAACATATTTTTAAAGAAAATTTAATTCTGAAGACGATAAGCATTATCCTGCGAAAATCGGATAACAATTGACAGAGTTGTGATAATTTTTCTAAAAACGAATATTAAGATCGCGTCAGGTCTTTGAGATATTTAACATAAATTGATACATCAAAAACTTAATAAGATAGCGAAATTTCAAGGTCAAATTCGAATTCAGGCCAAAAACCTTTAAAATAATGATACGCGACCTCTCAGTATGTTCGTTTATTTTTATACCCTCCAACCACAGTATGGGGGTATACTCACTTTGTCATTCCGTGTGTAACGCATCGAAATATCGGTCTAGGACCCCATAAAGTATATATTTTATTGATCAGTGATCGATTCTAAGACATTCTAGCGATGTCCGTCCATCCGTTTGTCTGTCTGTAGAGGACACGATAAAGTCCAAAATAAAAGAAGTTTGGCACTAATATGTCTTATATTTTTAGGCAGGTTAATTTCGGAAATGGGCAAAATCGAACCAATTGAAAAAAAGTTCCCCCTTGGAGAACTAAACCAACCTAAGAAAAAACGGAATTTTTTTAAGGGTTTTTGTAACATTCTTATCTCAGAAGAAGTTCAATGGATTTTTTTTATATTGTTTTTTTACATTTTGGAGGGTATATAAGATTCGGCACAGCCGAATGTAACACTCTCACTTGTTTTATTTTTTTTTTTTGCCTTGGTTATCCGAACGGAAATTTTGTGCAAAATTTCAATTTTGTTTTTTAGAAAAATTATCACAACTCTGTCAATTGTTATCCGATTTTCTCAGAATAAAGCTTATCGTATTCACAATTAAATTTACTTGAAGAATACGTTTATAAAAGTAAACGTTGTTGAAAGAACTATAGCAGAAAAAACTATAGCAGAAATAAACTCAAAAAATTTTCAAAAATAAAAAAATTTAAAAGTGCGACCCTTATAAGATAATTACAATTTAATAATTTGACCTTGAATTTTAAAGTAAAATTTTTTTTTTTTTTTTTAAAACCACAAATGCCATTTTAAAGGCCATCAAAAATACTTTAAAATTCGTTTTTTAAATTATAATTTTTGTTTTATCAAAATGATAATTAAAATTCACCAAAATATGTTCTTTTTAAAAACATCAAAACTTCCCACCTCTGTAACTCTGCCAATATTTCATCAAAAAATTTTATATTTGTAATTTATACTACCTATCAATAACCTAATATTTTGCCAATATTATACTTGAATCGGACAACATTTGTTTTTTGGTGTGGACCGTTGACGCGTTTTGCCCCATATGTATAGACCAATTTACACACATGAAAAGCCCTATCCTGCTTCTATTCAAAACAGTTAAAAAATTAAAAATCGGTTTAGAGAGAAAAGTCCCAAAAAACGTTTTTTGACAATAACTTTAAAATTTAAGGGTGTCTGGCAAGTTTGATGGGAATTGTTGTGATCTTTACGACAAGATCTACAACCTTAACTAGCTCATTTTAATATTATATTCGATTTTGTGTTTTTTGTAGCACAGTGTTATTAACAATTTTTCTTAAATTTATTTAATTTCCCCATTTTTTAGTTTACTTTTTTAAATTGCATTGTCACGATTTAATATTTTGGGCAAGAGTACAAAATTTGCAGAAATTTTTTTATTTCCATTATTTAACAGCATATTTCCATTACTCCTTAATTACTTACAGGTTTCCTTAGTTTAAAATCCCAAGAACTTAATGTTCCTGGTAATGCTGGTCTTAAAGATCAAGTTATGGCCTTGAAATGGATTAAAAATAACTGCAGCAACTTTGGTGGTAATCCGGATAATATAACTGTTTTTGGTGAAAGTGCTGGCGCTGGTTCTACGCATTATATGATGATTACCGAACAGACTCGTGGCCTTTTTCATAGAGGTGTTCTAATGTCTGGCAATGCATTGTGTCCCTGGGCCAATACCGATTGTCAACATCGTGCTTTAGTCCTAGCAAAATTGGCTGGCTACAAGGGCGAAGATAACGATAAAGATATTTTTGAATTTTTATCGAAATGCAAACCAAGTGATTTAATTAAATTGGAAGGACAAGTTTTATCTGCCGACGAACATAAAAATAAAGTAATGTTTCCTTTTGGACCTACTGTTGAACCATATCCCACTGCCGAATGTGTTATACCAAAACCTCCTAGAGAAATGGTTAAAACTGCCTGGGGTAATTCGATACCTACACTAATGGGTAATACATCTTATGAGGGTCTTTTGTGGGTACCAGGTAATGAGTGATTTTTTGTTGTTGAGATTCAAGTTTTAAATTGGTTTTATTTACTTTTAGCTGTTAAACAAAATCCTGGCTTAGTTAAAGAATTGGAAACCTGTGCAAATTTCGTTCCTATGGAACTGGCTGATTATGAACGTACTGCCCCCGAAACTTTGGAAATGGGTGCTAAAATTAAAAAGGCTCATGTTACCGGTGAAACACCAACTGCTGAAAATTTTATGGATGTAAGTAAAAATTGTTAATTGAACAGTTCATGCGAATAAGGACGAATAGACCATTTGTATAATTTTACAAATGACGATAAAAACGCAGGAAACGGTTTAAAACTTATATTTTTGTGAATTTTTTTGCATTAATGGATTAGTGGATTATGCAAAAATGTTGGAAAACATATTAGTTTTTAGCCGTTTCCTGCGTTTTTATCGTCATATGTAAAATAATACAAATGGTCTATTCGTCCTTATTCGCATGAACTGTTCAATTGTTTTCTATTAAAATTATTATTTTTATATTATTATAGCCTCAAACTCTAGCATAAGTTTGAGGTATTGGGGGAAAAGGTTATACATGAAGAACTTCATCAACCTCTGAAAAAAGGCGATTTTTTAATAACACAGTGCTCGAATTTGACACTTTTTTTTAACAAGCTGGGCACCCTACTGGTAAAGTTAATTCTAGTACGCTGGATTCAATGGTGCTAGTCGTTTTTCGAAGTTAACGCTCGTATTCGCGATTCAAAATTGTGATGCTCACGTACAATAAAAGCGATATTTTAAAACTTATGCGATAAATTTTTAAATTTAAAACCATTCAATTCTATTAAATTATCACAGCAGACCATAAAACTGTGAATTTTTTCGCGAAAAATATTTTTTGTTCGCGAAAAATCTTGTGTTTTCTTGAAAAAATTGTTTCAATACAATTATTTTTAGTTGGATTTGAATTTACGACACCCATCTGTTAAAACTAGTTCGTGTAACATCAGTTTTTTTATTCAAAGTTAGCGTATGTATTAGCGATATTCGCGATTAAATCTTTAAGTAGAAAAACAATATTTTTATATTATTTAGGCAATTGCTGAATTTCTATCATCTAAACTCTGTTAAAAACACAAAAAAAAAAAATTAGATCTGTAAATTTTATTCGCGGAAATTGTTTTTTCGAGATTTTTTTTTAATTTTTCTTTATTTTGATATGTACTTATTTATGAAAATATGTAAAATACGATACATTACATACACAAAATTTAAAAAAAAAAAATTCGCGGAATTTATTTTTTTTTCGCGGAAAAAAATAATGCGTTTTCTAAATTTATATTTAAAAACTTTCCGAAGCGCATAAAAATTAAATTTTTGTTGTACTTTAGCTTTACAATTTTAAATCGCGAATATTGCGAATATGTGCGCTAACTTCGGAAAACGGCTACCACCATTGAATTCAGCGTAGCAGAATTAGCTTTACCATCGAGGTGCCCAGCTTGTTAATTTTTTCGACTAACACATTGTAATTTTTTATTCTTTTGCTAAACAAGTGAATCATTATTACCAAGGTCTTGCATTCGGAATCAGCCAAATACAACATATACAGATGTAATTCGTAAAAGATCAATTGTAATTCGAAGATTCTACTTGTAATTTGAAGATTCTACTTGTAATTCGAAGATTTCATTTGTAATTTTAAGATTTTGTAATTCGAAATAGATCTATTGGAATACAGTTAATATTTTTCGAATTACAATTGGAATCTTCGAATTACAATTGATCTTTAACGAACTAAAATTGTTCTTTTATTTTTTTAAATTACAATTGATCTTTTTCGAATTACAATTGATATTTTAC
This sequence comes from Pegoplata infirma, assembly GCA_963921195.1. NCBI lineage: Eukaryota > Metazoa > Arthropoda > Insecta > Diptera > Anthomyiidae > Pegoplata > Pegoplata infirma. Next base: position 54,032,718 of record OY992536.1, on the reverse strand, counting down.
GAATTACAATTGATCTTTTACAAATTACAATTGATCTTTTAACGAATTTCAATTGATCTTTTTCGAAATGAAATTGATCTAATACGAAGTACAATTGATCTTTTACGAATAACAGTTGATCTTTTACGAATTACATGTGGAATCTTCGAATTACAATTGCTCTTTTACGAATTATTATTGATCTTTTAAGAATTGCACTAGATCATTTTCGAATTGCAATTGATCTTTTTCGAATTACAATTGTTCTTTTACGAATTACAATTGGAACCAACGAATTGCAAATGGAATCTTCGAATTACAGATATAATATTTGAATTACAAGTAGAATCTTCGAATTACAAATGGAATATTTGAATTTCAAGTACACCATTTACAGATGTAATTCGTAGAATATATTCGTGGATATAAAATATTTTTTGAAATAAAGATATAGGAAGCAAGGTCTATGACAAAAGGGTGTGTAGGGGGGGGGGGGCTTATGTTTTGGGCTTCTTTACATATTAATCAAACTCTGTTTAATAGCATGACGATTTAGGAAAATTAAATTTCGCCCAAAAATTGTTCATAAAAATTTGGGGCGTATATCATGTAAAAAGTTACCCAAAATTTTTTGGCACATTTTCATAGTTTTTGGGCCACATTTCGAAATTAAAAAATTGGCTGTAGGCAAAATCGTCCAAAGAAAACTCGGCCAAAAAAGAAATAAAAATTTCGACCAAAAATATTTAATACAAATTTGGGCCATATTTCATATGAATAGTTACCCGTACGGACATAGCGCCCAAGTGCATATCGCCCAATTTAAAAAAGTCATTCCACCCAAAAAAAATGTGTGTGAGTTGTTGTTGCAAAATTTTTTGGACGATACCCAGCAAAAAAAGAGCTTACCATTCACTACAAAATTCACCACAACTTATGAACCAGATGTACTTCTTCTTCAGCTGAAACACTGATGAATTTTATATGGGCGTGACACACAATATCACTAGTGTTTAGTATGTACATATATATTAACATCTTTATCACAACTTCTGAAGTAGTGATCGGGATGTTAATATAACTTGACCTTTTGGAAGTGCTTTTTTCATCACTTCTTTAGAAGTATATATTTCTTGGCATTTTGGATGTGATTATGTAATTTTTATATGGTGATTTAGAAGTGATTTTTTCATCACTTCTTGATAGGTACATATTTCATGACTTTTTGGGATTGATTTTAAGAGTTTTTTTTTTTAGTATTTACACTAATAATAATTAAAACCAAAACGATATTTTTAACAATGTATAATATTTATTATGTAATATTTAGACTTGAAATTGTTAAGATTAAATCGATGTTTTTAATAATTTAGTTTAGCTAATAGGAATTATTAATTAAATGTGGATGTATATATTTTTCTAATAGTTTTTCATGCGCTTAATCCGAATCTGGCCTTTGAAATGATTTATCTTATTTTGAGATATTTAGATTTTCGATTGACAGTAATGCATAAACTCAGATATTCGCAATGTTCGGGACCTTATAAAACCGAGAATTATTTTATGATGTATAATTAGTTCAGCACATCTAAAAATACTTCACTTATTCTTCAAATTACTTTTGCAATCCTTAAGATATCTTTTTTCATTACGGTGATATCGACCGATAAAATTATTGCAATTTCGGCCCTAAAAAATAAAAGAAAACAAATTTGAAAACCAACCAATTTGTCTTGTTGATATATAATAGTACCGAATTCTAAACTCTATTAGCGGTGCATCTAAGCCCGGCATCAATTTGGGTATCAATTTTAGGGTAAATTTTCAGGGTGCCATACAAAAAATCTTTATTTGGGCTAACATTATAGAGCTTCGCCATATCGGATAAAGATTTATTTTAAATAAAATTAATAAAATTCTTAAAAGTACATAGAGTTCTTAGTTTTATATTCAATTAAAATTTTTATTAGTCGGTTAACCGAATAATTCAAATTTATCCGATTATTAACCGATTAAATCTCAACCCCGCACTCAGAAAATTATGTAAGTTACTACATGTTAGTTATTTGTATATTTTGCAGTAGTTAGTTGTTTTCAACTACAAAGTCAGTTGTTTTTGTATGAAAAATATCAAACAACTATTTCTGTTAGTTATTTTAAGTCGTTTTTTTGAACAACTAACAAAAAAGTACTGTGATGTAGTAACAGTTATTTAAAGTAGTTAATTTTATTTATTTTATCTCTGAAAAGTTTTAAAGTTTTTTTTCAAAAAAAAAAAAATTTCGTTATTTTTATTTTTCACAACTTTTTTTAAAAAAAAAAAACTTGGAAAAAATTTGGTCTTTTTTTTTCTGAAAAATGTTTTGAAAAAAAAAATTATATATTGATTTTTTTATTTTTACTACATTTTAGTTGTTTTGACTACAAATGTAAGTAGTTTTTACTACATAAGTCAGTTGTTTTTTGTCAGTTAAAATAACTAACATTGTTAGTTGATTTAACTGAAAAAGTAGTTGACCCCAAAACAACTTACAAAGTAGTTATTTTAACTGACATTTTCAGTTGATTTTACTAACATAATTTTTTAAGTGCGATTAACTATTTGCCGATTAGCCGATTAAACCAAAACCTCGATTAATTGAATACCCTAATGTTTAGAAGAGTTTTTATACCTTTCAACAGCGATACCAACTAGTCATTTTGTGGCTATAATTCAGCCTTTTTTTTAAAGGCTACCACCTTTTTTTGGTTATCTTTTTTAGCCCTTTAAGCACTTTTTAAGTCATTTGATTTTTAACATAATCTGGAAACTTTTTATTGTTTTTTTTTTGTACATAATTTACAAAACAACTCCAAAAATTATAAAAAAAATGTTTTTACACATGTAGTTAAAAAAAACATCCAATAAATAAAATGAAGAGATAAAAAAAAGTAATTCTCTCATTTTAAATCAGATATCGTATATTTTTAGAAGAGTTTTTATACCTTTAAACGGCAATACCAACTTAGCTCTTTTTTGGTTATATTTAACCCTTGTCTTTTTTAAGGGCTAACAGTTTTTTTGTTATCTTTTTAGCACTTCTTGAGCCATTTGGTAATTTTAACAAAAATCTGGAAACTGTATTTTTTTATAACATAATTTATATAACAAATTCGCTTTTGCGGCATATCAAGTTAATTCATTTATAAAATTTAGCTTTTTATTATATCAGAGAAAATTATAAAAAAAAATATTCAACAAAACAAATCCAATACTTAAGTGCCACAAATTTGTACTTTTCAATTGCATTTGTAAACACATATGAAAATGGTACTTCTAAATCATTGAGGAAAGAACTGGTGAAAATTGTTATTATTGGCATTTTTTTAGTAGTTTTGGAAGTGCTTATAAAAGTACTTCTTATGGAATATGAAGATCGGCACATATAGCTACTATGTATGTAGTGAATCACTTATTCTTTTTGCACCACTTCAATTTTTTTTTGCTGGGTATGGCCATTATTTTTGGGTATTTTAACAATTTTCTTAAAATTAATATAAATGATCAAATATGCCATATTACCCAAATATCAAAATGTTGAATTTAAAAAATGTCATGGCACCCAAAAAAATAATCATAAAATTCACCAATATTGTTTTTTGTAACACAATATTTAAAAGTTTTTATGCGTAGCCGGCCTTCGGCCGGGCGTAGGGATTACAAAATCCATGCATTAAAACCACCCTTTCCGCAAAGTAAAGTTTTCTAGGGTAGCAGGCCTTTACGCTATCTAATTTGTTATGCCTCAAAATGGCCTGATAACCAAAATAGCTTTGTTTTGCAGAGGGGGTGGGTCTATTGCATGGAGTATGTAATCCCTAAGCCCGGCCGAAGGCCGGCTACGCAGAAAACCTTTATTACAAAAAAAAAACAAATCATAGAAGTCGTAATTTCGACATTTCGCCCAAAAAAAATATTTTTGATTTTTTGACAATTTTGTTTTGGGAGAAATAACATTTTTAGACCTATCATTTTGGTCTATATGTCGCAGCTTGGGCGATATGACATTTACGTCTTTGGGCAATAAGACCTTGGGCGCTGTGTCCGTACGCCTTTTTGGGCACATTTTCATAGTTTTTGGGTAAAATTTCGAAATAAAAATTTGGGTGATTTTTCATTACGAAAAATTGCCCAAAAATAAAATATGAAAAATTGCCCATTTTTTAGTTTGGTTTGAATTTTTGTCAAAATCTTGCGATTTTTTGTTGTTAAAATTTTTCATTGCACCTCCATGCAATTTTTTCAATTATTTCAAATTCTTCACAATTTATGTTACACACATAGTATTTTTTACATCAATTATAGTTTTTTCAGACCATATTATCAAAAATATTAAAAAGGATACGTAACAAAAAGTCTTGCCTCAAAATTTGTTGTTTTTTTATCGCACCTCCATGCAATGTTATCTATTTCTTTATAATTTATATTACGCACTTAATATTTTTTATGTCATTTACCTACTTATGGCTTTTTCAGATCATATTATCAAGAAAACGATGTGTCAAAAAGTCTTGTCTTAAAATTTTGATCTTTTTTTCTTAAAAGTTTTTCTGCATACCCGGTCCTAGGCCTGGGATTACAAACGTGTTTTGGTAAAATCGTGTTTTCGGAAAAATTTTTTTTTTTTATTTTTGGGTCATTTTTAATTTCTTTCTTGGGCTTTTTTTCGTTAATTTTCTGCGAAAATTCGTATTTTTCTTTTTGTGTAATTTTTCATGTTTTTTTTGGCGATTTGGGCGATTTTTTTTGGGCGATCTTGCCTACAGCCGACGATTTATGTAAGAGCATGAGCTTCAACAAATTTATTTACAAGGAGAGTCTCCCTGGTGTCACCCTCCAATCTTCATGAAATTTGGATATGTTGTTCAGAACGAAAATTAATTCGACACGTATTTTTTTTAGCGGCCCAAGCTCATTTTTAGGGGGTCGATTTGTATGGGGGGATTTTGACCTTTTCAGTTTTTTAGGATTTACGCCTACTTACTCAAAATTAATATAGGCATATTCGGTATCAGATTAAAGGTATTTAAAATACCTATCTCGTGATGCTAAAAAGTAAATATTTTTCGACTTATTAAAAAAAAATGTCCTTAAATTTTGGCATTTTACTCAATATGACGAAAAGTTGTGCATGTTTGGACACGTTATTGGCACAAAGACCTTTCATTTGGTATATAACATGATAACTGAAAAATTACCCTTTCTTCCCCCATCATTTTCACCTCCTAAATATGAATTTGGGCCGCTAAAAAAATGATACGTGTCCCATTTTTTTCCTGCTCTACAAAATAAAACCAATTCCATAAAGATCGGCGGGTGACACCAAGGAGACTTCCCTTGGCAGCCAAATTTACTCTAGCACCTTCTACGGGCTGACCCCTCTAAGAATACCACAAAAATATACCTACTCTGGCGGCAACGTGATCGATTACAAAACAATTTTTTGCTTTTCATACAAAATGCTTTGAAACATTTTGTGTTGGCCGAATGTGGTGCCAACTGTGAGTCGGCTCTAAATTTGTGATTTTCGCGACAATCCCGTATATTATAAAAAAAACAACATCATGTACTTCCCGGAGTAGTTGTTGCACTCAAAACAAAACCTTGTTAAATTACAAGAAAAGTTTGTAACTTTTTTTTTTGCTACCTCCTATTTGACAAGAATTCCTTGTTATTTTACAAGCACTTTACCAATAATTTTGAAATTTTACAAGATTTTTACCAAAAAAATTGTAAATTTAAAATTTTTTGACGCGATAAAACTTATAAGGAGGTTTCGTGATTTTACTAAATTTTTTGCTACCTCCAATTTTATGTGAACTCCTAGTAAAATTTACGAACTTTTTCGTAATTTTACAAGATTTTTACCAAATAAATTGTAAATTTACAACTTTTTTGGCGAAATAGAACTTTCAAGAAATTCTCGTAAATTTACTAGTTTTTTTTTCTAAAAAATCTTGGAAATTTGTAAAATTACAAAAAAAACTGTAAAATTACAAAAAAAAAAAGTATTTTGACAAGTTTTTTGTTTTATTGTATCTACTAAACATTTTAAAATGTCTGTAGTTTTACTAAATTAAAAAATTATTTATCTCATAAATTTTTTCCTATCAAAAAATGCTAATAAAACCTTTCTTTTTCAGCTTTGCTCACATATCTATTTCTGGTTCCCCATGCATCGTTTAATCCAACTACGTTTTAAGCACACATCTGGAACACCCGTCTATTTATATCGTTTTGATTTCGATTCTGAAAATCTCATTACTCCCTATCGTATAATGCGTCATGGTCATGGTATTAAAGGTGTAAGTCATGCCGATGAATTAACATATCTCTTCTGGAATGTATTGGGTAAACGTATGCCTAAAGAATCACCTGAATATAAGACTATTGAACGTATGGTTGGTATATGGACACAATTTGCTGCAACCGGTAATCCTAATAGTAAAGATATTAATGGTATGGAAGATTTAGTATGGGATCCAATTCAAAAATCTGATGAAGTGTACAAATGTTTAAATATAAGTGATGAATTGAAAGTGATAGATTTACCGGAAATGGAGAAAATCAAACAATGGGAAACGGTTTTTGAGAAGAAAAAAGAAATGTTTTAATATGATTTTGTAAAGATTGTATAATACGATTCTCTAATGCATTATTAAATATTATTTCCTTTTTTTTTGTATAATAGTATATTTATATAAAGTCAATTGTTAATTAAAGTCATAAACGTAAATATTTTTTATATGTTTGTAGATATATAAATTTGTTATCACTCAATTAATCGTATATTTTTAATAAAAAAAAATTCCACTAAATAAGTTATTTTATTTTTGTAAAGCAAATATTAATAAAAAACCAAATATTAAACAAATTATAATATTGCATTTTTAAAAATTATAACATGCAAACTAATGTTTGCATGATAGTTTATCAAATATAATTGATCGTTTACAAGGGGACACCCACTATAAAAATAAAAAAAAAAATAATGAGATTATCATTTTTTACAAATGCACATTTCCGGCAAGTTAAATTGTGACATTGCAGTATCTTGCATTTGACTTATAATTAAATATTTTTTTTAAATCTTTACAAATATAAATCAAATGTCGTTCGGTGGTAATGGCATCACTTGAAAACGACTGGACCAAATTGGATAATTTTTTTTTCAATGATCATAGTCAGACTAAGGTCTTAACGGGAAGAAAAATTGACTGCGCCTATTTCATTGGCGTAGAGAAGCCTGTCTGGGGGGGGGCAAGGCACCCCCAGAAATTTTTTAGCCCCCCACAGAATTTGAATCGCTTACATTTTTTTTGTTAATTCAATGCATTTTTACAATTGGATTTATCTGTTTAAATAAAGAAGAATTCCAAAATTTTTGACTACAAAAAAAACACTTTTTCGGCCTTACCTATTTTAATTGTCTTAAAAATTGGTATGTATGTTCTTCTTATTTTTGTTGAATTTCGGTTTTTGTTATTTAGTAAAAATTGTGAATGGTTCGCGTTTTATCGCTGTTCAAAGTTGGTGTTTTGCAACAATTGTATGATAAATACACAATGTTTAAATGATCATATCTTTGGAACGCATCATCCGATTGCCACGAAATAAAGCGCAAAATAATGGTTATGTCCTGTACTTAAAATAGAATTTTGAAAAAGGATAGGATGCTTTGCAAAAAGGATATTGAATTTAAAAAAATGTCCTTAATTTGCAAATATCTCAAAATGCGTATCTTTAATTTTCCTTTATTTTTTTGCACATATAGCCCAAAATGTACTAAACAACATATGCAAATTCCAAATTGGGGTGATAAGCGGTTTGTTTATAAACGTGGTTACATGAAACGACTTATTGATTTTTGTTAATAATTCTTGTTTACAAATGAAAAACAAATTTCTGCGCACTAACCGCGAATAATTTTTTTGTATGTATTTTGGATCGCTAAACTCAAAAATTTCATTAAAACGACATTTCGCGAATACATTTTTGTTTAATTAATTTTTTAGCGTTTTTTAGAGGTATTTTTACTATTTTGCTTATATCTTAAGTTCTGTTTATCTGATCTTCTCGCAATAAAAACCAAACTAAAGACAATCAAATTTCCAACAAATCCTACACTCATCATTTTTTCATCAGTTCATAGCTTTACGCGCAAACAAATTTTTTAGCGTTATTTGGAGGTATTTTGACTATTTTTCTTATATCTTGAGTTACGTTTATCTGATCCTTCCGAAATAAGAACCAAATTAAAGACAATCAAATTTCCAACAAATCCTACATTCATCATTTATCAGTTCAAAGCTTTCCGTTCAATAGGCAAACATATGACTAAAATAAGTTTTTTGATTAACAAATCATTTAAAAAAAAGTTTAAGAAATGGAAATCTTTGCAATTTATTACATCTTTTTATTTATCTGCAAAGCCTGAACATTTAGAAATATAATAAAGTTGATTTGATGAAAATCTATAGGTTTACTCCGAAGTTATCACAAATTTTATAAATATACATGATAAAATACAAAAAAAAATTATAATTTTTTACAATTTCTGTTTTTAAAATTTTTAAAAAATGAGCTTTGTTAATAAAAAATAGTTTTTCCTTGTTTGCCTATTGCGCGTAAAGTTATGAACTGATATAAAAATAATGAATGAAGGATTTGTTGGAAATTTGATTGTCTTTAATTTGGTTCTTATTGCGAAAAGATCAGATGAACGGAACTCAAGATATAAGAAAAATAGTCAAAATACCTCCAAATAACGTTAAAAAAATTATTTGCGCGTAAAGCTATGAACTGATGAAAAAATGACGAATGTAGGATTTGTTGGAAATTTGATTATCTTTAGTTTGGTTTTTATTGCGAGAAGATCAGATAAACAGAACTTAAGATATAAGCAAAATAGTTAAAATACCTCCAAAAAACGCTAAAAAATTCATTTGACAAAAATGTATTCGCGAAATGTTGTTTTAATGAAATTTTTGAGTTTAGCGATCAAAAATACATATAAAAAAATTAAACTTTTTAAAAACTTTAAGCCTTGGTAACATTTTTGTATGAGAATACACTCAAAAAAATACGTTAGTAGATTTACTAATTTTTTTTTGCTAATGCTAGTTAGCTAACTTTTAGCAAATTTTTAGTTGAGATTAGCATGTTAGCAAAAAATTCTTGTAAAATTCATTTAGCACATTAGCAATTTTAAACAAACTTTGAACTAATTTCTTTTGCTAAATTTGAAATTGAGTTGACAACATTTTTACAAGATTTTTTGCTAACATTAGCAAAAATAAATGGTAAATTTTTTTTTATTTTCAGAAAACTTAAAATGGCGCTATCTCGGAAACTAAGCCAGATAGAGCAAAATAGAGGGCATTTTTGGTTCTCAGAATCTCCATACTTTCGCGGGTCCTCTTCACATGTGTGGACCCTAATGGGATTTAACTTTGGATCCAAAAAAGTTATCATTCCCGAAAATTTAAAATGCTCATATCTCGGTAAATATTGCCGACACAACAAAAAGTCCAAAAGAATTTTTGTAGCTCTCAACACGTAGAATTAGACCGCAAAATAACCAAAAGCTCTCCGAGTAATATTTTTGAAGTTATCGAGTTTTTTAATTCTCAAGACCCCAGTGATCCCCTAAAATCACGTATCTCTAAAACTAAGAAAGGTAGAGCGAAACGGACACAAATTTTGGATCAAAAACTATGACGATTTTTAACGAACCCAACTAGGTCCAGGCCCATCGGGGTCTGGACCTATTGGGTCCGAACCCAATGGGGTCCTCAAATGTGTATGAACTAAGTTCAAAAACAAAAATCACTTAACTATTGGCAAAACATTTTTGCTAACTTTAGCAAAAAAATTGTGGGTTCAAAATCAGCAAATTTTCTTGTAGGTTTACAAGCTTTTTTTGCTAACATTACAGTTTTTTTTTTTTGAGTGTAGTTTTTCCAATTAAAAATAGTCTCAATCTGATTTTTTTAAACGAAAAAAGTGTTCAGATCTGATTGTTGTATAATGGATAACTTTCACCATTAATCTAATGTTTTTTTTCAATATTAACAACTTCACAGAATTTATGTTGCAGAAAATTATAAAAAATCTATTGATTTCCTAAAGGAACCAGATTCGATTTAAACTCATATTATGCAAAGATAAAATCTATACCTACAACGAAAGAGTTTTTCAGTTCTAAACATTTATGGGAAAAGGTTCTCAACTGCTAAGAAATTCTGAAAATTAAAATTAAAAAAAAATGTTTAAGCTGCTTTCAGAAGGAATTAATTTCTAAGCACCACAACTCAAAATTTGAATGCCCATTTTTTTAAAAGTCTTAGAAAAAGGTCCTGATTTTTATACCCTCCAACTACAGTATGGCGGTATACTCACTTTGTCATTCCGTGTGTAACGCATCGAAATATCGGTCGGGGACCAGAAAAATGCTCTTCCTACGCCAATGGTCAATGGCCGAGTTGGCTTATTTTTTCATTTTATTTATTTTTATACCCTCCACTCTAGTGATAGAGGGTATATATTAGTTTGTCATTCCGTTTGTAACACCTCGAAATATTCGTCTAGGACCCCATAAAGTATATATATTCATGATCCTCGATCGATTCATGATCTTCGATCGATTTTAAGATCTAGCCATGTCCGTCCGTCCGTCCGTCCGTCCGTCCGTCCGTCCGTCTGTCCGTCTGTCCGTCTGTCTGTCTGTTGAAAACACGCTAACTTTTGAAAGACTTCACGGAGGCTCCTGAAGTTTGGCATATATGTTGGGCATTTACCTGGTCAGGTTGGTGTTGAAATCCAGCAAATTCGGTCCAGTGGTTCAAAAGTTATAAGCAATTAAGTGAATTTCGGCAAGGGTTTTTCTGGAATTTACGAGTTAAAACACACGGTAACTTTCAAACGACAATTCTGAGGGTGCTGAAGTGTGACACATATATTTTCCGTTCCTTTGGTCCAATTCGTTTTAAATTTCAGCCAAATCGGTCCAGTCGTTCAAAAGTTATTAGCAAAGCCGTGAATTTCAGATTAGTTTCACCTTAAATTCACGTGTTGAAAACCCGTTAAACATGTTTAAAAAACATTAGTAAGTCACAAAAATATTTTACAAGGTATTTTTGTCACTCAAAAATTTTTTTACACTAAAACAAAAAAAATATTCACTCAAAAAAAATTTTACACTCAAAAAAAAAAAGATTAGTAAATTATTTTTTTTTTTTTTTCAAAAATTACCTAAAAAACGTTTTTTTACACAAAATAAAATATTTCTAACCACAAATTTTATATTTTCACTTTAGAAAATTTGCTATAACTTAAAAAGGGCATTGTGGAGGGTATTCATAGATTCGGCCACGTCGAATTTAACTTTTCTACTTGTTTTTTCTTAATTTTTTTTCATCAAATTTTTTTTTTTGTCCATTTTTTTCATCAAAAAGTTGTTTTTTGATTTTTTTATAAAAAATGTTTTTCCGTCAACACTTTTTTCCAGTTGGCAACTTCCTCGAGTCACCCTTAGTGACGCCGCGGTGACATGTCAAAGTAACTGCTAACATCCACAAGACATCTCTATGCACTGAATTGAGGACAATTTCATATAAATTTTAAAAATAATCTTACTTAAAGTCTTCAGTAGTCAGGGTAACATCAAACATCTTTTTCGCCGACTCTGAAATCCTTCTGACATAAAAATGTTTAATTTCTTTAACAAATGTACAAAAACAATGTGAGACTCTTTAATTTTGATTCACGTGTTTCACGCGTGAGTGTGACTGAATTCGATTTTACTCACGTGATTGTGAGTGAGTGTGAGTGCGGAAAAAAATTGCGTGAGTGAGTGTTCGTGAGTAAGATTTTTGGGTGAGTGAGTGTGCGTGAGTTTGCGTGATTTATTTTCTTTTCATATTTCATTCGTACCAAAAAAAAATCAACAAAATAAGATTAAAATTCGTCTAAATTTTGGATTTCGTACGAGAAAAGCAAAAAAAAATTGTATAATTTCGCAGAACTTAAAATTTTGCTTAAAATTTTTGAAATTTTAGTTTTTGATTTTTTTTTGTATAAATAAAAGTTTTTTGAGTGTGAGTCAACATGAGTGTGAGTGAAGCTTGTATGAGTGCACGTGAGTGTGAGTTGTTTTAAATTTACTTACGTGAGTCGTGAGCGTGAGTGAGTGTGAGTCAAAAATCACTCTCGTGCTCATCTCTACCTGTGATTATCAAGATTTTCTACCTTAAAGCCTTTTAAGATTTTAAAGGCTATATCCCAGATACCGAGAAATTTTTTTAAAGAAAAATTAATGGGGCTTAAGGGGTAAAAAGTAAGACCGAACCCCCTTGACTTTTACCCTCCAAAATTTTTCTGAACATACCAATAATCTATCTTCACTTCCTAAGGGGGTTTCCATGCCATATTTCATCGCATTTTGTGAAATTTTTATCTCATGGAATTGACAATATCTTAGAGTAAATCTCCTTTTTGGTGATTTTTTTTTTATTTCACCAATTTAAAACATTTAAACAATTTAAATAATTTAATAAAAATCTTAAATTTTAAGAGCGCGAACTTAAGATATTATTTAAAAAAATTTTTTTTTTTTTCATTAAAGGAAACAAATTTATTGGTTAGGACCTAAATAAAAAAAAAATCTGGACACTCTAAGCAACATATAAAACACCGTCCGACAAAAAGGCGTTGATCATGAACTGGATAATATACGTTTGAAACTAGAGACTAAATGTAGTAAAACTGCATTTTCAGTTTTTCCTTTGGTGAACCTGTTTCCTTTTAAAAGAACTTCAAAGTTTTAGAGGATTACATTTTATAAAATATTTTTTTTATCTTTGTACTTGTCCTACGATGCCACTATTGATAGAAAATGAAATTTTCCAATTTTCCTATTTTATTATTTTTACATATCAGGAAAAAGTAGGTAAGTTTCCTCTATTCAAATATGTGTCCTTCAATATCATTCAAAATTTTCGACAAAATATTTTGATAAATTTTTCAAATGACTTTTTTCACATCCTCTTATCCTGATATGGCAAAATATAAAAATATAAAAATTAAGGAAAATCCTCCTCTTTCATCAGCCGTCACCGGTGTCATCGTAGGGCAATTTAAAATATTTCATAAATATTTTACAAAATTTATCTTTTAAAACTTTGAAGTCTTTTTAAAAGGAAACAGGATCACGAAATGAAAAACTGTAAATGCAGTTTTACTCCATTCGATCTCTACTTTCAGACGTATATCATCCGATTCATGTTTAATATTGGCTGTCGGACAGTGTAATTATATCACATTATATATAATTATATAAACATTTTTACTCGGTATTTCGTCGATATGTATCGTACTGTATTTTCCAACCCCACAATAATGGCGGTTTTAGTATTGTTTTATTTCTTCAAGGGGAAACTTTTTCTCCTTGTCCGATTCTGCCCTTTACCAATTTAACTGCCTATAACCATAAGAACTATTCTAGGCAAACAAAAACGGCTTAGCTCTTTTAATGTTTTACAAATGAAATGACAAATTGAAATTTTTTTTTTGATATCAAAATTTTATATTTTTAAATTTACAATTCCACTAATCCACTAACCCACATAATAATGATAATATGCTGCAAAGTGATTATTAAAATAAATACATTGTACCTAATAAATTTACAAGTGATTAACAATTTGTACATATTCAGTTTTAATAAGGTCTTTTAACACTTTATAATTTCTTGAGTTATTATTTAATTGTATATTATTAATTAACTGAATGCATAAGGGCGTAGTAACAGCTTTTAGTGGGAACTGGGAACAAAAAAGTATTGACAAGTAATAATAACACTATGCTCGAATTTGACATTTTTTTTTAACAAGCTGTGCACATTACTGGTAAAGTTGATTCGTATTCGCGATATTTGGGATTTATAATTTTAATGCTTAAGTATAATAAAAGCTATATTTTTAAACTTATGCGATAATTTTTAAATTTAAAACCATTCAAGTCTGTTAAACTAACATAACAAACCATAATACCGTGAAATTTTTTCGCGAAAAAATTGTTTGTTCGCGAAAAATCTTTATTTTTGTGAAAAAATTGGTTCAATACAAATATTTTTAGCAATTTTTTATCCATTAGTTTTGTATTTTTTTTTTTAATTATTGAAAATTTGAGCAGGCCGCTTGGACTGATTGCAACCCAGAAGTCCAATTTTTTACTCCCAACCAACCGAAAATGAGCGGGAAACGATAAAATACACACTCTTGCACATTCCATACATTTTATAGGTGATCTAATCTACACGTACCCTAATCTAAGTACGCCTCTACAGCGAAGTTCCGATTCAATGAAGTCATAACCATTATTACCAAAAGCTCCCTCAATATCAAGAAATGCCTCTTTGTGCCTATTTTCTTGTCTTTTTGGGCATTTTCTATCCCTGTTCCTATACCGAAGGTATAGGAGCATCATAAGATAAATATTTGTTGGGTCATGTAAGTTACAAAAAAAAAAATACTTTCCATATCTTAATTCAAAACCCCTTTCTTGCTTACAAGTATACTTTATATGAGTTTTTAATTATTGTGGCTTTAATTTAACCTTGCAACGTTCAACTTGTAATCAATTGTAGGTATGCACATTAGAGTGGCACATAAATTACGTTTTTCAAAGTTCGTCGGATAACGTGAAATATGTTATTCCTTGAAGTCTAAAATCCATTTATTTAAAATTTTATGCAAATCGAAAAATTTCAATAAGTAAACGGATACTCAAGCTCGAGGCCTTAGTTTTTTAATAAATTTTATTTGTTTTATTCATAAATATTTCGTCATCCTAACTTAAATAAATACATTTTTTTAAAAAACCAAGGCCTCGAACTTGAATATCCGAACACTTATTGAAGTTAAATCAAAAAGGTGGTTAAAACAAATTAAAAAATTCAAATTCAAAAAAGTTATCCCGTGCCGCTGTGTGGTTAAAGTTGGACTTCTTTGTTTTCGTATAATATTTTTTTTTTCGATTTTTTAATTTTTTATTTATATTTTATGCTACAAAATTGATTGCTGTTATAAAATAATGAAGTAAAACTATAATTAAAAATAAAATAATGAAAAAAAATATTTTGAGTGCAGCAACAAAAATTTTTCAAGGGGAAGGTTAGCCCCTATTTGAGTATAGGGTTTTTAGACTAACAAAATTTTGCCCACACTCAACAAACTTAGAAAAAAATTTTGGGGCCACCCTAATGCACATACTCATCATTTATTAAACATTGTAACATGACGAATATTGTTAGTTGTATGCTTACAATTGAGTTTACACTATGGTACATAAATATTAAAAAACAGTGAATTAAAAAACTTTGAAATTTAGTAAACATCACTTAAACTAGAGAAAAACATGCACTTTTATATTTATGGATTCTGTTTAAGTTTGTTAAATAATTTTAGTTACAAACATTTAAAACTAAATATAACTCTAATTTTTCAACAAACTTAAAATTATACTAATAAAACCCAAATACTTCCTAAGCAGATTTTATAATAAATGAAGCCTCATTTTCCTACTGTATACTAGGGTGGAACAAATTTAGTTTTTTTTTTTAATTTCGAAAACGTCTGGGTCGGGGAAGTTGCCTTTTTGGGTCGATATTAATATACAAAAATATTGGACATGTAGGATAATGGCTTTGGATTCCTTTTTGGACTTGAATATCGGAACAAAGTAAAAAAACAAAATGTTTTTTTTTGCTTAAAATATAAGTTAATATTCGGGCATTACACAAAAAATGTCTTTATGGTAAACAGTTTTTTTTGGTCTGTAAACATTTTTTTTTACTTTGTTCAGAACTTTCCAATTTTCAAGTCAAAAAGGGAACCCAAAGCCATTTTTCTACAGATCCAATGATTTTGTGTGTTAATATCGACCTTAAAGGTCAACTTCCCCACCCCGATCCCAGCAAAAATAAGATATAGGATTGCTTATTTTATACATTGCAGCATTGATGATTTTAACAGGCGATGAGACTCAAAGTAATGCATCCACATTATGACAAAGAATACCAGTAAGGTATAAAGTAATTGATCAAATTTATAGCAAAGCCTAAGAGTAAGGTATAAAAAAAATAGCGTACCAGAACATAATATACAGGGTGATTCAGTCACGACCCGCCGAATTTTACCAGCGTATTCCTTGGCTCATTTCATGAAAATATGTCCATTAAATACCATCCCCGCAAATGCAAGTGTGCGAAATGGCAGCGGTTTGAAAATTTTCGGATTGGCGGTCGGAGGGTAGTAGGGTAAAATTGATAACTTCTGAACCAAGGGCCCGATTTTTACCTGCCATCTGGCTAAATTACCTGCCATCTGGCTGAGCAAATTGAGGTTATGTGCAAATTCTTCTGTCTTTTTTTTTCAAAATTTATTTTTAAAAGCTCTGTATCTCGACGATTTCACTTTTTTAAATTTTTTTGTTATTGATTCTGAAAGGCCTCCCAAAAAACTTTCCAACAATCGGGGCTTTGGTTCAGAAGTTATCAATTTTACCCTACTACCCTCCGACCGCCAATCCAAAAATTTTCAAACCGCTGCCATTTCGCACACTTGCATTTTCGGGGATGGTATGTAATGGACATATTTTCATGAAACGAGCCAAGGAATACGCTGGTAAAATTCGGTGGGTCGTGACTGAATCACCCTGTATAGTATAAGGTGTTACGAGTAGTGAAAAAGTAATTTTGTATTAAATTTACTCACGTGATTGTAAGTGAGTGTAAGTAGATAAAATATGCTCGTGAGTGAGTGTGTGTCATTAAAAAAATCCTGAGCCCATCTCTACACCGAAAAAAAAAAACCATGCGTAAAATACACGAATTCTTTTGTACAATGTACGGAAACATTCTTGATTTCGCACAACGAAAGATAAAACGTAAAATACACGAAATGTGTGGTACATTGCACGAAAAGTATTTTTAGTTTTACGAAAATATTTTATGATACGAAAATATTTCGTAAATTTAATGCAAAATTTCGTAAAATACACGAACTTTATTTGTATTTAAAATCAATAATTTCGTAAAAAGCAAAAATTAATTTGGATATTTACGAAAATATTTCGTGACCTGAACATTTTTTGTAGTTTTACTTAAAAATTTTCGTAGAATGCACCAAAATAGAAAAGCTTTGTACAAAATGATACAAGTTATGAAGTGAATTTTTTTAATAAAAAAGAAATACTTTTTTTTTTTGATAATTCAACGTTTTCCCGTGAACAAATATGCTCTATTTTACTCCAAAATATTTAAATTACGACACCAAATATTTTATTTTTCTGTGGTATGGCTAAAAAACCATTTTTTTCTATGAGTTTTAAGGAAGTCTTATTTTGGAACGCTCTAAAATTTGTTTTAATTTCAAGTATCCCATCCAACAAACGTTGGAACGATCCAAAATAAGAAAATTTTTGTTTTTTGAGGGCACTTTTTTTAGAGTCCAAATGATTCACATATAGAAAAAAAAATTTTGGTATCTAAAATTATCAGAAACTCACATTTTTTCGGAGATAAAACAGATCCTTCCAAAAACACTCCAAAAAGATGTCTCAGAAAAGCTTAAAATTACTGTAGCAAGTATTTTGTTTGAAAATTTGTCGATAAAAACTCGTATTGTATTCGGATTTAAATTCAAAAATACAAATTTTTGACACTAAAAAGAGGGGTTTTTTGGATGAGCCACTTTTATACAAAAAATTAAATATTTGTTATATTGTTGAAGACCATTTTGGAGTTCAAGGAAGAGTGTGTTTATTTACTAGGATATATATTTTATATTTACGTTAAAAAATTATACTAAAGGTCAACTGTCGCGGTTAAGGCAGAGCGGAAAACATCACTTAATGCTGTCGTTAGATCCGAAATTACCTATCCCGTGATAGGTAATTTCTATGACAGGTTGTCATAATTCATACGTTTTTAAAATTTCAAAACTTTAAATAACCCCAAAAAAATTTACAACTTTCTACGTCACAGACTTAGTATCAGCAAAATTTTCTAATAAGAGAAATATGGTTAAAAGTTTTTCTAAAAAAAATTTGATTTAAAAATTTTTCTTTTTTGAAAAAAAAAACTTTAAATCCCGAACACAAAAACTTTTGTGTTAACATTTTATTTTCGTTTTGAAGTAAAAAACTTAATTAAAATGCTCTTATGGGAAAAAATAGTTTGGAAAATTTTTCTAAATATTGGCACTTTTTTTAAGTCCCGAAAAAATAGTGATGTGCTCTGTGGCAAGTGATGTATCAAGGCTTGACACATTTCCTCACAAAAGTGACTGGTGTTTTTATATGTTAGGTGTTATGTTTGTGATAGATCACTTAGTTCCGTAACCTATCAAGGACCAGCAACCTTTCCTGCTGGGATGTAACAAAATTTTTGTTATTTTTTTGCTTCATTTTGTTCAAAAAGAAAAAAAATTGTAATTTCGTAGAATTTGAAAATTAATTTCGTAATAAACAAAAATATTTTCGTAAACAAAAAAATATACTTTAGAATTTCTTTTTTATGTTCATTAAATACCGTTTAAGTTTGACCTTAAACATTTATTTACTGTTTAAAAACCAATTCCTTTCCATTTAAATTCCAATTTTTCATTTATTTTTATAATCTACATAAAGAAAAAAAAAAAATCGTAACTTCATTTAATTTTAAAATTTAATTTGTAAATAAAAAAATATATTCGTGAAATAAACGAAACATTCGTGGATTCTAAAAAATAAAATGTTACGAAGGATATTCTTAATTTCGTAAGTTTTCAAAAACTTATTTTCGTAAAATAAACGAAACTTTCGTGTATTTTACGAAAGAAATAGCTACGAAAGTTTATTTCGTAAAATGTTGCATGGATTTTTTTCGGTGTAGTTTAAACTTATGAATTTTTTATAAAATATTTATTTTTTATGTTATTGTAATGCATTATGCACTAGAGCACCCATATGTGCATAATTTTTTTTTTATCGCTCCCCGCTCATTTTCGATTGAGTTGGGAGTAAAAAATAATATCTATCCAGAAATTGGACTTCTAGGTTGCAAGCAGACCAAGCAGTTTGAACTTTTGACCTCAAAAATGGGCTAAAAAACCTTTACAGATTAATTTGGCTGTAACTCTAAAAATAAAAGTTTTTCGCAATTAAATTTCATAACAACTTTTTTGTAGAATCAAAATGCAAAGATTTTTCTCTCAAACTGTTTTGACCTAAATATGTCCGATAGCGGTGTTTTAAGCGCTTAAAGTCAAAATTTGGGTCAGAACTTTTTTTAAAAAATTCTCCTAAATTTTTAAATTGGGGAAAATTTGAGCTCTTTGCACAATTCACTAGGGTATTGAATGTAGTTTTCCAATTTTTTTTTTTTGCAAAAATATATCGACCCTTCCATGAAAAAATTCCAAAGTTCTACTCTGAATCTCATATTTTTACTTTTCCACCTCAATATAGGCCAGTACTCACTTTGTAATTCCGTGACTTTCGCACCGAAACATCTGTCTAGGATTTCCCTAAATACATATGGGGCATTCAGTGCCAAATTGGACACTTTAAAAATTTTTATTTTAGATTTTTAAAAATTTTTATTTTAGATTTTTCGCACCGAAACATCTGTCTCGGATTTCCCCAAATATATATCGGGTATTCAGTGCCAAATTGGACACTTTTAAAATTTTACTTTAGATTTTTTGGAAAATTCGATATCTTGGGAACGGGTAATTTAAAAGATTTGAAAACTAACTTGGATGGGGGTCTTAATGGGTTTTAAAAAAATGTAAAAATAATTAAAAAATCTAAAATAAAATTTTAAAAGTGTCCAATTTGGCACCGAATACCCCATATATATTTAAGGAAATCCTAGACAGATGATTCGGTGCGAATAATCTAAAATAAAATTTTTTAAAAATCTAAAATAAAAATGTTTAAAGTGTCCAATTTGGCACTGAATACCCCATATATATTTAGGGAAATCCCAGACAGATGTTTCGGTGCGAAAGTCACGGAATTACAAAGTGATTACTGGCCTATATTGAGGTTGAAAAGTAAAAATATGAGATTCAGAGTAGAACTTTGGAATTTTTTCATGGAAGGGTCGATATATTTTTGCAAAAAAAAAAATTTTGGAAAACTACATTCAATACCCTAGTGAATTGTGCAAAAAGCTCAAATTTTCCCCAATTTAAAAATTTACGAGAATTTAAAAAAAAAAGTTTTGACCCAAATTTCAACTTTAAGCGCTTAAAACACCGCGATCGGACATATTTAGGTCAAAACAGTATGAGAGAAAAATCTTTGCATTTTGATTCTACAAAAAATTTGTTATGAAAGTTAATTGCGAAAAACTTTTATTTTAAGAGTTACAGCCAAATTATTCTATTAAGGTTTTTTAGCCCATTTTTGAGGTCAAAAGTTCAAACTGCTTGGTCTGTTTGCAACCTAGAAGTCCAATTTCTGGATAGATATTATTTTTTACTCCCAACTCAACAGAAAATGAGCGGGGAGCGATAAAAAATACACTTTTGCACATCCCATACATTTTGTGGGTGCTCTATTATGCACCCAATTATAAATAATGCATTGTTTCAAACTTTGAAAGAATACATAATGTAACCAAATATAAGTCATCCATGATTTAATGTTTAGAAATAATAAATATGAAATACATTTCTTCCACTAATCATGCATTACGTAACAAATTATTAGTAAAGCATTATTTTTCACATTAAAATAATATGTTGTGGAGCAAATCTGTGGTGAGACATCCTAAAATATTGCTACAAATAAGGTATACACTAGAGGTGTCCTTAAAAACGAAAATCACCCTTTTATACCTGGTAGGGTCCTATATTGTTCTTAAGTATCTAAAAATAAGTGAGCCAAAATTTGGGGACAATCGGCTAAAAATAACTCGTGCCGAAAATGGATTGAAGTTTTGGGACATTCTTATAAGAACGAAAAACTCGTTTTTTCTAGTTTTTGGAAAAACATTGGTATTTGACATTTTTTGTTAAATTTTTTGTGAAATAATATGAAAATGGTACTAAATTACCTTTTCAAAACGACTAATAAAATTAAAATCGGATGAAAAATAAGCATTTTACGCATACATGCCCCAGACCATTGTATGGTTTTTAGAGCCAGAATTTCAAAATTTTCAAAATTTTTAGGCAAAAAAATAGTCAAAATTTAATTTTACTTTATGATCAAATTGAAAACATGTTTAAGATTAAAAATAGCAGATATGGTAGTCAAGCTTTTTTTTTTATTTGGCGCGGGTAGTGATAAAATTTCCGCGGATTCCAAATAAAATGCGTTTTTCTACAATAATTAAGCAAATTTTTGAAAATTTGTGCTCTATTGTGCGGATCGAAGTGTAAAACGTAAATTCTGTAACTTTTGAGAAATCGGATATATGCAGATATTTTGTATTATAGAAATGTATAACGTCTCAAATTTGTCATTTCACCTCGACGAAAAGGGGTTAAAGATGCCCGAATTCTCAAAAAATTTACAGAATTTATGTATTTCACTTCGTATAATACAATACAGAAAATTGTTTCCCATATTTGCTAAATTATTTTAGAAAAACTAATTTTCTTTGGAATCCGCGGAAATTATATCACTACCCACTCCAAATGAAAAAAAAGTTAGACTACCATATCTGTTAGTTTTTATCTATAACATGTATTTAATATAATTATAAAGTAAAATTTAATTTTTTTTATTTTTTTGCCTAAAAATTTTGAAAATTTTCAAATTTTGGCTTTAAAAACCATGTAATGGTCTGGGGCATGTATGCGTAAAATGCTTATTTTTCATCCGATTTGAATTTCTTTAAGCTTTTTGGAAAGGTAATTTATTACCATTTTCATATTACTTAACAAAAAAATTAACAAAAAATAGCATATACCAATATTTTTCAAAAAACTAGAAAAAACGTGTTTTTTCATCAGATAAGAGTGTCCCAAAACTTCAATCCATTTTCGGCACGAGTTATTTTTATCCGATTGTCTCCAAATTTTGGCTCACTCATTTTTAGATACAAAACTACAATTTAGGACCCTACCACGTATTAAAAAGTGATTTTGAAAAATTACCTTAGTCGTTAGGACACCTTTAGTATACACATTACCTAGTAATGTGTTATTTAATCACCACACATTACCAAAGTTTTGCTGCGACGTTTTCAAAATTCGAAAAAAAGCTAAGTTTGCTCCACCCTACTGTATACACGCTGTTTGAATTTAATTTAATTGTAATAGTTTTTTTATCATTCTACAAAGCAAATGTTGCGATTTTTTTATAAATCATTTCGTATAAATCAAAGTATTAAATTGCACTTTTTTTCATAATATTTCCCATTTCAATTGTTGAATAATAAAAGTTTAACAAGCTGGTAATTTGATTATAATAACAAATGTTTTTGATTACTTTATTTAAAGAAAATTGCGAAAATTAAAATCGGACACCTCATGAGGTTTAAGGAAACAGGTTAATAAACAGATTGCATTAAGCTCTTAAAGTTTAGAATTTTTAAAAATTCAAATTCAAAGACAACAAATTAAAAAAAAAGGAATTGCAATACATAATTTTATTTATTAGTTTTGAATATCAAAAAAAAATTAAAGTCTGCCGAACAGTTTGCGAAACTGCACCCAGAAAAGCTTTACAGTAACTATTTACGGTTATTCAAAAAGTTTTTAGTTAAAGTTTTTTTAACCGTTTTATCGTTTGTTTTTCAATGAAACTAAAATATTAAATAATTTATTCAGCTGTAAAAAAATAAACTTCAAAATTTACGGAAAACAATTTTTTTCAGTTAAATTATTTGTGACTGATTATACCGTATAATTTTACAGAAGTACGGATTTTGTAGTTTGTTATACAAAAAAAAATATTTTTACCCCTCAAAATAAAAAATTGTAAACAGTTAAAATAAGTGAAAAATCATTTGTTTTTACGGAATGTCTAGCCTTATATTAACGTTTAAAAATAACTGAAAAAGTACGTTGTTTCAAATGAAATATAAGTAAAAGGAAAAACGATTGTTTTAAACGTTTTATCAGTTGAATTTACTTATAAAATTTTTTAAGTGTGAAATAGACAAAATAATGGTGCATTTTTACGTTTAAGAAATTATTAAAAAACAAATCCCAAAACAACTTTCCTATGACATTTTTATATGCTGATGCAGAACTTTAGTTAAGACTTAATTTGATCTAATCTGATCATATTGGGAAACTTTGTTCGAAGGGCGAAAATGATCAAACGATTGTAAAATGATATGATTTTCATACCTGAGACAGCTTAAGGAAAATTTTATTAAGTTTTTTGTGACACTTAAAAGTCGCACGTCATTCTTGTTGGGCATTCATCAAAAAAGACGCCAAGTGTAAAAAACAAGAATAAAAAATACAGTAAATATTTTTAATACAAAATAAATTCGAAAAAAAAAAAAATTGAGTTTGGCTCTTTTTTCCCCTCAGTCTGATATTGTGCATTTAACCTGCCTTAGATTATGAGACAAATTTGTGCCAAACTTGATGAGTCCAGATTTTTTATTTTGGAATGCATCGTATTAGCTACAGACGGATAGACATCGCTAGAATGTCTTAGAATCTATCATGAAAAAAAAAACACCTGAGAGTGTTTAATTCGGCTGTGCCGAATCTTCGATACCCTATTTTCAGATTCTGAGAAATTTTTCGTCTAAGAAAAGTTTCAAAACCTTGTCACAAACAAATTAACAGACCTATTCACAGTTATGACTGGTTATGACTAATTTTATTATTTTTAAACTTCATATTCCTTGTGTTTGTTGTAAACACAATCATAGTCTCAAAATTTAAAATTATTTGTCAATTTTGAGACGATGTGGGTAGCAGGTCTTTATTTTTTGAAATTTTCAAACAAAATTTGAATTTTTTTATGATTGTTTACAACAACCACATGGAAAAAATTGAGTTATGATTGATTTATGACTTTTTTAGTGAATAGGCCCCTAAAAGTTGCATGCTACTGTACGAGGGCTGTTCGAAATGTTCTTACCCAGCAAGCAAGCAGGCTCAATAAGGACTACAAAATGGGCTCCAAAAATATAAAAAAAAAAAAATTTTAATTTTTCTATGAAAGTTGTTAAACCTTTTTGGTTTTAGCCATTTTGGATATCTCAAAAAGCATTACAATTTTCAAAATTTTCGGAGTCGTTTCGGACTCCATTTAATGATTATAAAAAAATTCCTGTCATTTTACAGTTTTTTTGGACTCTTTAGATCAATTATATTTTAATCGAAAAATAGAGTGTTTTATAGACAAGAACTTTTTAAACTTACAAAAAAATATTAAAATTTGAATCATTGTAGTCTTCACAATATAAATGCTCCAAGAACCATACTTTTATAGAGTCATTTAGAACTCAAACATTTGGAGCACTCCGAATTTTGTTAGCTGGGTTACCATTAATTTACCGGAAGGAAAAAATAATGCATATTTTTTCATTTATTTTCATCTATGCATTATATAACCATTTTCAAGGTTTTGCTAGGTATACAGCATAAAATCGGACTAGGAGGAAAAAATTCCACTTGAAGAACTAAACTAACCTCCGAAATTTTTTTAATGTATTTTTTTTGTTTTATGTTCATCAAATTAAACAAGTTTGTGTCACTTATATTCTGGGAATTAGAAAATGTTTTTTTATACCCTCCAACCACAGTATGGGGGTATACTCACTTTGTCATTCCGTTTGTAACGCATCGAAATATCGGTCGGGGACCCCATAAAGTGTATATATTATTGATCCATGATCGATTCTAAGACATTCTGTGAATGTCCGTCTGTCCGTCCGTCCGTCCGTCTTTCTGTAGATTACACAATGCAGTCCAAAATAAAACAGCTAGACTCCTGAAGTTTGCCACAAATATGTCTCACGTCCATAGGCAGGTTAAGTTCGTGAATGAGCAAAATCGGGCCAGTGGGAAAAAAGTTCCCCCTTGAAGAACTGAACCAACCTCTCAAAAAATACACTGTTTTTACATGTTTTTTTTGTATTTTTGTTAAATAAATGAAACATTTATTATATTTATCGCGATGGGAAGATGCTCTCAAAGTCCCCCACTGACCCCCATCAACCCCCCCCCCCAAAAAAAAACGGCCGTGACATTTTTTTTTTTTTTAAATTTTTTTTAGATTTTGGAGGGTATAAAAGATTCGGCACAGCCGAATTTAACACTCTCACTTGTTTTGTATAAAATTGCATTACTTGAGTGTAATAAGCATAATTAATAAAAGCATAATTAATTGCAAGTAGGACGGATTCATTTGCGAGTAGGGCAAAGCCGTTTTTGGAATTCTTATTAATTTTGTTTTTATCAAATTTATCCATTATGGCAACACTACCAAACAAACACAATATTTTGGCAGTTTTTATTTCCAAAAATCGATTAAAAAAATATTGATTAAAAATACGTCAGAAATTGTAAACAAAAATATTAGAAGTGTTTATTATAAATAATTTTATTATACCGCAATAACATAAAAAATAAGGTGTGAAATAATTTGAATGCTGTTGTAGTAAAAGTGGAGCCTGAACATCATTATATTAAAGAAAACATTTTTACTGTGGTAAAATAATCCGTAGTCAGCTGAACAGCAGCCGGGAGTATTTATGTATTAACGTCAGTCGCCACAACAAATGTGTTTTTAAAAAAATTTAAAAAAACTTTTCAGCCAAACTCATTTTAGAAGATTTTTTTGAGTTTAAAAATTGTGGTTGAATATTTTCTATACAAAAAATGTCTCAGAATCTAAGAATTTTTCTATACGAAAAATGTGAGAACTTTTCTATACGTAAAATATATCAGAATCTGAGAATAGTTCAGTATGAAAAATTTCTGACAATACTAGAATCTTTGAATTTTTCGACGAAAAAACTGAAAAATGTCTAAGAATCATATAATATTTCCATATGAAAAATGTATTTAAATCCGAGATTTTTTCAGTACCAAAAATATCTCAGAATCTGAGAATATTTCTATTTAAATAATGTCTAAGAAGCTAAGATTTTTTTCGTGCGGCAAAATGGTTCAGAATCTGAGAATTTTTATATACGAAAAATGTCTTAAAATCTGAGAATGTTTCCATACGAAAAATGGCTCAGAATATAAAATTTTTTCTATTCGAAAAATGTTTCAGAATCTAAGAATTTTTCTATTAGAAAGATGTCTCAAAATCTAAGAATGTTTCTATTCGAATAATGTCTCAGATCTTAGAATTTTTCCATACGAAAAAGGTCTCAGAATCTAAGAATTTTTCTATACGAAAAATGTCTCAGAATCTGAGAATATTTCTATACGAAAAATGCCTCAGAATATGAGAATTTTTTATACGAAAAATGTCTCAGAATCTGAGAATTTCTATATCAAAAATATCTCAGAGACAAAAAATGTCTTAAAATTTTTTCTATACGAAAAATATCTTAGAATCTGAGAATTTTGCAACAAGAAAAATATCTCAGAGTCTGAGAACTTTTCTATACGAAAAGTGCATCAGAATCTTACAATTTTTCTTTACTAAAAATGTTTCTATATGAAAACTATCTTAGAGTCTGACAATCAGAATTTTTCCATACGAAAAATGTGTCAGAGTGTGAGAATTGTTCTATACGATAATTGCCTTAGAATCTGAAAATGTTTTCTAAAAGAAAATGTATCAGAATCTGAGATTTTTTTTTTAGAATTAAAGAATTTTTAAAGGATACATTTTAGATCATCAGATTCTAATCATTTTTTTTTACATAAAAAATGTCTCAGAATTTGAGTTTTTTTATTCGAAAAATGTATCAGAATCAAATTTATACGGAAAAATGTCTTTGAAACTGAAAATTTTTCTACACGGAAAACTGTCTCAGAATTTTGAGAATTTTTCTATAAGAAAAAATTTCTTAGAATCTAAAATTTTTCGTAGGCAAAAAAAATCTCAGAATTTTATTTTAATTTTTCTCTATACAAAAATTTTTTTTTTTATACGAAAAATTTCCTAGAATCTGTGAATTTTTTATACATAAAATGCATCAGAATCTTAGATTTTTTTAAAGAAACTTGTGTCTTAATTCAAGAATTTTTCGATACAAAATATCTAAAAATTTTTCTACATGAAAAATTTCTCAGTATTTTAAAATTTTTCTATAGGAAAAATGTCTCAAACTTATAAAATTTGTCCATACAAAAAGTGTATCAGAATCTGAGAAATTTTCTACACAAAAAATTTTCCATAATCTGAGAATTTTCGACGAGTACACCATAACATTTTTTTTTTATTTTTGGATTTGATTAAAATAAAATGTATCTCTAACAAGAAAGGTCTTTCACAGCGCACCCAACGATTGTCCTGAAACTTGAATATGGGAATGAGCGGCAAAAAATAAGAGTTACCTGTTTTTTTTAGCTGCTCAATCTCGAATTTAAAAAAGGGTTGCAACCTTAAGAAAAACCAAGGGCTTTCAGGAATTATTATTTGCTAGAGATTATTATATGTATATGATTTTGGCGGTTGTACGTATACACAACTCTATAATTACCCCAACGATTATATATTTTTGACAAAACCGAACTTAACGATGCCGAATTTGGAAACGACCGATACACCATTGGATAGGCATTAAAAAAACCTTTCGACCTGTGTAAAATATTTATATAGTTTCTTTTGAAAAAATCGGGAAAATCCTCAAAAAACAAAAAAAAACCTTTTTTTTCTTCCATTTGACCCCCTAAATGTGATATTGGGCAGCCACAGGTCACTCTTATTTTGCTCCCCTCCCTCCCCTTCCTTGTAAGTTCAATACTTTTCTATACGAAAAATTATCTATTCGTTTTGTGTTTCAAGATCTTAGAAGTTTCCTGAATAATGCTTTTGAATGAAAAATCTTTAAAATAGTAAAAAGGTTAAAATGGTAGGTATATTAAGAATTTTTTTGGAGCTTTTCTTTAAGAAAAATGTTTCAGAATTTTAAGTTTGACAGACTTGTAAAGAACCTGTAAGTTCAAGTTTGAGAGTTTTTGAAGAACAGTAAATTTTGGAATTTTTTTGTTCATTTTAGCTAAAAATCTGAAAATTTGTAGATGAAAAAAAATCTCTGAGACGATTAAAGACGAATCGATTTTATATCTTAAATTTAATAAAATGTGAAAAACACGTAATTTAATAGAAATTAGTCGCTTATAAAAATTTACAAAAAGGGGTTGGTCGTGTGATTAATATTTAACTCAAACAGGTAGATAAACCAATATCGCTCATACGACCCCTTGTTTGATATATTTTTTTGTAATCGCTCATACGTCTTATGTGTTTTTTTTTTTAATGGTGACAAATAGTGGGTTGTGTACAAATCGAGTAAAAACAAGCAGAAAAGTTAAATTCGACTTGGCCGAATCTATGAATACCCTCCACAATGCCCATTTTAAGTGATAGTAAATTTTCTAACGTGAAAAAAATAACAGTTTTGATTAGAAATATTTTATTTTGTGTAAAAAAATTTTTTTTAGTAATTTTTGAAAAAAAAAAATAATTTACTATTTTTTTTTTTGAGTGTAAAATTTTTTTTGAGTGTAACATTTTTTTCGAGTGTATTTATTTTTTGTTTTGGTATAAAAATATTATTGAGTGACAAAAATACGTTGTAAAATATTTTTGCGACTTACCAATATTTTTAAAACAAGTTTAACGGGTTTTCAACACGTGAATTTAAGGTGAAGCTAATCTGAATTTCACGGTTTTGCTAATAACTTTTAAACCACTGGACCGATTTGGATGAAATTCAATACAAACTAGGCTGGAGGAACGAAAAATATATATGCCAAGCTTCAGCATCCTCAGAATTGCTTTTCGAAAGTTATAGTGCTTTTTATCTCATAAATTCATGAAAAACCCTTGCCGAAATTCAGTCTTTTGCTCATAACTTTTGAACCACTGGACCAATTTCGCTGGATTGCAATACCAACCTGACCAGGTAAATGCCCAACACATGTGCCAAACTTCAGGAGCCTCCGTAAAGTCTTTCAAAAATTAGCGTGTTTTCAACAGACAGACAGACAGACAGACAGACGGACGGACGGACGGACATCGCTAGATCGTCTTAAAATCGATCGAGGATCAAGAATATATATACTTTATGGGGTCCTAGACCAATATTTCGAGGTGTTACAAACGGAATGACAAACTTATATATACCCTCTATCACTAGAGTGGAGGGTATAAAAAATTTCAAAGTCCATATTTTCGTGCTAGAATACTTTATTAAAATCCTTAATTACCCAGCAAAACTTTGGTAATGGGTAGTGATTATATAACACATTACCAGGTAATGTATATAACTTATATGTAGCATTATTTTATGAGGTCTTACCAAACATTTGTTCCACAACGTATTATTTTCAAGTGAAAAATAATGCATTACTAATAATTTGCTACGTAATTCATGATTATTGGAAAAAATGTATTTCATATTTATTATTTATAAACATTAAATCATGGATGACTTATATTTGGTTACATTATGTATTATTTGAAAGTTTGAAATAATGCATTATTTATAATTGGATGCATAATGCATTACAATAACATAAAAAAATAATTATTTTATAAAAAAAATGCATAAGTTTAAACTAGAGATGGGCTCACGACAGGAAATTTCTAACGACACACACTCACGAGCATATTTTATCTACTTACACTCACGTGAGTAAATTTAATACAAAGTTACTTTTTCACTACTCGTAACACCTTATATATTATCTTCTGGTATGCTATATTATTTCATTTCTCGTAACCTATAAAATATCATATATTTTACATCTTACTCGTATTCTTCGTTTGCTGGGACCCAGCAAAACTTAGATTACCAAATAAGGTATAAAATAAGGTATAGGATCTCTTATTTTATACATTGCTGCATTGATGATTTTAACAGGCGATGAGACTCAAAGTAATGCATCCACATTATCACAAAGAATACCAGTAAGATATAAAATAAGTCATAAATTTATAACAAAGAATACGAGTAAGGTGTAAAATATGTGATATTTTATAGGTTACGAGAAATGAAATAATATAGCATACCAGAAGATAATATATAAGGTGTTACGAGTAGTGAAAAAGTAATTTTGTATTAAATTTACTCACGTGATTGTAAGTGAGTGTAAGTAGATAAAATATGCTCGTGAGTGTGTGTCGTTAGAAATTTTCTGTCGTGAGCCCATCTCTAGTTTAAACTTATGCATTTTTTTATAAAATAATTATTTTTTATGTAATTGTAATGCATTATGCATCCAATTATAAATAATGCATTCCCGAGTAAAAATAATTTAATATGATCTTATATACTTTTATATAGTCATATTATTTGATATATGATCATGTGTGACACTATGTATTGCAAGATAAATTTATATAATTAATTTTGATGTGGGATTTTATTAAGATATCGCCATATATAACTATATGTTGCAACATCTGGTCCCATGCATCATTTTAAATTTCTAAGTGTTTTATATAAAATTTTATATGCCTCCATTATTTTTTAGTATTTTCAAAGTGTTTTATATAAAATTTCATATGACTTCATATTTTTTTATCTTTCTAAGATTTTTCCAAGCACCGCTTTTTTATCACGAATATTTTCTAAGTGTTTTATATAAAAATTTATATGACTCCATCTTTTAATTTTTTTCTAAGTTTTTTTCAAGGAACATTTTTTTTATCGAAAATATTTTCTAAGTGTTTTATATAAAATTTAATATAACTCCATTTTTTCAAATTTTTCTAAATTTTTTCCAAGGACAAATTTTTTTGAAAATATTTTCTAAGTGTTTTATATAAAATTTAACATGTCTCCATTTTTTGAAATTTTTCTAAGTTTTTTTCAAAGAACAACTTATTTTTATTATTTTAATTTTTCAACTTTTTATTAAAAACTAAAATAAAACATCCGATTTCTAAAATTGTATAAATTTTAATATAATTGGATATAATTTTATATCATTGTATTAGACCAAAACTCGTATCAAAGTCGATATAAAGTTATATAAACTGATATTATTAGATATTATTCGATCAAATCTTATGAAACCATTTTTCGTATAAGATTATATCAAACTAGACACGAACCCATATTAAATTATATATTGTGTCATATCAATTTTTTTACTCGGGTTATTACAAACTTTCAAATAATACATAATGTAACCAAATATAAGTCATCCATGATTTAATGTTTAGAAATAATAAATATGAAATACATTTTTTCCAATAATCATGCATTACGTAGCAAATTATTAGTAATGCATTATTTTTCACTTGAAAATAATACGTTGTGGAACAAATGTTTGGTAAGACATCATAAAATAATGCTACAAATAAGTTATATGCATTACCTGGTAATGTGTTATATAATCACTACCCATTACCAAAGTTTTGCTGGGGTAGCACAAGAAAAAAAAAAATATTTCGCTCTTAAACACTATGACGTGCTTAGCGACACTCAAAATAATAAGTCTATAAGATACCCAGCAAAACTTAGATTACCAAATAAGGTATAAAATAAGGTATATGATCTCTTATTTTATACATTGCAGCATTGATGATTTTAACAGGCGATGAGACTCAAAGTAATGCATCCACATTATCACATAGAATACCAGTAAGGTATAAAATAAGTCATAAATTTATAACAAAGAATACCAGTAAGGTGTAAAATATATGATATTTTATAGGTTACGAGTAAGGTATATAATATAGCATACCAGAACGTAATATATAAGGTGTTACGAGTAGTGAGAAAAAGTAATTTTGTATTAAATTTACTCACGTGATTGTAAGTGAGTGTAAGTAGATATAAAATGCTAGTGAGTGTGGGTCGTTAGAAATTTCTTGTCGTGAGCCCATCTCTAGTTTAAACTTATGCATTTTTTATAAAATAATTATTTTTTATGTTGCTGTAATGCCTTATGCATTTAATTATAAATAATGCATTATTTCAAACTTTCAAATAATACATAATGTAACCAAATATAAATCATCCATGATTTAATGTTTAGAAATAATAAATATGAAATACATTTTTTCCAATAATCATGCATTACGTAGCAAATTATTAGTAATGCATTATTTTTCACTTGAAAATAATACGTTGTGAAACAAATGTTTGGTAAGACATCCTAAAATAATGCTACAAATAAGGTATATACATTACCTGGTAATGTGTTATATAATCACTACCCATTACCAAAGTTTTGCTGGGTAGTCTGCAAAATAACGTTTAATAAACAAATTTTCTGCAAATTTTAAAAAAAGTATAAATTTCAAAAAAAAATTATTCGTCGGTGCGCCAACCAGAACTGCTATGTGTTTTTTCAAAATTTTTCAAGAAGGTTACAAATCAGCTTTATTTTGACCTTTTGCGGTGCATTAAAACTATATTTCTTTCATAAATTTTATTTGTATTTTCAAGGAGTTTGCTTGAGAAAAAAACTAAAAAAAAATTATATTTTTTGGGCAAACTCATTTGCTAAATTATTAAAAAAAAATATTTTAGAATAATCTACAAAGATTTTAGGGATCTTAAAAAATTTGCCAACATTTTTTGCTGTAGACAGATTTATTTTTTTGAGTGTACTATAACCCTTTACATTTTTATAAACACCTGTTGTAGTTTTAATGATAACTAGTGTAAAAATAACTGCAAGGATTTCCTTGTTGTACAAAAAAAAAATAAAGAAAAAAACTGCAACCAATAATATTTTGATTTACCAATATAATAAACCACTTTATAACACTCAATATTACAAACACTTTGGTGTTTACTATATACACACAAATGCACAAACATACATACTCTCATACACATACATACAAACAAAAAAAAATAATAGAAAAATAGCTCAAAGCCGCATAAGAGTTTATATTACTCTAAACTAAGAGAGAGAGCAGCAATTTTTTATTTTTTGTTTTCGTTACTGTTTTCCTTTTTTTATAAAAAATTGTACAATGTATTAAAACAGTTTTATAGCGTAGTGAAGTGTACATGTATGGGAGCATGCAGTAAGGAAAATTTTAATAAAGCATATGATATTTTTTTTTGTCTTTAATTTCTGCAAATTTGTTGAGGCGAAATTTTAATTTTTTAAAAGAAATTCAAATAAACCAAAAACCGGTTTTTGAAAATCTTCAGTTGTTAAAAAAAAAAAAAAAAAAAAAAAAAACATTTTCTAAATCTCTGAGTATGAGTGACATGTGACTAGTGGCATTCAAGGATAAGTACAAATATTGAAAAAGTATATAAAATTTAATGGTCTAAAACTTTGAATCCCTAGTAAAAGGAAACAGGATCATTAAAAGAAAAACTGTAAATACAGTTCTACTACATTTAGTCTCTAGTAGAGATGGGATCGTGAGTGACTTTTCAATCACGATCACGCACGCTCACGAAAAAAAAATTGTAATCACGCACGATCACGCACGAACATTTTTTTTCTGCTCACGCTTACGCACGCTCACGTGAGTAGAAAAAAAAATTAATCACGCTCACGACGTAATCACGATCACGAAATACTCACGAATTAAAAGTATGTCATATTTTTTTATGCATTACCCCGTTGGGAAAGTCCTTGAGCCATCCGTGGTGATGACTCGCTGACATGTCAGAGTCACACCTGACATCCCCATAACATCTCCAATTACCGAGTTGAGGACAGTTTCATAAAAAAATTCAAAATTTCCTCAATCATAATAGGCAGTTGTCAGGGGGTGTTGACATTTACCATAAGTCATCTTGTGGAAATGTCTGATATATGTAGGTCATACGAAAATGCAAAAAATCTTCGTATTTCCATTAGTTTTTACTTCCATCCATTTTCTTTATAAATTATCTTTATCTTATTAAGAAATAACTTTTCGACTTTTCGATGTTTTTCTCAGAAATTAAAAAGTCCCAATATTCAGGGCCGTCTTAAAGTATGACGCTGGGCACATAAGAACTTGGGGCTCCGCTGGAAATTAAAAAGTCGCACAAAAAAAAAACATTCTTTTGGTACAAATGAAATTCATGTTATTACTTGTTTTAAGAAAAAGAAACTAAAAAAAAATATTTTGGGTAGAAAGGTAACTTTTCTTAACTTATTAAAACCATGATATTCGTGAAAAAAAAATTTCCTGTACGAAAAATGTCTCAGAATCTGAGAATATTTTTATACGAAAAACGTCTCTGAATCTGAGAGTTTTTCAATTCGAAAAGTGTCTTAGAATCTGAGACTTTTTATTTTGGAAAAACTTCTCTGAACTTTAGACTTTTAAAATCTCACCATCTGAAACTTTTTCTGTACGGAAAATACTTCACATTCTGAAACTTTTTATGTAGCAAATATTTCTATGGATTTGAGACTTTTGATAAATTACAAATTTCTCCTATAGAAAAAGTCTCAGTGTATACGAAAAGTCTCTTAGATTCTGAGATTTTTTTCTGTAAGAAAATAAGAAATTTTCTTTTAAAAGATATTAAAAAAAATCTTTATTTTCGTATAACCGAATTTATTGGCATTTCGGGCCCATTATGGTTAAGACGGTACTGCCCAGGTAGATGTAAAAGTTTAGTTTGATATACTGCTATTGTGAAGACATTTCCTTATAGATGTCTTAGAGGATTTTTTTACAATCTTAAAACAAACATTCATTGATGACAATGTTAGAACATGTTCTCAAGAAATACCTAATAAGTATATGTCAGAATTTGAAGACATTTCCTGATGGAAGCACGGTGCAAATTCCTCAGTGAGACATTTAAAAAACTTATTAAATTTATAATTTTTTTGAAAGGCCATGAAAAAATGAAGAAAGCGTAACCGAACAAAAAAATCTGGGAAACAATTAAAATCACGAAAAATTCACGCAAGAATTTTACTCACGCACGATCACGCACAAACTATTTTTTGGTACTCACGCTCACGCACGCTCACGTGAGTAGAAAAAAATTTACTCACGAATCACGTGATTCATGCGTGATTCACGTGAATCACGCAAATCACGTGGGCACCGCCCATCTCTAGTCTCTAGTTTCAAACGTGTTTTGTCGGAAGGTGTTATACTTATTAAGCAAATGAAACATTTTGAGGTTGGAAAAAGTTCTTAGATCTGCACTTGGTCCCCGGCTATTAGAAAAATTGTTTTTTTTTTTGGCTCGCCCCTTTTTGTGGGCGTGGTTATTAAAAATTTATTTAAATAAGGATTAAATTGCATAACTTAAGCGCAAAAGTCAAAATAAATGAAAGGCATAATAAACCGTGAGGGGGAAGTGATCCCCAATGACCACTGCTGGCTCCCACCTCTCCAAAAAAATGCCCTGTAAAGTTTTTTTTTTATTTGTTTACATGTTGGAGGTCATCAAAGATTCGGCACAGCTGAATTTGAAACTCTTACTTGTTTGAATTCCAATTCTTTTGACCAAAATATTTTTGTAAACAAAGAAAATTTTAAATTATTTTAATATCTTATTACCAGGGAAACCAAAAATATGCAGCATTATGTTTTTTCCTGCGCATTGTATTGATAAATGGGTAAGGTAATCATCCGTTTCAGAAAATTTAAAGAAACCGGCATAGATTTTTTAGACTATATTTTTGAATATTTTAGCCTTAAGAGCATATTTTTGCATATTTTAGGTTTAAGAGCATATTTTAGCATAAAAGCATATTTTTAGAGACTTTTTTTTTTTAATTTTTAGAGCATTTTTTCAATTTTTAGAGCATTTTATTAGAGCATTCTTTTCCAATTTTTTTTATAACAACACTTATTTTTAAATTTTTTTTCATTTTGGTGGGATGTTTTTTTTTTTTCAATTAAGTGTTTGTTTTGGTTTTCTTTTTTTTTGCTTTTTATAGAAAAGAAGTTCATTGAAAGGTTTTTCAAAATTTGCTATGTTCTGAAAAAATCTGTGTAAATGGGATATATTTGAAAAAAAAGAGATCAAAAATATATTTTTTTACAAAATTCTACATATGAAGCATTACACACCAAATGTCCAGCGAAAAAAAACATGTGTACCGTAAATTTCGGAATGGGTTGTATGGATAGCCCTATATTTTTATTTTTTTTTTCGAGGAAATCGCATTTGAATTTTGAATTTCATAACAATTTAGTAATTTGTTTGTATTTTCTTGTTTCAACATATCGTATGAGTAACATTTACGCAAATATTTAATACTTATTCGCTACGTTGAAACAAGAAAATACAAGCAAATTACAAAATTGTTATGAAATTCAATATTAAAATGCGATTCTCTAAAAAAAAACGAAAAACACATGTCTGATTTTTTTTATGTGGATAGACAAACATCTTAACTTAAAAAAATAAAAAAAGTGACCGGATTTTTGATAAATTGGCTTTTTAAACAAACGGGAAATTTCAGAACGGGTTCTGAAAATGTTCGAAAGAAAAAAAAAATCGATAGCCCATACAAAACTATACAATAATGTAAATTTTTGAGATTATGGTGCATTCCATTTTAATTTTATAAATATGAAAACAAGGCAACTCGACACAAATTTGACCATTTTTTTCAATATATGACAACGCCTTCTAAGCCCAGTTTTTGAAAAATTGAAAAACCGAAAACGCTATTTTCTTAGTTACATATAAGGCTATTCATACAACCTATTCAGAAATTCAATTTTATCATATAAGATAAACCCAATATTCGGATCAATAATGATCACATTTAATTTAATATCCCGAGTAAAAATAAACATATATAACAATATATAACTTGATACAAACATATTAAATCATATATGATTATACATCGCGTGAGATCTTTTCTAAATTTTTTAAATGCAGTCATATGTAGTTATATATAATTTAATCATGATTCGGATTAAAAGGTGTACGGTTGATATAATTATATAAAATTATATGAGGGTCAATACAAAATTTCTTTTTCTGTATAATTTAACATAAAATTATATATAGCTTATGCTGTTCCATATAAAACTATATATGTTTCCAATTAAGCAAAAATTTTCTATGTTTTTTAGGCAAAGTATAAGAAACTTTTTAGGCAAAGTATAAGAAACTTTTTAAAATGTTCCTAAACATTTCTTGTTAGGGTTATGTATATCACCTATCTGGTTCGAAGCGTACCCAAACATTTAAATGTTTGGTGAATGTATCGTTGACCTGTGGTGTATCTCAACCCAAACCAAAAAAACACCAGGATTTTATATTTTTTTATGCAATTAGATCTAATTAGATCCACCAATATATGGCAATGTCTGGTCAAAACTCGGATGAAATCAAATCATATTTTATACAAGTTGATCTTTTTTAATGCAAACACATCCACCATTATTCGGATCAAATTGCGTTTAAATATATATTGTGTTACATATCATTATATATTGCATCACATCAAAATTTTTACTCGGGATTACAAATTTTTAACTAATTCTGATAAAATTAGATAATAAAATTGGTTATTATCTAATTTTATCAGATTACATATTGGGCCATATTAAATTACACACAAAAAAAAGGAAAAGTCTCGTAATCCCATTTTACCAATATTTGCCAGTTTTCCTTGTTTTTTTAACAAATTGAAATTTATATTTTTTTTTTTTTTAATTTTACAATTTTTTTTTTAATTTTACAAAT
This sequence comes from Pegoplata infirma, assembly GCA_963921195.1. Classification (NCBI taxonomy): domain Eukaryota; kingdom Metazoa; phylum Arthropoda; class Insecta; order Diptera; family Anthomyiidae; genus Pegoplata; species Pegoplata infirma. The sequence goes on along the minus strand of OY992536.1, from coordinate 53,994,949 downwards.
TTTAAAGATAATTTTACAAAAAAATCTGGTGAACTCACGAGAATTCCTTGTAATTTTAATTGCGCCAAAAACTGTAAATGTACAATTTTATTGGTAAAAATCTTGTAACATTACAAAATTATTGCTAAAAAGCCTGTAAAATTACAAAATTATTGGTAAAAACTTTGTAAAATTGCTAGGAAGGAGGTAGCAAACAAACAAAAGTTACAAGTTATTCTTGTAATTTTACAAGTTTTTTTTTTTAAGTGTATACCCTGTATATTTTTTGTCGGGATGGCTCAAAGTCGTCTTATTTACCAAAAAAAAAATTTTAAGAGTGAGTACCAGCACTTAATTAAATTTTGTTCACTATAGTTATGAACATGTTCATACAATCCATGAAAAATTCATCAGAAGTGAAGCAAAAGAGAATTCATAAAAAATGGTTATTTTCATAAATTCAATGAAATGTTTCATAAGTTTTTTTTTGAAAAAATCATTGATCTAATAAACAAAATCATAGACTGATTATAAACAATAATTATTTCTGAGTGTTAGCACTATAAAATTATCGCTCACTGTATAAACGTGTATAGAGTAATATTCTGTATATTATGGTACGTGCTTAAATGTTTTAAACACAAACACAACATGACTTTATTTTTGTAGTTGTTGTTGTCGATGATGTCTAGAGAATATAGAATTTTGGTCAGTAGTGTGTTTTATATTGCAAACGTTTCATTTTGCCGTCAGTTGTCAAACAACCCTTGTGCAAAAACGTTCGTTACAAAAAAAAAAACTAATTTTAAAAAAATACTAAATAAATAAAGAAAAAACACTTAAGAGAAACAAAAACAAAATTTATATATACATATACACAACTGCCTTACACCAAAAAAAAAAGCAACAACAAAATTATATCAAAAGAACATTTTTTTCGGCATTCGAATTGTTTTTGTTAGCTAAAAAATTGTTATGTGTGAAAAGCGTTTTTTTTTTTTCAGTTTTAGATCCCAAAATAACACAAGTGGCAACAAGTGCTTTAATGAAAATTTTTTATATCTTCTTTAAACAATTGTGAGAAAAATTGAAAATAACAATCTGTTGTTTAACAAACAACAAAAAAAGTGTCAAGTTTTTTTTTTTTTTTTTATACAGAAGAGTTGGGGAAAAATATAATAAACAATAACATTTTTATTGATTTTATTTTGTGGTTGATTTTTTATTTTTTTACCTCCCAGGCGTATGAGCATTTTGTAATTTATATTTATTCGCCTATCGAATTCAATGAACAATTTAGAGTTTATGCTTTTAAAGTAAACGGTTTTGAATTTAATTCGCCATGTCATTTGATATACCATTTGCTGAACAAATGCGTATAGCATTAAGGTAAGTAATTGTAGTAAATTGTTTGCGTTTATATTTAAGTGGAATTAAGAGAAAATATGAAAATAGGTTTTTGCCGCCAAATTTTAAGGTATTGAAAAAATTTATTAAAAAATTAGGAAACTAAAGAAGTGGCTTAATTTTTAGAATATGTAAATTACTTTAATTTTTTCTTGTTTAAATATATATTTTTGAATTAATACATACGGGCTAAAAGTTTTTTTTTTTAAATTTTAGCCAAATCGGAAAATTTGAACCCACACTAAAAAAAAATATATATAAAAATGGGAAAATTAACAAAATTCATGGAAAATTGATAATGATTTAGCTTCATTACCATGTTTTTCTTCTTTTAAAATCATATTTTTCTTAAAAATAAGGAAAAAAAATTAATATTATGTCAATTTGAACTAAAAATTGGGAAAAATTTGATTTCATTTGAGGACCCGATTGGGTTTGGACCCGAAACGTTCAGACCCGATGGGCCCTGAAGTTTTGTTCCTTAAGAATCGTGAAAGTTTTTGATCCAAATTGTTTTTCCGTTTCGCTCTACCTTGCTTAGTTTTTGAGATACACTCAAAAAAAAAAGTGAGCTAAAAACTGGGAAAACTAACTAAATTTTGAGAAAAGAGGGAATGATTTGACTCCAAAGATTTTTTTAATTATACCGTTCGTTATTTGTCATTCCGTTTGTAACAGATTGATATATTGGTCTAGGACCCCATAAAGTATATATATTCATGATCCTCGATCGATTTTAAGTCGATCTAGCGATGTCCGTCCGTCCGTCCGTCTGTCTGTCCGTTGAAAACACGCTGACTTTTGAAAGACTTTACAGAGGCTGCTGAAGTTTGACATATATGTTGGTCATTTACCGGGTCAGGTTGGTTAGTTTTAAAGCAATGATTTTAAAACTTGTTCAGTTTTGAAAGCATTAGTAGCTTAAAAATTACACTCGAAAAAAATTTTACACTGAAAAAAAATTGTACATTCAAAAGAAATTATTTTTTTTTTACAAAAATCACACTATTTTGTGTACATGCGTACGCATTCACTCAGAAATGTTTTTACAGTAATAAAACATTACACTCGAAAAAAATTGGGTCCTTTTAGGGGGGCTTTCGGGTGTTTCGCTAGTGTTCTGACAGCAAAGGGATAAAAAAAATGCTGTTGGACTTTTTCACGTGCCGACAGTATTTACCGAGATATGGATATATGAGGCATTCCACACCAAGTGTTCCGCTTCAGAAAAACATGTGTCCCATGAATTTCTGAACAGGTTATATTAATAGCCCTATGTAGAACTTAGCAAATTGCGTTTTTGGTTTTTCAATTTTTAATACCTGGCCTTAGGAGACGTGGCTAAATATTGAAAAAATTGTCCAATTTTTTAGAGTTGCCCTCTAAGTTAACAGGGGCCGAAAATACGAAGGGTTAAAATGTCCCCCAAAATCTCCCAGTCGCAACACTTTACACCGTAAAAACTTAATATCGTTGGTTCTATTACAGCTAGAAAGCCCATTTTTGGTTTGTTTTGAAGCTCATAACATGCTCTACAAGAACTACCATAACCAAAAATTTTCGAAAAAAATAAGGGTTACCTGCCTTATTTTAAGGTCGTGATAAAGCGAGGAGAAAATCGGAATTTTTTTTTACTTGACAATCATATACAAAAAGTCCTAAAGAATATATTCTAAAATTTTAATGTTGGGACAACAATGAAATCGCTACTTGGTATTCACAAAGTGCAAGTCCTAATGAACATATCCTAAAATTTTTATGCTGGGACAACAATGGGATTGACCAAAATCAAAATTTTTCACAATTTCCCCCAAAATCTCCAAATCGCGACACTCTTGCACATTACAAATTTAATATCGTGGACTGCATTGTAGCTACAGAGTCCATTTTTGGCTTGTTTTAAAGATCTTAATATGCCCTACAATATTACTATCACAAAAAAAAAAATTAAAAAAATTAGGGGTGCCTCTTGTATTAAAAGATCGGGGCAAGGGGTGGGGGAAATTGAGAGGATAGTATCATCCAATTTTTTTTTGAACTTGGTTTTTTTTTAAGAGTAAGTTCTACAGAGCATATCCTGAAATTTTTATCTTGGGAAAACAATGGGAGGCGCAAGAGTGTCGCAATTTGTTGTTTTTGGGGGAAATTTTGAAAAATTTTGATTTTGGTCGATCCCATTGTTGTCCCAACATAAAAATTGTAGGATATGTTTACTAGGACTTGCACTTTGAGAATATCAAGTAAAAAAAAATCGGGTGATACTTCCCCCCATTTCCTCCACCCTTTGCCACGACCTTTAAATAAGGGGGACACCCCTTCCTTCGGACTTTCTCTATAAGATTATCAAGTAAGAAAAAATCGGAGGATACCATCCTCCCCATTTTCTCCTCCCTGTATCACGAACTTAAAATAAGGGAGGTAACCCTTATTTTTTTCGAAAATTTGTTGGTTATGGTAGGGGTTGTAGAGCATATTATGAGCTTTAAAACAAATCAAAAATGGACTTTCTAGCTATAATAGAACCAACGCTATTAAGTTTTTAAGGTGCAAAGTGTCGCGACTGGGAGATTTTGGGGGAAATTTTGACCCTCCGCATTTTCGGCCACTGTTTACTTAGAGGGCTGAAAATAAGTGTGCGTCAGTTTATCACTTAGTGGTACAACTAAACCAAATTTCATCAAAATCGGAGGGGGTCAAGAAAATGTTTAGCTATTTTTGATTGATTTCACTAAGAATCACCCAATTACAAAATTGTTATGAAATTTAATATTCAAAAGCGATTATTTATTTAGTCTTAAAAAAAAAAAAAATTTAAAAAAAAAAAAAAAAAAATTGGCCAAATTTTTTATAATTTGACTTTTTTCAACGATGGCAAATTTCAGAACGGGTTCTGAAAATTTTTCAAAATAAAAATTTTTAAGCGATAGCCCCCAAAAAATATTACAAATTTTTGAGATTATGGTGCATTCCGTTTTAATTTGATAAATATTTAATCAAGGCAACTCTTTACAAATTTTGACAATATTTTCAATATTAAGCCACGCCCCCTAAGCCCAGGTTTTAAAAATTTGAAAAGCCAAAAGCGCCATTTTCTATGTTCCATTGGCTATCAATACAACCAATTCAGAAATTCATGGGACATATGTTTTTTTCGCTGGACATTTGGTGTGGAATGCCTCATATTAGTTGTGGGAATATTACCATTTACAAAACGGTCATAATCCCAATGGGGATTGTGTCCGTTCCCTGTTTGGATTACGACAGACATTTTTTCGGTCAAACTCCCCATTCTTATTATGGGTACAAAGTCCATAGCAATTTCGGTAATAGTGTCTGTTTTTTTCGGAGAGGGTAGGTTTAATGCATGGAGTTTGTAATCCCTGACCTGCCGAAGGCCGACTACGCAGAACAACTTTTCAGACAAAAAAACTATATTGGGATTATGACCAACTTGTAAAGTGGACATAATCCCTGTAACGGGGACTATAGCGATTTGTAACGTGGTTATCATCTCCATAAATCTGGGAATTATGTCCATTTTTTATTGGGATTATGCCAAATTATTTTGGGTAAACCGTGGGGATTATGTCATGTCACCAATTTTAACGTCTAACAAAGAACCGGTATATTACTATTATAAAAGCTTTGCGGTTTTAATGACAAATTTTGTGCTGGTTTGCCCCAGTTTGCATTGTTGGTCATCTTTAGGCGCTTTAAGGTTTATTTTATAAATAATTAGTTTCAGGTTAATAAAACCCCGCAAGATGACAAACAATATTGTTTGGAATACTTGGAATATGCAGAAATAATATAAAAAGAAAAATAATTATAAATATTTATATTAAATCTATGACCACATGACGAACAAATAAAAAGCGTAAATATGCAATTTTTGTTAGTAACTTTTAAAAACAAAATTTTTCTAAATTTTTTCTTGTATAATTACAAGTTTCTTTTTTAGTCTACCATCAACTTCAAATCCATCAACTTCAAATTTCAGGAGTTTGTCTGCTTTTTCATCTTTCTTTTACTTAAAAACGTACTAATGAAAATTATTTTATCAAGTGTTTTCCTAACTAAAAATATTACAAATTCCTGCCAGGGAGCACTTTCAGCAAAAAAAAAAAGAAAATATTTTGTTTACAAGTATTAAATATTTTGAAAGAACCCCACTTTGACTTGTGATTACTAAGAAATACCTCAGTTTTTAGCTAAATTAAGTTTCATTTAGCTTTTGCTTTCAGGGTATAAATTTGACACCTTAGTAAATTTCACTTTAATGCCACAAACCGTAACCTTTCAATCAAAAAGAAGTGAAATTTGTAATTTAAAACTTTTCAATAATATGAATTTTTAATTTTGTTACTAGGGTATTCAATTATTTGAATTTAAGGGTAATCAAGCACATAATTTATCGCTTAATTTATACTCATTCGGTTAATCGTTTTAATAATAAATTTTATGATTCAGTTATACTTTTACCACAGCCAGTATTCGAACCACGGGTTCTATGTCATTGTTCATAACATCAGAAACACAGAATGACCGTCACCTTAGACGCTACAGTAACCATAAGGACATTTTAAAGAAAATGTAACAGATTAAAATAAATCCTATTTATCAGACAAATTTTGAGTCGATGCAAGAACTGTTATCTTATTGAATACTCTAACAGTTACTTAACACTTAAAATCAAGGTTGGTTACCGAAACGAATAACGGTAAGGGTAACGGTAACGGTATCTAATTTTTATTTATTTCGGTAAAGGTAACGGTAAGTGTTTTCAAATCGTTTCGGTAACGGTATGTACCGGTACCGAACCAACCAAACCGGTACGTACCGGTATTATTAATTTAGTTAAAAATTTGAAAAAAGATAGAACTGAAAGCTAAAAATATTTTATAGACCCAAAAACCAGTATAGATTTGATATGATTATTATTTTTGTCATTTATTTTATGATAATTTGCAAATTATAAATTTAAAATTATGTTAGCAATTTGATTTTATTTTTTTGTTCGTTAAAATCCCTTAAAACAGGTAAAATTTTGAATACCGGTACAATACCGGTAACTTCTAATAATTATAACGGTAACGGTAAGGGTAACGGTATTTTAAAAATATTTTTAGCGGTATCGGTAACGGTAACGGTATTCGATTTGAAAGGGTTTTGAATCGGTAACGGTATAATAAGGGTAACGGTAACCAACCATGCTTAAAATGTTATAAAAAAAGTTTGATTAATATTAGACAACTTTTATGTTCTTTTTATCACAGTCAAGACAAAGTTAAAATAATAAAAATAGTATGCGGGTATCATAATTTTTTTGAAGGATTTAGGGGAACTAAAAAGAATGGCGGTATCAACGCATCTGAAAACGCGAATTTTCAGCTGATTTTTCTGTAGAGCAAAAACGGCTGAACATATCGCAAATTTGATTTCACCAGTCGATTCTACAGCAAAAAACAATACAATGGTCGTTTTTCAAACTCTTAAAAAAAGTTCCAAAAACCCACCAAAGAGGGCGGAAATATAAGGGTTTTCCATTTTCTTTTTAAGTTAATTTTTTAAATATGCACAATTAAAGGGCATTTTCAGCTTAACAAAATGGTACCAAATTTTCCGTTCTATCACAACCCGTTAAATTAAAAGCTCTCAAAAATGGGTAAAAACACGATTTTTGAGAACTTTGACCTGAATTTTCTTGAAAACATGACGTGATAGAAAAATTTGAAAACAAGATTCAGAATCAGCATCGAAATGTTAATCGAAAAAAAGTTTTATGATCCCAGAATATCATCAAAAAACGTCACAAAAAAATGCTCTCAATAGTGCACAAAAATGCGTTTTTTGTGAACTTTGACTTCAATTATTTCAAAAACCTGACGTTACGGAACATTTTGGAAACCAGATTTGGAATCAGCATTGAGAGGAAAATCGAAAACGAGAGTCCAGGCCGCTGACCTATCCAAAAAATTTTAAAATTTCGGTCAGTGTTTCATAATTTTGCCACTACACTGATAGAGAAACGCTTCATATCACTAATGAATGGAATTCATTAACGTAGTTTCATTACAACAATTAAATGTTTCATTTGCTGAATGGAATTTCATCCATATTGTGCAAGATTTTCATTAATTTTGATACATTAGATTTCGTAGTTTCATTAAAAAATTTCATTAAGTTTTGTTTAACAAATTTGGTGTTTTTTTGACATCTGCCGTGTCGCGTCTGTTTAGTCTGTTAGTTTATGCGCGCAAAAAACAGCTGATCAAAGCGTAATTTTTTTTTTTTAGAATTTTTATACGAAATTTTAAATGAAATGTTGTTAATTAATTATTAGTATTTATAAAACTCGCGTTGTTTTATATTATTTCGTGGTTTACTTATATATTAAAAGTAAATGTTATAGTAAAATTTTGTGTGAGAAAACTGAGTGAAATCTATAGATAAAATAAAAAATATGTAAAAGTGTTTTTTTAACTTGGTTATTTTGTGATTTTTTTCAGACTTTTTTATGAAATTTGAAACAAAAATTAAATTATTAATGTTATATTTACTAAATTCGTGCTGTTTTATATTGGCTCGTGGTTTTAATTATGTTTTACAATTTTATATTGGAGTAAAATTTTGTGCGAGAAAACTAAGTGAAAACCATTTTTTATTATTTTTAATTTTACAAAAAAAATTTACAATTTCATACATACATTTCATTTTAAAAATAAAAGTAGCATTTTTGCAATGAAAGTATTTTATTCCAAAAATAAAAAGTAGGATTTATTTAATGAAAATATTTCATAAGAACTAAATACTTTTTTCATTAAAGTAATGAAAAATTTTCATAAAATACAATTTATATTTTGTATGAACAATTTTCATTAATTTAATGAAGCTAGTTCTTGAAATAAAATTTTATGATACCAATTTCATTAATTCAATGAAACCCTACATAGGTTCCTTTTTAACGTCAGTTTTCATAACATTAATGTAGATTTTTATTATTGTCATGTACAAATTTCTATCAGTGCACTATAGGGAATTTTTTGGTATTTTCTGGCCAAAACCCTAAAAGCTGGGATATTGACTCGAAATTTGGCAAGTTTATTTGATGGTATGTTTTAAAGCTCTGCATACAAAATTGGCATGATCGGACCTGACAATTCGCGATTTTAATGCAATTTTGTAATAAAATTTTGTCAATTTTTTTTTACATCCACGCCCACAAAAGGGGGCGGACAAAAAAAAATTTTTTGCTGGTCCCTTTGGTCCAATTGCAGGACTTTAAACTTCTTGTGGCGTAAATTTTGTTAATTTTTAAGTAAATGTACAAAAAAAAATTGTAAAAGATGGGTTTTGCATAAGTATGCTTAGTTCTTTAAGGGGGCCTTTTTTTACATTTTCCAATTTTGCCCATTTACGAACTTGATCACTACAAGACCATAAGACATATTCGTGCCAAACATCAGGTAGCTAGCTCTTTTGGTTTGGACAACATCGTGCATTCCCCAGACTATTAGACTAACAGACGGTCGGACGGACATCCCTAAATATATTTTGCCCATGGAGCCGTATGGCTTAGCGGATGAATACATCATACTCGGAAAGAGTTTCTTAATACCTCAAAGAGATATGGGAGTATGCAAATATAAGCAAAAAAAGTAGCAGTCCAAAAATATTTTTGGTTAAAAAATGATAAAAAATAATTAAATAGAAAAATTAAAAAAATATATAAATCTGCATTTTAAATCTGTACTTTGTACAAAATATATTTGTTTGCTCTATTGCTAATTGAAATTCATTTTAATAGATTTTAATACAGGATTTTAAGTACGTTGCTGTTGTAATAAGTTTTGTTCCCCAAAATGTAAAAAAAAATAAAAAAAAATTAAATTTTGTTTTTGACGCTTCCATACTAGCGGTAAAAGAGCTTGGTGAACAAAAATATGTTTGCTAGCCTACTTTTATACAGTATACTTTATAATGGCATCAGAAAAAAATTGTTTTGAACACATCAAAAATGGACTTTTGGCCAACAATTCCTTATAAATTCCCTATAGTGCAGTGTAGAAAAAAAACTTTGAAGCCTTATAACTTTTTAATGGGTTGCGATAGAAAGGTGCTTTTTGCACCAATTTTCTAAGCAAAAACTGCCTCTTCATCGTGCCTGATTAAAAAAATAATTTAAATTAAAAAAAAAATCGATTTTTCCGCCCCCTGCTGTGGGTTATTAGAACTTTTTTTAGTAGTTCAAAAAACTGCTATTGTATTAATTTTTGCTGTAGAATCGACTGGTGAAATCAGATTTGCAATATATTCAGCCGTTTTTTCTCTGCAGAAGAATCAGCTTAAAATCCGCGATTTCAAATGCTTTGAACCACCCCAAGGAGTGAACATTTTTCCAAAAAAAATACCGGCATTCTTTTTAGCTTCCCTAAATACTTTAAAAAAATTATGATATCCGATAAACAGATAAAGTGACATAGTACAAACGAACTCTAATATGAGGCATTCCACACCAAATGTCCAGCGAAAAAAAACATGTGTACCATAAACTTCTGAATAGGTTGTATGGATAGCCCTATGTATATGGAACTTAGAAAATTGCGTTTTTGGTTTTTCAATTTTTCAAAAACTGGACTTAGGAGGCGTGGTCAAATATTGGAAAAATGGCCAAATTTGTTGCGAGTTGCCTTGATTAAATATTTATCACATTAAAACGAAATGCACACAATCTCAAAAACTTACATTCTTATATAGTTTTGTATGGGCTATCGATTATTTTTTTTTTTTTGGAAAATTTTCAGAACCCGTTTTAAAATTTTCCATTTTTTAAAAAAGTCAATTTATCAAAAATCCGGCCACTTTTTTAATATTTTTTTAAAGTTTAGATGTTTGTCCATCCACACAAAAAAACTCAGAAACACGTTCTTCGTTTTTTTCGAGAAAATTGCATTTGAATTTTAAATTTCATAACAATTTTGTAATTTGCTTGTATTTTCTTGTTTTAACGTTGCGAATGAGTAATATTAATTGCATAAATATTTCTCATTCGCAACGTTAAAGGGTCAGTCTTACAAGGGAAGTATCTCAACCCTTATGAACCGATTTGCCTAAAAACTTAAAATATATATAAATGAGACGATTTTAAGGTTGGGGTGTCTCGGCTTATCGGCCATATTAGTGTTTAAAAATTTCGTTGTCCCCTTATGAAACAATGAGGCCCTTCCGGAAAATTTCTATTACTCCCGAACTAACAGGAATATCGTCTAGAGCAAAAATACGTGTCGACTTAAATTTAATAAAGATTATTTCGTATTAATATGGATATCGTAGGTCTATGTCTTCATATAAATACCACCCAAAATTCGTACATTTTCATGAAAAAAATATTTAACGAAACAGAATTTTTACGGGGTTATGCCACCGTTGGATAGGCATTAAAAAATCCTTTCTTCTCATATGGAAACATCATATAGTTTCTTTGAAAGAAATCGCTAAAAAATCCATTTTTTTCGCCAATTTTTGACCCATTTTTTGAACCCCTAAATCCCCGATATGGCCGATAAGCCGAGACACCCCAACCTTAAAATGGTCTCATTTAAATATATTTTAAGTTTCAGGCAAATCGGTTCATAAGGGTTGAGATACTTCCCTTGTTAGTGAAATCAATCAAAAATAGCTAAAAATGTTCGTGACCCCCTCTGATTTTGATGAAATTTGGTTTAGTTGTAACACTAAGTGATAAACTGACGCACACTTATTTTCAGCCCTCTAAGTAAACAGTGGGCGAAATCACGGTGGGTCAAAATTTTCCCCAAAATCTCCCAGTCGCGACACTTTGCATCGTTGGTTCTATTATAGCTAGAAAGCCCATTTTTGGTTTGTTTTGAAGCTCATAATATGCTCTACAAGACCTACCAAAACCAAAAAATTTTCGAAAAAAAATAAGGTCGTGATATACGGACGAGAAAATGGGGAGGATAGTAATTTTTTTTTCCTAAAGAATATATTCTAAAATTTTTATGGTGGGACAACAATGGGATCGCTCAAAATCAAAATTTTTCACAATTTTCCCCAAAATCTCCAAATCGCAACACTCTTGAACCTTAAAAATTTAATATCAAAAGTGCTTTTGTAGCTACAGAGCCCATTTTTTTTTTGTTTTAAAGCTTATAATACGCTCTACAAAATATACCAAAACCAAAAAATTTTCCAAAAAAAGGAATTGGTGCCCCCTTATTTGAAGGTCGTGGCAAAGGGTGGAGGAAATGGAGGGAAAGTATCCCCCGATTTTTTTTTCACTTGGTAATCTCAAAGTGCAAGTCCCGATGAACATAGTCTACAATTTTTATGTTGGGACAGCAATGGGGTCGACCAAAATCAAAATTTTTCAAAATTTTCCCCCAAAATCAACAAATTGCGACATTCTTGCGGCTCCCATTGGAGTCCCAAGATAAAAATTTCAGGATATGCTCTCTAGAACTTACACTTTAAAATTGGGGGATACTATCCCAAAATTTCCCCCACACCTTGCCACGATTTTTTAATACAGGAGGCACACCTCATTTTTTTATTTTTTGTGATAGTAATATTGTAGGGCATATTAAGAGCTTTAAAACAAGCCAAAAATGGACTCTGTAGCTACAATACAGTCCACGATATTAAATTTGTAATGTGCAAGAGTGTCGCGATTTGGAGATTTTGGGGGAAATTGTGAAAAATTTAGATTTTGGTCGATCTGATTGTTGTCCCAACATAAAAATTTGAGGATATGTTCATTAGGAATTGCACTTTGAGAATACCAAGTAAAAAAAAACTTGGGGGATACTTTCCCCCCTTTTTCCTCCACCCTTTGCCAGGACCTTTAAATAAGAGGGGCACCCTTTCTTTCTTTCTAAAATTTGTTGGTTAAGGTTGGTATTGTAGAGCGTACTTTAAGCTTTAAAACAAACAAAAATGGGCTCTGTAGCTACGATAGCACTTATGATATTAAATTTTTAAAGGTTCAAGAGTGTTGCGATTTGGAGATTTTAGGGGAAATTGTGAAAATTTTTGATTTTAAGTGATCCCATAGTTGTCCCAACTTAAAAATTTTAGAATATATTCTTTAGGACTTTCTCTATAAGATTATCAAGTTAAGAAAAAATCAGGGGTAACCATCCTCCCCATTTTCTCCTCCCTTTATCACGACCTTAAAATAAGGGAGGTAACCCATATTTTTTTTCGAACATTTTTTGGTTATGGTAGGTCTTGTAGAGCATATTACGAGCTTCAAAACAAACCAAAAATGGGCTTTCTAGCTATAATAGAACCAACGATATTAAGTTTTTACGGTGTAAAGTGTCGCGACTTGGAGATTTTGGGGGAAATTTTGACCCTTCGTATTTTCGGCCCCTGTTGACTTAGAGGGCTGAACATTGCATTTGTTAGTTTTTTACGTAGTGTAAGAACTTAACCAAATTTCATCAATATCGGAGGGGGTCAAAAATATTCATGATTGATTTCACTAATAATGACCCTAAAACAAGAAAATACAAGCAAATTACAAAATTGTTATGAAATTTAAAATTCAAATGTGATTTTCTCGAAAAAAACGAAGAATGTGTTTCTTAATTTTTTTGTGTGGATGGACAAACATCTAAACTTAAAAAAAAAAAATAAAAAAAAAGTGGCCAGATTTTTGATAAATTGACTTTTTTAAAAAATTTAAAATTTCAGAACGGGTTCTGAAAATTTTCCAAAAAAAAAAATTCAATCGATAGCCCATACAAAACTATATAAGAATGTAAATTTTTGAGATTGTGGTGCATTCCGTTTTAATGTGATAAATATTTAATCAATGCAACTCGCCACAAATTTGACCATTTTTCCAATATTTGACCACGCCTCCTAAGCCCAGTTTTTGAAAATTTGAAAAACCAAAAACGCAATTTTCTATTTCCTATTCAGAAATTTACGGGACACATGTTTTCTGTAGCGGGACAATTGGTGTGGAATGCCTCATATATATATTAGTGTTATTTAAATTATGTTTTTATTATAGATGAACAGTTATTTTATTTTTAAAACAATTAACAAGTTTTTTATACCTTTAATGAAATGCTTAAATGTTTATAATTTTAAAATATTAGATCGACATTTTGTTAATTTATGATAAACTTCAGTTAGTCCAATCGAAAACAAGTTTAAGCATCACTAACCAAATTTAGAAACAAAATTATTGCACATCAGTTTTTATTATTAATTAAAATAAAGCAATATAAAACGCATTTTAAAATTTTTAGTTCCTGTTTTAAACTACTTTTAAATTTAAATCACTTCCCAAAAAACTAATTCTTAGAAGTGCTACAAACATTTGGAAAAATTGTACATACCATCTTTTTTCCAGTGAAGCTCCCAAAGTAAACTTCACCCAAATGTTAATTATTGTCAACGCAGCGACATTGTGATTGTTTTCATTTCATTAAAGTTGTATAATGAAAATCATTCAGTTGTAAAACGAATGCTTATGCTAATATTAAATGATTGATTTTCTTAGATAACAAAGGTGTAACAGCATGTATTACAATACAACACCAAACAATTAATTTTGAAATTTCAAAACTTTTTTTGAAAAAGTTTTTCTTGGTGTAACCGAAAAACAAAAAGGGTTAACCAAAATTTTCTTTACACACAAAAATACCTTGTCAAATTACTAGAAAAAGTCTCATAATCCCATTTTACCAATATTTGACAGTTTTCCTTGGTTTTTAACAAAAAAAAATTGGATCGAAATATAAATTTTTTTTGTAATTTTACAACTTTTTTTGTAATTTTACAACTTTTTTTGTAATTTTACAAATTTCCAAGATAATTTTACAAAAAAAATCTAGAAAATTCACGAGAATTCCTTGTAAAATTTATTGTGCAAAAAAATTTGTAACTTTACTATTTTATTGGTAAAAAGCTTGTAAAATTACAAAAAAACTCGTAATTTTTACTAGGAATTCTTGTTAAATAGGAGTTAGCAAAAAAAAAAAATTATATCGAAATTTACATTTATTTTTTTTTTTGTAATTTTACAAATTTTAAGATAATTTTATAAAAAAATTTGTTAATTTTATTACATCAAAAAAATTGTAATTTTAAAATTTTATTGGTAAAAACTTTGTGAAATCACAAAACTATTGGTAAAAAGCTTGTAAAATTACAAGGAGGTAGCAAAAAATGCCTGCGAATTTTGTACTATTGCCCAAAACATTAAATCATGATAATGTTTTGCGGAAGATTTGGGTGTACTTGCCAAAGCAAAGTTTTTTTAGAAAAAATAATCAGTCCATTAAAAACTAAAAGAGCTGTACATTTCGTAAGTGAGTGCAAAAATAAGTGCAAAAAAGTGTTTTTACATTTTGGAGAGTATACAAGATTCAGCACCAAAGAACATAACATTCTCACTTGTTTCATGTACATTTGATAAACAAATGGAAAATTTTTATGCAAAAAGCTTAGACTTGGTGAAAAAGTAGTTTTGGTAAAAAAAATGATTTTTTTTCACAAAAAACAAAATTATGTTAAACAAGTAAAAAAGTTAAATTCGGCCTTGCCGAATGTAGTGATACCCTCCACAATTCCAAAAAGATTATTGCAAAAAACTTTATTTAAAAGGAAATTAGTTTTGAAAAAAAAAAGAATTGAAAAAAAATTTTCGCGAAAAAAAATTTTGGTAAAAAAAATCCGCGATTTTTTCCTTTTTTTGTCAAAAAATATGTTCGAACTTGTTTAAATACCATTTGGTGTTCAATTATGTTCACATATGTCAACCAGAAGCCGAATTAAAGCATTTTGTATTTTTAGGTTATGTTTAATGTACTGAAATTTTTGAGGTGTGCTTACATTTTCGTTCACAACTTTTGAACCGCTGAACCGATATCGCTCAAATGCAACACCAAACTTCTCGGGAGAACTTCCAATAAATATGTTAAGTTTCAGTCATCTCTGTGCAATATTTTGTCCGTGACAGCATTTTCCACAAACAGACAGACAGACGGACAGACGGACATCGCTAGAATTTCTTAAAATCGATCGGGCATCATGAATATATATATTTTATGGGGTCCCAGATCGATATTTCAATGAGTTACAAACGGAATAACAAACTTATATATACCCTTTATCACTAAGTGGAGGTTATAAAAAAAAAATTAATGAACCCTAAATTTTTGATGAAAAAAGTTTTTGATGAATTTTTTGATGTAAATAAAATTGATGAAAAAAAATATGCAAAAAAAAAATTTTTGGTGAGAAAAAAATTCATAATAAAAAATTTGATAAAAAAATTTGATGAAAAAAAATTAATGAAAAATATGATAAAAAAAAAATATGAAAAAAAAAAATTTAATGAAAAAAAAAATTGATGAAAAAAAAAATTAATGAAAAAAATTTGATGAAAAAAAAATTGAGAAAAAAAAAATTTGATAAAAAAAAAAATTGATAAAAAAAAAACTTGATAAAAAAAAAATTTTATAAAAAAAAAATTATGAAAAAAAAAATTGATGAAAAAAAAATTTGATGGAAAAAATTAATGAAAAAATAAATTTTATGAAAAAAAAAATTTGATGAAAAAAATTGATGAAAAAAAAAAAATTATGTGATGAAAAAAAAAAAAATTATGAAAAAAAATTTTTTTTTTTTGTTGAAAAATAATTATGTTCCTTTTTATTCACCAGCTGGTGAAAATTGATTTTATTCACCACAAGGTGAATTATTATCCAAGTTACAAACTAAAGTTATTAAAATTTTTGGTTTTAAGAAAATGAAAATACCCGAGTAAAAAAGATTATATATAATTTTACTTATTTTTATATAAACATATATTATTTGATAAATTTATACGTAAATTGTTTTGCTATCATATAAGATTATATATATTTGCACTTCGTATTTTTTTCTTATATAAAATTATATAAAAGAAAATGTTAAGTTCCCGAGTAAAAAAAAGTTATATGACGCAATATTTAATTATATATGAACAGATATGCTTTTATGTAAATCCATATTAATTTTGATCCGAAAATTGGCGGATCGAATATTATACGATTATATCAAATTCTATTATTTTTGATAAAATAATATCAATTTTGATTAAGTTTGATCCCAAAAATGGGTCTATCTAATTGTATTAAATCATATCTTATCTGTTAAAATTAGATAAATTTTTATATAATTGAATGAAATCTGGTACAATTTTTTGGAATTTTAAACGTGAAATTAGAAATTATTTTATCAGATTGGATACATTATCAATTAGAAGAGTTTTTATTGCATTCTTCGGAATTTTTTCGTGACTTAGCAAATTATTAAAAATTTTTAATTTTTTTCTAAAATCATTTATAAGGGATTTAAATTTTCCAAAAAATGTTTGTGTCTTAGAAAATTTAAAAACATTTTATCGGAACTCAAAAATTTTTCAAAAAAATTAAATTTCTCATAAAAACATCTTCAATGATTTTTTTACTCGAAAAAAATTGCCAAAAAAATTTTGTGTCCGGGACTTTGGACACAAAGTCCCGGACTTGAATTTTTTTTATTCTCCGGGACTTAGAAAATTTTGAAAAATTTTTTCGGGATATAATTATAAATAAAATCATATATCTTTTTATCTGCCATATCTAAAAATTCCCGACCTTATATGTCATATCAAATTTCATATAGATCAGTATATAAATAGATATGAATATGTATGCTATCATATTAAAAAATAAGGAAAAATACAATGCTATATATAAACTTATATGCCCATATCAAAGTTCATGCATAACCACATATAAATATAAATAATTATATAATAGCATATATGATTATATCAGTTCTTTTTTACTCGGGTTATACATAATAACATATGATTAAAGTTAGTTTATATAATTACATATGAAATATAAAATTCTGTCTGTTTTTTTATATAATTTAATATAACAAAATATTTGAAGACATTTTATATAAAACTTTATGCAACTTTTTTCTGAATCATATGTAATCTTATATGAGTAAAATTAAAGTCCTTTATATATAATTTGACATAACTTTTGAAAATTTTTCTAAGTCCAGAATTTTTTTTTTTAAGTTCCAAACCTAAACCTTAAACATTTGTTTTAAAAATTTTATATGTTATTATTAGGGCAAGTACTTTCATGCATCTAAAAATCGAAAATATGTGCCTATAATATGCATCTAAAAATCCAAAATATGCACTAAAAATTTAAAAAATATGCATTTAAAAATTATTGTTCTACCAAAAAAAATAATGTTGTTAACATAAAATAGGGGTTTTTTAAACATTTGATGTCCCCTACAATTTTTAAAAAAGTTTTTGTTACTGTAAACCATTTTTAACTGGTAAAACATCTTGTTTCATAGACACATTTTGTGATGTGTCTATAAAACAAAAATTTCCGTTCCAAATATTTGGTTCTAGAACGCAACATATTACCCTGCAGCCGATTCTACTTAATATTACAGAATCGATGATTTAATATTCCTGGGGCGCAAAAAAAAATTTTAGTCATTTTTGTAAAAAAAAAAATTGAGGTAATTTTTTTTTTGAGTTTATAAAAACGGAATGACAAACTTATTTACATAAACCTTCCCAGAAAAATTTTCCGTTTAAAACAATTAGTTCCAGAACCCAGTATATTATCTTGAAATCAATTATACTTATCGTTCCAGAATCAATGATTTTTTTTAAATTGTCAAAAAAGCATTCGCTTGAATATGTATTTCAGAGACATTTTTTTTGTTAATTTGTAAATGTTTCAAAATAAGAAAATTTAAAATTTTAATATGGGAAAAAATTCTCAAAATCTAAAAACTTTTTTACCTGAATCCAATTTTTGCAAGAAATGCCTCAGAATATTATTTCTATAACAAAAAATAATTTTTCCCCAAAAAAAGTTGATAGAAATTGATTTTTTCTAAGGAGAGTTTTGAAAAAAGTGATAAAAATTAAACAAAAAGTGCAATTTGTATGAAAATATGCAAAAATATGCATTTATACCAAAATATGCAAAAATATGCAACTACAAATCGATGCCATTTTATTGCAAATTTCTTGATTCGGATAGATATTTAGTTTGTTGTATGATAAAAGTGACGAGTAAAAATATGCATTTTCATGAAAGTACTTGCCCTAGTTATTATATATAATGCAAAAATTATGAAAAAAAGCTCTTTATATATAATTTAATATAATTTTTTTTTGGATTTTTTTTTATTTAATTATATATAATTGCATAAATTTTTCTAAAAAAGGGGCCAATTTTCGCATCAAATCATATAAAATTATATTAAAATCACATCAAATTATATCAAATTTAATGCAACTTTATATGGTTTTATCGACTCATTTTTCGCATCAAATTCTATATGAATATATATGATGTCTTTATATAATTAAATATAAACATATATAATCTTTTTTACTCGGGTAGTAATTCTTGTTTTCTTTTTCGTTAATTGTTAGCTTATATAGTCAAACTGAGGTGGCGTCCTGCAACTTTTTTAAAATTAGACACCAGCCTAAAAACATTATCATGTTAAAAAATAACAAATTTCCTGTAATTTTACAAAGTTTTTTTTGTGTATAAAAAAATAAGGAAAATGTTTCAGAATCTCACAATTTTTCTTTTGCAAAAATATCTCAAAATCTAAGAATTTTCTATAAGAAAAATATTGTAGAATCTGAAAATTTTTGTTTAAAGGCAACACTGTCTTTATTTCTGAAAATTTTTCTATAGCAACAAATTGGAAAAAAAAAAAATACTTATTTGTTCACTTTATGGTGACGTTTATTATGCTACTATCTTATTTTTTTAAAATTAATTGATTGTCACTATTGAACTCTGTTAATTTTATAATTTAAACATTTACTTATCTTATCAGTTTGCTAATTCAAAAATTAATATTTAACACATATTTTTGTTTGTATTGTCAACTAACAAATTATCAAAATAAAAATAACCAGTATATTTATTAGCGTATTTTTTGATTTTAAATAATTATCACATTTTTATTGTTATTTTATTGAGTATTATTCAGCAAATTTCCAAAAGAATCTCAAACCGCAAGTAAAATAATTGTTTGCACAAGCATTTTTTTAATATAATCAAAAAATTTTCAAAACAAAAACTAAGAACATTTTTAAGAAGGTCAGTAATTTAAATTAATAGGGGCGGGGAAAACGTCACATGTTTAACATAAATAACACTGTGCTACAAAAAACACAAAATCAAATATTTTTAAAATGAGGTAGTTAAGGTTCTAGGTCTCGTCGAAAAGATCACAAAAATGCCCATCAAACTTGCCAGACATCTCAAATTTTAAAGTTATTGTCAAAAAACGATTTTTTGGGACTTTTCTCACTAGACCACGTGTAACTTAAACATTTTTCAACCGATTTTCAATTTTTCAACTGTTTTGGATAGAAGAAGGATAGGGCTTTTCATGTATGTGAATTGGTCTATACATATAAAAAAGATATGTATTGATTTTTTCAACAATGTCTAATTTTTTGTTATTTTTTTGAAAATTTTTTGAGTTCATCGATTTTTTTCTGTTATAGTTCGTTCAACAACATTTATATTTATAAACGTATTCTTAAAGAAAATTTAATTGTGAATACGATGAGCTTTATGTTGAAAAAATCGGATAACAATTGACAGAGATGTGATAATTTTTATAAAAAAGAAAATTAGGATTTTGCTTGCAATTGCCGTTCGGAAAACCCAAGCAAAAAAAATAAACCAACATACTAAGAGGTCGCGTATCATTATTTTAAAGGTTTTTGGCCTCCTAAATTCGAATTTAACCTTGAAATTGCGCTATCTTGTTAAGTTTTTGATATATCAATTTATGTTAAATATCTCAAAAATCTGACGAGATAGAGCTATTTAAAGGCCAGATTCAGATTCAGCGCACCAAAAACCTTTAAAAATATTGTACATGACCATTTATGATAAATTTATTTTTTTTGTCTGGGTTATCTGAATGGCGATTTCCTGCAAAGTCTTAATTTTCTTTTTTAGAAAAATTATCACAACTCTGACAACTGTTATCCGATTTCTTCAGGATAAAGCTTATCGTATTCAGAATCAAATATTCTTTAAAAATACGTTTATAATATAAAGGTTGTTACACGAACTATAGCAGAAAGAAATCGATAAACTCGAAAAATTTTCAAAAAATAACAAAAAAAAAATAGATTTTATAGAAAAAATCAATAAATATTGTTCTTATATGAGTCATTCCACACCAACTGTTCCACTACAGAAAAACCATGGTGGTTTCAATAGGATATCATTTGCAAAGTATTCGCCCCTAGGGCACTATTAAATAACAAAAATAAAATTTAAGATTTTTCAAAAAGTGGGCCTTGGAGGCATGGTCAAAAATTGAAAATTTCATAATTTTTTGCCTAAGTATCTTTGTTTGAATATTTATGCCAATAAAATGAAACACAGTGATGTCTTTAAAATAAAAGTCTTTTATAGATTTTTGTATGGGCTATCGATTAAAAAAATAAAAATTGGAAAATTTTCAGAAGAAGTTCTGATTTTTTTAAATTTAAACTTAAACTTTATTTATCAAAAAACATGCCACAATTTTATTTCTTTTTTAAATGTTTAAAAATTAGTTAAGGTGTATATCTATCTGTTCTGAAATTTTCAGAGATGCATTTTTCCTTGTTTTCGTGAAAAAAAAATGTTGAACATTGCATTATGCTTATAATTTGTAATATTACGTATGCGAATGAGTAATATTAACTCTTAAAAAACATTTTAAATAGAGATGTGATCGTGGGTAAGTTTTTTTTTTACCATCATTATGCTTATAATTTGTAATAAATACCCCATTATTACAAATTATAAGCATAATGCAATGTTCAACATTTTTTTTCTCGAAAACAAGGAAAAATGCATCTCTGACAATTTCAGAACAGATAGACATACACCTTAACTAATTTTTAAACATTTAAAAAAGAAATAAAATTGTGGCATGTTTTTTGATAAATAAAGTTTAAGTTTAAATTTAAAAAATTCAGAACTTCTTCTGAAAATTTTCCAATTTTTATTTTTTTAATCGATAGCCCATACAAAAATCTACAAAAAACTTTTATTTTAAAGACATCACTGTGTTTCATTTTATTGGCATAAATATTCAAATAAAGATACTTAGGCAAAAAATGCTGAAATTTTCAATTTTTGACCATGCCTCCAAGGCCCACTTTTTGAAAAATCTTAAATTTTATTTGTGTTATTTAATAGTGAACTAAGGGCGAATACTCTGCAATTGAATTCATATTGACACGACATCACTTTTTTTTGCTGAACATTTGGTGTGGAATGCCTCATATGTATAGACCAATTCACACACATGGAAAGCCCCATCCTTCTTCTATCAAAAAGTCCCAAAAAAACGTTTTTTCACAATAACTCTAAAATTTGAGGGTGTCTGCCAAGTTTAATGGGCATTTTTGTGATCTACTCGACAAGACCAACTCCCTATACTATGTCACATCAGAAGTATTTCTTCACTGTAGCACAGTGTAATTGAAATCGCTATCAAAAATAGTTAATAGTTTTATAAACAAACCTGCTTAAGCAGATTAATTCTGAAATAAAAATATATTAACCCGTGCCGCTGGAAATAAAAGTTTAACCTAAAAAAAATTGTTCCTTATAAACCAAATTTTTTTTAAAATTTCCTTAAAAAAATTTCAATATTTTAAATAAAACCAAAAAATCTGAAATAGCATTATTTTTTGGAAAATTCTAAAAAAATATCACACACAGTGGGTCCATTATTAGGAGGACATTATTTTGTAGTAAAAATTACAAGCTTTTCGAATATGATAACTAAAAAAAAATCAAAGGGGTAAAAGTTTTGAAAAATGCACTTCAAAACTGCATTTGCATTTAAAATGCATTTTTGAAACACCAACATTTTTGCGGTCAGTAAATGTAAACAATAGACAAAAATACCTTTGTAATGTGTATAAAAACAATAAGATACGATTAGTACTTTTGAAAATATAACGGTTTAAAAACATGTCTTTTTACATGATTTTGGTATAATTTAAAAAAATTAAAATTTTTATAAGGGAAACTTAAGGAAGTATTTTTAAAAAAAAATATTAAAAATAGCATTCATTCTCGGTCCATTGTAATGAAAACATTTTTTTGTAGAAAAAATTCTAAATTTTCCAAATATGCTAATTAAAAAAAAAAATTAAAAGGGGTAAAAGTTTCGCAAAATGCACTTCAAAACTGCATTTGCATATAAAATGCACTTTTAAACCACCGATATTTTTTAGTTTATTAGATATTAAAATAGACCTACACACCATTCGTATGCGCTATAGATTGTTAAAATGCGATCAGTAGTTTAGAAAATACAGCTGCTCAAAGTTGCACAGATTTTGCATTTTTTTGACTTTTTTAAAAACGAAAATCGTGAATAAAATCGCGAGTTTTTCAAATATTTTTGATCTGATGGATGAAATTTGAAATTGGCTCCATAGAGTATCTGTATGAAAAAATAACAAAAATTGGAAGACCCTCGGTCAAAAAATGCCTAAAATCACCAAATCTCTCATGGAATAGACGATATATTTTTTTTAATTAAATTTTTAATAATTTTCTAGTAAAAATTTTAATAATTTTTTTTTTCCGAGTTAAACAATTTTGTTTATGGGAATTATGAAGAGTCTCCACTTTGAATTGAAATTTTTTACTTCTTTAATTTTTCCCCCCTTTCAAAAGTAGAGATTATTTAACACAAGATTCATCTATTGATTTTCTGATAATATAATTAAGTTTAATTTTCATTAAACTCATATTATGTTCATTGTACATATATTTGAACCTATAAAATAAATGATAATGATATGATTCAATAACAAATCATTAATTTTAAACGCATCCATAAAGACTGAATAAATTACTGACTGGCTAGAGATGACTGAATGACTGACTGACTGAATGACTGACTGCCATTGTTAATAATCATAAACCGGATTTGTATTTTCTATTTATAAAATTAGTATTCCATTTGTTCTGATAAGCTAATATAGAGACATTTAATATGATTTAAATTAAAATACAATACTGAAGAAGACATTTAGATTTCTTATTTGTATGTACTACATTTTCTATCTACGTAAAGGGTGGTCCAGTAGCAAGTATCCTTTTAAATGTTATAATAATGCGATCTGTACTTACAGAAAAAATCATATAAAATCACTGACAAAATATGTCGCCATTAGGCACGAAACAGAAAATGCAAATTCCTTCATTTGTGTCTGCAATTCCAGATCATGTTGGCAATCCTTGCGAAATAATGTAAGAGACAAAAAAGTTGAAAGAAAGTATGAATTGAGGTTGAGATTGCTAGAAATATAATTGTAGTGTTGGAAACTGTTAAAATTTATTCTGTAGAAACTATAAATATTCGCATATTTAAAAAACAATTTCCATTAACAAGACAAACCGACATTTAAAATCCTACTGATGATAACACTAACTGGAATGTTTGAAACCGGTATGGAAAATACCAGAAATGTCTATAATTTTTAGAAATTAAATTTTTCTTCTGCATTTTTCAACTTGTGTGGGTAATTATGGCTCCGTCGCGCTCACCTTTACGGAAAGAGAGTTTCCAGCTGTATTTTCGAAAATATGACGTAAAGATGCTACACCTTAAAACTTTTACTTTCTATAGATAAATTGAATTCTCGACAATTTTCCGATTCTTAGATGTAGCAATATGTTTGTAAACATAACCTCCGTTGGGTGCTTTATTTCGGTAAAAAAAATATTTTCAAAAAACGCACAGTTGCAACGCACTACTTCGGAGCTAGCCGAGGCCGCTACATGAATCAAGTCGCTTTCCATAAATAATGGTTATGTTTGTTTTTCCAATAAAACCACTACATACCGAAAATGTTTCTGAATTTTAAAAATATACCTATTAATGGACCACCCTTTATAAGCAAGATTTGTTTCGTTGTCGTCGTATGGCATAACTGACACTCCCCAAAACCATTTTGTCTTGCCAGTGACTGAAGTACTCGTTGATAATATAAAATAATGTTATAGAATTTCATCTGTATGCAAATGATCCATAAAATAAACACTAGAAGGATTTTATTTTAAACGCATTATGCTTAGTTTAACAATCATGCTTGCTTATTGATATTTTTCATGTTTTTATTTTACAAATGGCAAGAAAATAATAAACATCTGTTCAATGAGAGATGTATGAAGTAGATAAAGGGACTAAAAAAGTAGCAGTTTCCAATTATATTCTAAAGGGACTTAAATAATTTTAGTGGAATTTTTAAATATATGTTTTCTAATTTTTCATTTATTTTTATACCCTGCACTTTTTTAGGCAGCGATGTATCCAGGAATTTTTAAAACAAATTGTCATCACAACCTAAAAAAAATTATTTCTAGGACTCCCCCGACATCATAAACATCTGTTCAATGAGAGATGTATGAAGTAGATAAAGGGACTAAAAAAGTAGCAGTTTCCAATTATATTCAAAAGGGACTTAAATAATTTTAGTAGAATTTTTAAACTTATATATCCTAATTTTTCATTTATTTTTATACCCTGCACTTTTTTAGGCAGCGATGTATCCAGGAATTTTTAAAACAAATTGTCATCACAACCAAAAAAAAATATTTCTAGGACTCCCCCGACATGTACACTAGACTGGCATTTTTCTGTATTTTCCGATTTTCAAAGTCCGGGCATTTTTTTATTGTACTAGGCCTAAACCTCATGTGGTACCAATTTGAGGTCAACCGGATAAAATTAACCCGTTGCGCCCGGCGGTCAAAGTTTTGAATTTTTGAAGAATTAAAAAAAAAAAAAAAGTAAAAAACAAATATATCTTTCGACCCATCATATTTATTAATTTTAATTTGCTGAGCACGAATATCAAAAAAAAATTAAAATCTGTCGAACAGTTTTCGAGATATCGCTATTTGAAATTTGCAAAAAATGGCGGTTTTTTTCAACGTTCAAGAAATTTTTTAAAAAAAGTCTCAAAATTTCATTCCGCCGACTTTTTTGTAGAGCTTGAGACAATATTTCATTTAAAACTAATTTGAGCCAAATTCGATCATTTTAACCCGTGGCGCCCTTCGATCAAAGTTTTGGACTTTTGGAAAACTTCCACCAAAATTTTGGATATTTGAAAATGAAAAATAAAAAAAAAAATATATCTTGCGATACATTATTTTTATTAATTTTTGCATGCTGCTCAAAAAATTTATAAAATTGGTCGAACGGTTTTCAAGATATCGCATTTAAAATTTGTCATTGCAAAATGGGGGGTTTTTTCCTACGGTTAAGAATTTTTTTTTTTAAAAAGTTTCTATAAAGCCAAAACTTTGATCGATGTGCACCACGGCTTTAAATGATCCGATTTGGCTTAAATTAGTTTTAAATGAAAGATTGTCTTAAGCTCTACAAAAGGGTCGGCGGAATGAAATTTTGAGACTTTTTTAAAAAATTTCTTGAACATAGGAAAAAAACCGCAATTTTTTACAAATTTGAAATGGCGATATCTCGAAATCCGATAGAGCGATTTTAATTTTTTTTTATAATCGTGCTCATCGCATCGAAATTAACAAATATGATGTGTCGAAAGATACAATTTTTTTAAATTTTATTTTTAAAAATTTTTCAAAAATCCAAAACTTAGACCGCCGGGCGCCACGGGTTAATTTAATCCGATTGACCTCAAATTTGTACCACATAAGTTTTAGACCTAGGACAATTAAAATATCCCCGGACAATTGGGAAAATCGAAAGATGACAAAAAAATGTCAGTCTAATGTACACAATAAATGTCTAGAAGTCTTAGAATTTTTCTACACCAACAACATTTTAAAATATTATATGAGAATATCATGGTTTTAATTAGTAAAGAAAATATTGACCTCGAGCCAGAATAAACATCCTCAAAATATAATATTTTAAAGGTCGAATAAAACAATTTTTATTTTTTAATAATCATCACATTGCACGCCATGTGATGAATAATATGGAGTTTTTTCTCACAACAACAACACAAAAAACATATTGTTGGAGTCCAATGGACTATCGTATGTAAAAATTGTTTTAAATATTTTTGTTGGTTATTGACAATCGTTGCCTTATTAGTATGGAACAATTTCTTCGTCTTTCTAATTCTCATTGCGAATAAAGGCGAATATGTATTAATATGCTAGTTTGTGCACAAACGATTTGTCATTAGACTCGTTTGCTACTTTGTAGTAAATCGTTTCTATTTTTGCTAAATAATCTTGACAATGGAATCTTGACAAATTCCGAAACACGTGTCGATTAAGTCTTGCAAAAATGACCAACATAAATAAATTTAAAACAAAAAAATAATTTTCTTGAAAATTATGCTATGAGAATATCATGGTTTTAATTAGTAAAGAAAATAATGACCTCGAGCCAGAATAAACATCCTCAAAATATATTAGAATTTTGTTATGCCTCAGATCTGAGAATTTTCTATTGCTTTCTCTGTTCTATTTTAAAAAATGTAGGGTAGCGAGGTGCACATTCGCCACTTTTTTTTAAGTGCTGTAAAACCTAACCCCTCTTTAAGCAAGTTTAGATTGGCATTTCACTCCTCTTTATTTTAAACTTACAAAATCGTTAACATGAAAATCCCAGCTGATCCTGTTTTCGAGTTATTGGTAAAAAAAATGCACTGTTTGACAACAAAAACCTCCCAGTAAAATGTAAAACTGATTCTAATAGATTTTGCTCCCCTGAATCCAAATCTTCGAGATTTTCGCATGGAAAAATTGTTAAACGCGAATAACTTATAAACGGAACATGCTAGAAAAATTTCGATTTCAGTTTTTAAATCAGGAGGTCCATTGTATATGAAATAAAGTCCCATTTTTGGAATAATCTGTAACAGTGGACGACCAAAAGTACGAAATTGTAGGTATTTTGACTATCTCAAAAACGGTATGGGCTAGAAAACATTGGATTGCAGATTTGGATTCAGGAGAGAAAAATCTATAAGAATCCGTTGGATATTTCACTGGGAGGTTTTTGTTGTCGAACAGTGTAATTAGTTAGCAATAACTCGAAAACAGGATCTGCTAGGATTATCGTGTTAACGATTTTTAAAGTCTAAAATAAAGAGGAGTGAAATGCCTTTACTCGATTTTGTCACCATTTTAACACAGTCCTAATTTGCTTGAAGAGGGGTGTGTAATATTGCTATTTTTCTTTTCGCCAATGTGAATATTTAAATCACAAGAATCTTTATCACTATTAATATACATATTTTTTTTTCTAAAGGTCAGACAGTTCAATAGAAAATTTTATTGAAAAACAATTTGTAATTGTAATACAAGCAACCCAATTTGAAATTAATTCTTCCACTATCTATTTTGCAGTTACGTCAAATTTAAAGCTAAACAAAAGCGATTACGTTCTGATGAAAAGGTCATCGCCGATACAACATATGGCAAAATCAAAGGTGTTAAATGGCGTTCTGTCTACGGTCCCACCACTTACTACAGCTTTGAGGGTATACCATTCGCTAAACCTCCCCTGGGGGAGTTACGCTTTAAGGCACCCGTTGAACCTGAACCATGGACGGATATAAAACGTTGCACTCATGTGCGTGCCAAACCTTGCCAATATAATATAATCATGAAACAAGTTCAAGGACGTGAAGATTGTTTATATTTGAATGTCTATACAAAACAGGTGGGAATATTATTTATTTTTTTTTTTAATACGTGCATGCAATAATATTTTTATTACATGTGTGCTTATTGATTTATAGTTAAATCCATCAAGGCCTGTGCCTGTTTTGGTATGGATATATGGTGGTGGTTTTCAAATGGGAGAAGCCTCAAGAGATTTATACAGTCCTGATTATATAATGATGGAAAATGTGGTACTTGTGACGATAGCTTATAGATTGGGACCATTGGGTAAGTAAGAAAGTAATTTTGATGAAAAAAAGTACCTGGTTCTTTACATTTATTTCTGAAAACAAGGAATTTGTTTAAATTTTTTAAAAATTATCTCAGAATCAGAAAGTTTTTCTATACAAAAAAATGTTTCAAAATCTGAGAATTTTTTATACAAACTACGTCTCAGAATCTGAAAACTTTTCTTTAAGAGAAATGTCTCAGAATCTGAGAATTTTTATACCCTCCACTCTAGTGATTGAGGGAATATATAGTAAGTTGGTCATTCCGTTTGTAACACCTCGAAATATTGGCCTAGGACCCCATAAAGTATATATTCACGATCCTCGATCGATTTTAGGACGATTTAGTGATGTCCGTCCGTCCGTCTGTCCGTCTGTCCGTCTGTCCAATGTCCGCCTGTCCATCTGTCCGTCTGAACCGCCTGTCTGTTGGCAACACGCTAACTTTTGAAAGACTTTACGGAATCTCCGGAAGCTTGAAATATATGCTGGGCCTTACCTGGTCAGGTTGTTATTGCAAGCCAGCGAAATCGGCCCAGTGCTTCAAAAGTTATAAGCAAAAGAATGAATTTCGGCAAGCATTTTTCTGGAATTTACGAGATAAATCACACGATAACTTTCGAACGATAATTCTGAGGGTGCTGTAGTGTGGCATATATATTTGCCGTTCCTCTGTTTTAGCTTTCAGCCAAAGCGGTCCAGTGGTTCAAAAGTAATTGGCAAAACCGTGAAATTCCGATTAGTTTCACCGTAATTTCACGTGTTTAAAACCCGTTAAACATGTTTTTCAAAGCATTGGTAAGTCACAAAAATATTTTACCAGGTATTTTTATCACTCAAAAATATTTTTACACTAAAACAAAAAAAAATACGCTCAAAAAATTTTACACTCAAAAAAAAATTGTAAATTATTTTTTTTTTTTTTTTTTTTTTTTTCAAAAATGATTAAAAAAAATATTTTTTACACAAAATAAAATATTTCTCAACAAAAATGTTAATTTTTTCACGTTAGAAAATTTACTATTACTTAAAAAGAGCATTGTGGAGGGTATTCATAGATTCGGCCAAGTCGAATTTAACTCTTCTACTTCTTTTTACTAAAATAGGTTAAAATCTTAGAATTTTTCTACACGAAAAATGTTTAAGAATCTGAAAATTTTTCTACACGAAAACTGTCTCAGAATCTGCGAATTTCTCTGCACGAAAAATGTTTCAGAATCTGAGAATTTTTCTATACGAAAAATATCTCAGAAATTGAGAATTTTTTTAAGCAAAAAATAAGTCAGAATCTGAAAATTTTTCTACACAAAAAATGTATCAGAATTTAAGAATTTTTCTTTACGAAAAATATTAAAAAATCTGAGAATTTTTCCATACGAAAAATGTATTAGAATCTGAGATTTTTCTATACGAAAAATGTCTCATACTCCGACAAATTTTCTATACGAAAAATCTCTCAGAATCTGAGAATTTTTTTATACGAAAAATGCCTCAGAATCTGCGAATTTTTCTATACGAAAAATGTCTCAGAACTTTTTTATACGACAAATATCTGAGAATATCACAATTTTTCTCTACGAAAAATGTCTCAGAATCTGGACATTTTTCTATACAAAAAATATCTCAGAATCTGAGAATATTTCTATGCCAAAAATGTCTCAGAAACTGAGAATGTTTTCTATACGAAAAATGTCTCAGAATCTAAGAATTTTGCTATACGAAAAGTGTCTCAGAATCTGAGAATTTTTCTATTCGAAGTATCTTAGAATTTTTCTATACGAAAAATGCCATAAAATCTGAAAATGTTTCCATACAAAAAATATCTCAGAACCTGGGAATTTTTTATACGGAAAATGTCAAGAAAGGTCTTTCACAGGGCACCCACCGATTGTCCTGAAACTTTAATATTGGAATGAGGGGGAAAAATATGAGTTACCTGTTTTTTTTAGATGACCAATTTCAAATTTAAAAAAGGGTTGCCACCTTATGAAAAATTAAGGGCTTTCCGGAGAATCCGTATAAAAGCCGAACTAATAGGAATTTCGCCAAACGAAAAAATACGGGTCAGCTTAATTTTGATAGAGATTATTTTATATGATTTTGGCGGTCGTACGTATATACATCTCCATATAAGCTACCCCAACGATTATACATTTTTGACAAAAACGAACTTAAGGAATTTGGACACGACCGATACACCATTGGATAGGTCTTCAAAAAACTTTTCGACCTATATAAAATGTTCATATAGTTTCTTTTGAAAATATCGGGAAAATCCTCAAAAAATGAAAAAAATCCCGTTTTTCCCCCTACCCTTTGACCCGCTAAATGGGAGATTGGGCAGCTATAAAAAACATGTAACTCTTATCTTGCTCCCCTCTTTCTTATATGCAAGTTTCAAGATAATGGGCTGGTGCCCTGTGAAAGACCTTCCTTGTAAGAATCTGAGAATTTTTCTATACAAAAAAGTCTCAGAACCTGAGCACTTTTCTATACGAAAAAATGTTTCAGAATCTGAGAACTTTTCTACACGGGAATTTTTCTACACGAAAAATGTCTCAGAATCGGAGAATTTTTCTGTACGAAGAATTTCTTACAAGGGAAGTATCTCAACCCTTATGAACCGATAACCTTGAAACTTGAAATATATATAAAAGAGACAATTCTAAGATTAGGGTGTCTCGGCTTACTGGCCATATCGGGGATTTAGGAGTTCAAAACATGGGTCAAAAAATGGCGAAAAAATCGTTTTTTTGGAT
This sequence comes from Pegoplata infirma, assembly GCA_963921195.1. Classification (NCBI taxonomy): domain Eukaryota; kingdom Metazoa; phylum Arthropoda; class Insecta; order Diptera; family Anthomyiidae; genus Pegoplata; species Pegoplata infirma. The sequence continues at coordinate 53,963,785 of OY992536.1, read as the reverse complement.
TTTTCAGCCATTTCTTTCTAAGAAACTATATGATGTTTACATATGAGAAGAAAGGTTTTTTTAATGCCTATCCGACGGCGACACAACCTTTTAAAAATTCGGCTTCGTTAAATATTTTTTTTATGAAAATGTGTTAATTTTGGGGGGTATTTGTATGAAGACATAAATCTACGATATCATTATGAATACGAAATAATCTCTATTAAATTTAAGTCGACACGTATTTTTGCTCTAGACGATATTCCTGTTTGTTTGGGAGTTATCAAAATTTTCCCAAAGGTCCACATTGTTTCATAAGGGGACAACGAAATTTTGAAACACCGATATGGCCGATTAGCCGAGTCACCCCAACCTTAAAATGGTCTCTTTTATATATATTTTAAGTTTCAGGCAAATCGGATCATAAGGGTTGAGATAATTCCCTTGTTAGTCTTTAAGAATTTTCCTATATAAAAAATATCTGCTATTTAGAAATTTTTTGTAGTGAAAAATTTTAAAATTTTTAAACATTTTTCGTTAAGAAAAATTCTCAGATTCTTTTAAATGTCATGGTCATTATATATTAAAAATAGTTTTACATCTTTTCCACCCTTTATTATCCACAACCTCATTTGTTTACCAATGCTATTGTTAATATGTATATCTTTCATTTTATCCTTTGTTTTTCAGGTTTCCTTAGTCTGGGTGATGAAAACTGTGATATACCCGGTAATGCTGGCTTAAAGGATCAAGTGTTGGCCTTAAAGTGGGTCAAAAATAATTGTCACTTTTTTGGTGGTGATTCTGAAAATATCACTATCTTTGGTGAAAGTGCCGGTGGTGCTTCAGCACATTATTTAATGTTGACAGAACAAACAAAAAATTTATTTCACAAAGTAGTGGTAATGTCAGGTAGTGCCATGTCACCATGGGCAAATATACCACATCTTGATTGGGCTTACAGGCTAGCAAAAGCCAATGGTTTTAAGGGTGATAATAGCGATAAGGAGGTATTGGAATATTTAAAAAATCTCAAACCAGGAGCAATGTTAAAATCATGTGATGATTTGTTGACTATGGAAGAACGTCATAATAGTAGATTAAATTTTAGTTTTGGTCCCTGTGTGGAACCCTATAAAACGCAACATTGTGTGATAGATAAGGAACCTTTAGAGATGTTAAGAAATAATTGGGGCAATAATATACCGCTATTAATTGGTGGCAATTCGTTTGAGGGCTTATTGATGTTTCCGGAAGTTAGAAAATATCCTGATTTGTTAAATAAATTGGGTGAAGGTGAATGTTTACCGCCGCTGGATACTAACTTATCACCAGAAAAACGTTTAGAGTATGGCCGAATGTTAAAACAAGAATATTTTGGTGATAAACAACCTTCGTTGGATACAATTTTGCAATATAGTGATGTAAGTATAAGTACATACACTCACAAAACAAAAACAGAATTGCAAAATTCTCAGAAATATGCAAATAATTAAAAAAAAAAAATACACTCGAAAAAATATTACACTCAAAAAAAAATCAATATTTTTTTTGGTTTAACGAAGATTACAGAAAACAAGTGAGAGAGTTTAAATTTATTTGAACCAAATCCAAACATTTTAACCCGTAACTCCCTTCGATCAAAGTTTTGTTTTATTATAGAATTTTCACACAAAACTGTACACTTTGACTGAAGGGCGCCATGGATTTAAATGGTCTGACGTGGGTCAAATTAAGTTTAAATGAAAGTACAAGAGCTCCTATGTCTAAAAAATAGTCCGTGAAAAGAAATGTTGAGATTTTTTTTTTAAATATCTTGAAAGTAGGAAAAACATCAATTTTTGGAATTTAAAAAAAAAAAATTCAAATGGCGATATCTGAAAAATTTATTTTCGGAAATTTTTTGACGTTCATATTCAGCATGCCAAAATTTACATAAATAACACTGTGCAACAAATTTAGGGTCTTCGAGTGTATCTTGAACGGGACCAAAAAAAGTGATAGTATACCAATAGAAGACCAAAACCCCCTTAGGATTTCAAAACTTAGCTCGAGGTCTTTTTTTATGGCCCACTGAAATTTTTCAATATTTTTCAAAGGCGTTTTGAATAAATCAAATAATAAGTATTAAATCTAATTCTATGGTAAATAATGTTAAGACATGTCTTCATGTCTTAACATTAACATCTTCGACAACTCGCAGTAAAATTTGATGCCGAAAATTTTTGTAGAACATTTGAACCTTTTAAAAGCACGTTTTATTGCTGTTCTATGAGGATATTTCATAAAAGGACCGAAATGACCCCTAAAAATGGGAGATAGAGGGTTAATATATTCAAAAAAAAAGAACCGCTACCAATTTCTTTTGAAGGCATGTCTTAACATTATTTTCCTCAGAATTATATTTAATACTTATTTTTTGACTTATTCAAAACGCCCTTTGAAAAAAAAATTAAAAACTTCAGTGGGCCATAAAAAAACTCGAGCTAAGTTTCCAAAACCCTTCGGGGTTTTGCTCTACTGTTGGTATACTTTAATTTCTTTTGGTCCCATCCAAGATACAAAATCGTGTTGCACAGTGTAATGTATTTAAAGATTTTTTTTTTTATATTTAAAAAATTTACCATTTTTGGTGGAAATTTTCCAAGAATCAAAAATTGTGATAGATGGGTGCCGTGTGTTAAAATTATTGGATTTAAATTATCCCCCAGTCTCTATATGACGAACATATGGCGATTGTCAAAACACTTGCTAGTTTTTGACGTTCGTCATTCGTTCGTCATACAAAAACTGGGGGTAAATTTAAATTTACTGGAAAACACTGAGGGTATCATATGATCGGTTATCACCGCCTATAATTTTCAAACTTGTTTTTTTAATTGCCAAAAAATAAAAATTACTGGAATAGTTTTCAATTATTTAATCATATTTTTTCAAAACTTTTTCATTTGTTTTTACCTTGAAAATATTTTTATTGCTGGAGTCCTGGCGAATTCCTGATTTCCAGGTTCAAGGCACGATTTTTCGGAAAACCGTTAGTAACGTTTCTCCTAGGATCCCGGAATACAGTTTTCTTGTAATATTTTTTTTTAGTGTATTTATATATTAACCAACATTGTACAAATACACATGCACCCAGAGTATTGAAATTAATATGAGGTTTTCTCTTCTCTCTTTACATTTTCTGCATTTATTTGTTCTATACAGCTTTTTTCGTATAAATATTTCTGGCATGGCATACATCGTACATTGCTTGCACGTCGAAAATATGCCACAGCTTCTACGTATTTGTATCGTTTCGATTTTGATTCGAAACATTTCAATTTTATGCGCATCATCACGTGTGGTCGTAAAGTACGTGGTACCTGTCATGCTGATGATCTATCGTATCTCTTCTATAATGCGGGTGCAAAAAAACTCAAACATCGTACCGCTGAATATACAACGATACGTCGTATGGTAGCAATATTAGTAAAATTCGCCGAATGTGGTGATCCCAATATACCTCTAACGGATGCGGTTTGTTGGCCTTCATTAAATGGCAATAGTAGTAGCAATGGTAAAAGCAAACAACATGTTATAGAGATGGAGGAGAAAGATGTTCATGATGGTGATGATGACGGCAATGATGCTGCTGATGATGGCATAGCTATAGATGATTGTGTCAATAATGATGGCAACACAAATTTTATGTTGCAGCAGCAGGAGCAGCAGCAGCAGCAACAAGAACAACAGCAGCAGGAACAAACTCATCATCACTATTGGCCACCCATTACATGCTGTGATGACATGACATTCAAATGTTTGAATATTTCAGATGAATTGGAAGTGATTGATTTGCCCGAAGCTGAAAAATTAAAACTATGGGATAGTATGTATGAAGATAAATCTCTATTATTTTAGGTTTGATAATAAAATTTTGTAGCATAAATAGTAATATATTATTTGTATATTAGTATGGTATGAGTAGTTTTGTGTTTTAAACAAACTTAATGAACAAAATTTTGATATTAGAGCAAATATATATAAAATTGTTAATTTTTGACAACCCAGCAAAAAGAAGAAGTGAAATTGTTTTAAGGGTGAGTTGTATGTTTTGGTTTAAGCGGAGTTTAAATTCACAAATTCTTAAAAAAAAGACTTAAAAAAATGTAAAATTAATATCCAAAAAATTTTGAAAGGCTATACCTCGGCTTATGGTAAATTTATTAAAACGAAATATGAAATAAGTAGGTATATATTTTATTATTCCTAACATTTTTCTGATCATTTTGGTGTAAAGCATGGCAAAATCGGTTCAGGGTTTAAGAAGTTATGAGCAAATCAAATCCTGATAAGTTTAAATAAATACCAGATGGAATGCTTCCATTTTGTTTGCTTGCTTTTACTACAACAATAAAATGTTGTTGATGTAGTAAATCAGAGAGAAAAATGCTTCGTCTAATGACTGCTGTTGCAAGGAGTATCAATACTAAAGAGATCTGAACTCGCTCTTCTTCTGTTAAATCCGCTCTTAAATTCCATTTGCTAAGTCCGCCATCGAACTGGACGTTTGATCAAACCAAAAAAAATCCCTTAAGTTCGATATAAACAAAAAAAAGTGTTGCAGTTTGGCAATTTTCAGACTAAAGTTAGCGTTTTTTTTTTTCATCTAGCTGTAAAAAAAGTTTTTTTTGTGGATTATCGGGAAATCCAATGACTTTTTATTTGCTGACAATTTGTTTTAAACACTTTTAAAGGTATTTCCTAAATAATATTAACATTAAAATTATAAATTGATACTTTTTTTTTAAATTTATTAAGCGCTTTTTCGATATAAAAAGTTAGCATTATTTGTCAAACCAACAATGTTAATTTAACATTATCGTATTTTCCTCGTCTAACAGTTTTCGTACCTTCTGTTAAAAAGTTCCAAAATATTAAGAGCGGGAGACAAAGAGCTTGGCTGTTGTTTTTGTTTTAAGCACAATATATAAAAACTGTTTTATGACAACGGGAGACCCCCACACCCAAAAATCTATTGATCATAGAGAGAGTTGAATTATGACTTATAATTCAGCCAATGATCCCTTTTTTAAAGCTGATTGACAGAAGTTGAACCCAATGGTAGGTGAGCCAATATTGTGGCGCGAATCTTGAAACCACGATCGTGATAAGCTGGAAAACTTAAAAAGAGTTATCGGATTTTTCTGAAATTTGGTATCAGGACGTTTTTTGGAATGCTGATTTCGAATCTGCATTCAGATTTCAAAAATTCTAAATGGAGGATCCAATATGGCGGATGGTTGAACGCGGATTTTGAGCTGATTTTTCTGCCGACAAAAAGACGTTGAATATATTGCAAATCTGATTTCACTAAATGATTCTACAGCAAAAATTAACACAATGGCAGTTTTTGAACTCTTAAAAAAAGTTCCAAAAACCCTCAAGAGGGGGATGGAAATGTCGATTTAAAAAAAAAAAAAAAAAAATTTTTTTTTTTAGTAGAGCAAGATGAAGTGGTAGGTTTTGCTACAAAAAAAAATTTACAAAAAGAACCTTACTATTACAACACATTAAAAAGTTAAAAGGCTTCAAATTTTTTTTATAATGACAAAATTATAAAACATTGACCAACATTTGAAATTTTTTGGATGGGTCAGCGGCCTTTTTAATTAACCTCTCAATTCTGATTCAAAATCTGGTTTTCAAAGTTTTTCATAACATCAGTTTTTTTTAGAAAATTATTGAGAGAATTATTTGTGATATTTTTTCATGATATTCTTGGATCGTACTACTCATTTTCTTTTAACATTTCGATGCTGATTTTGAATCTGGTTTTCAAATTTTTCTATCACGTCATGTTTTCGAGAAAATTGGGGTCAAAGTTCTAAAAACGCGTTTTTGGGCATTTTTGAGAGCTTATAAATTTTAATTGTGATAGAACAGACATTTTTGGTACCAGCCATTTTTACTCAGTAGCAAAATCAGCCAAAAATCTGCTTTTTCAGATCGTTTTCTCTCCCTTAAATCCTTAAAAAAATTTGATACCCGTGATAAAATTTTCAAAATTAACTCTAAATGGTTTTCGCATTCAACTAAAAATTCGGTGCTTGCGTATTATAAGGGTCACTAAATACGATTCTGATTTAAAAATTTTTTAAATTCAAAATGGCGGATCAACTATAGCGTTTTTTTTTCAATTTACGATTTGCTTCAAACTTAGAATTTTGAGTTAGATTTAGAATTTTGAATTTCAAATTGGCGGATCCAAAATGGCAGATGATTTTTTTTATGCTATTGATACCCAGGAATTTTATGGGTAACTTAATACAAATATGACATTAGATTTTCAAAACTAAAAATATCGAATATAAAATGTTGATTTTTATACCCTCCAACCACAGTATGGGGGTATACTCACTGTGTCATTCCGTTTGTAACGCATCGAAATATCGGTCGGGGATCCCATAAAGTATATATATTATTGATCCATGATCGATTCTAAGACATTCTGTGAATGTCCGTCCGTCCGTCTGTCCGTCCATGCGTCCGTCCGTCCGTCTGTCTGTAGATGGCACGATACAGTCCCAAATAAAAGAGCTAGCCTCCTGCAATTTGGCATGAATATGTCTTATGGTCCTAGGCAGGCTAAGTTCCTAATTGGGCAAAATCGGCTCAGGGGGAAAAAAGTTCCCCCGTGAAGAACTGAACCAACCTCTGAAAAAATACACTTTTTTACATGTTTTTTTGTATTTTTGTTAAATAAATGACACATTTGTTATATTTATCGGGATGGGAAAGTGCTCTAAACGTCTAAACGTAGAAAAGAACACAAAAAATTACACTTTTGCGAAAGTCCAGACAAAATGTCATATTTTTTGCTAGAAAACGCCATAAGTTCAAACGACATGCTAAAAGCTCGCTCTTAATTATTGAAACTTACATTCCTATTATAATTTTATATATTTCGTCTTATCAAAAATACTTTTTGGAAATTTCCTTGTGTTTTTAGATATTATTCAGATTTTGAATACTCTTTTTTTTGCTGGGTAGTTATTGTTATAGTAGCCATGTAGTTTTTTTTTTATGTAAAATATAGTTTTCCTAGTAGGTACCAAAATTGTTTTTCATTTATTTTTTTTTTTTAAATTGTTCTTTGAAAGAACTTTGTTTTATTATTTGGAAGTTCAAAGAATTTCGATACTATTTTTTTAAATATATTCCTCAATCATTTTTTTAATAAAGTCTATTTATATATATTTATGCGTTTTATTCAGTAATTACAATATTAATCAACGCAACTTAAACTGTAATTTGCGATCCCAAGGTAAGTTTATAATATCTAATCTGATTTTCCGCATTCTTTTTTAGGTGTTACACACAGAAAACGGATTCATTGAGCTAACCAAATTCGTAACGAACCAACATTTTCATAGTCCAGCCAACTATCACAATTATCAGTTGCGATTATTTATAATTTCACTCCGATATATGAGGCATTCCACACCAAATGTTCCGCTACAGAAAAACATAAGCCACGTGAATTTCTTAAAATGTTGTACGAGTAAGCCTATATGAAACTAAGAAAATTGCGTTTTTGGTTTTTCAATTTTTCAAAAAGTAGGTGTGTTCAAATATTGGAAAAATGGTAAAATTTGTGTCGAGTTGCCTTGTTTCAATATTTATCAAATTAAAACGGAATGCTCCACAATCTCAAAAATTTACATTCTTGTATAGTTTTGTATGGGCTAATGACTAAAATTTTTTTTTTGTGGAAAATTTTCAGAACCCGTTCTGAAATTTTCCATTTTTTAAAAAAGTCAATTTATCAAAAATTCCGCCACTTTTGTTTTTTTTTTTTAATTTTTTTTTAAGTTTAGAGGTTTGTGTATCCCCACAAAATTTCATTTTTTTCGAGAAAATCGCATTTGAATTTCATAACAATTTAGTAATTTGCTTGTATTTTCTTGTTAGAACGTAGCGTATGTGTAATATTTATCCTAATATTTAATACTTATTCGCTACGTTGAAACTAGAAAATACAAGCAAATTATAAAATTGTTATGAAATGCGATTTTCTCGAAAAAAGCGAAAAACACATGTATGAATTGTTTCTGTGAGGAACGACACACATCTTAACTTAAAAAAAAAAAAAAAAAAAAAAAAGGGCGGGTTTTTGATAAATTGACTTTTTTCAAAATTTAAAATTTCCAAACGGGTTCGGAAAATTTTCCAAAAAAAATAAAATTTTTAATCGATAGCCCATACAAAACTATACAAAAATGGAAATTTTTTTGAGATTGTGGTGTATTCCATTTTAATTTGATAAATATTTAAACAAGGCAACTCCACACAAATTTTATCATTTTTCCAATATTTGATCACGCCTCCTGAGCCCAGTTTTTGAAAAATTAAAAACCAAAAACGAAATTTTCTTACAAGGGAAGTCTCCGTGGTGTCTCCCTCCGATCTTCATGAAATTTGGATATGTTGTTCAGAACGAAAATTAACTCGACACGTATTTTTTATAGCGACTCAAACTCATTTTTAGGAGGTCAATTTGTATGGGGGGAAGTTGGCCTTTTTCAGGTTTTTACGATTTACGCCTATTTACTCAAAATTAATATAGGCATATTTGGTATCAGATTAAAGGTATTTAAAATACCTATCTCGTGGTGCTAACAACGTGCCAAAAAAGTAAATATTTTTCAACTTACTAACAAAAATGTCCAAAAATTTTACTCAATATGACGAAAAGTTGTGCATATTTGGAAACATTCTGTGATACTGGACTCAAAGCTTTCTTGGAAAAGAAACACAGAGGAAAGGATGAAAAAGTCGTTTTGTGCTTTTTACACCTGCAGAAGAACTTTCACGAGAAGGTGGGGTCTAAAACCGTATATCATACATTGGATGTATGGTGCTATAATTAGAGCAATACCTACCTATGGCGCCCTTGTGTGGTGGAAAGCAGTGGATAAGAAATCATACCTCTGCAATCTGCAGAAGGTACAACGACTGGCGTGTGTGGGTATCACTGGTGCTATTAGATCAGCACCCCAAGCCGGTTTGAAAGTGATACTAAACATCCAGCCCGTAGATATTTACGTCAAGAGCACAACAGCAAAATCGGATCTCAGGTTAAGAGAGTCGCAAATGCTTAAGAAACGCTCTTGGGGACACTCAACTATATTAAGTACGGTGGGCGGGACGGAACTGGAACAGAGAGCCGACTATATCTAACCACAGACGAACTTTGACAGGACCTTCTAAGTCCAAATACCGACTAGGAAAGACTGGGCGAAAAACTCTGTTATTACAGAGAATGCGATCTCAATCTTTACGGACGGATCAAAGCTGGAGATGGGTACTGGTTCGGGAGTTCACTCTGAATGCCTCGAAATCGGGGTCTCATTGAGACTTCCGGATAAGTGTAGTGTTTTCCAGGCTGAGGTGCTTGCAATTGATAAAGCCGCGCAGATGATTATGACAAGGGACCTTCGTCCTTGCGTCATTAACATTTTCGTGGATAGTCTCGCAGCTCTGAAGGCCTTAGGGTCAAATACTGTAAAATCGGGAATAGTTAGGAATTGTATACAATCTCTTCGTCGAATCAGTCAGCACACAATCAAGCTAATCTGGGTGCCAGGCTATAGTGGGGTCGCTGGGAACGAATTGGCTGATGAATGTGCGAGGAATGGCTCTGAATCGATGGGGGAACGTGTAGAACCTGACGTCTCTGTTCCTATAGTGGAATTGATGAACGAAATTGATAGGATATCTGAAAATATGATGAAAGATAGGTGGATATCACTGACTACGTGCAGGATATCTAGAACCATGTGGCCACTGCCGAATCCTAAGAGGACAAAATGTCTTCTTACTTATGGCAAACGGACGGTTAGCCTATTAGTAGGAGTACTTACAGGATACTGTATATTTGGCCAAATGGCCATGCGTATCGGAATATCTGATAGGGACTATTGTAGAAGCTGTGGGGAAGTGGAGGAAGAGGAGTCAGTGAAGCACTTGCTATGCGAATGTTCGGGCCTAATGAGGAGCCGCCTTAAGCATTTGGGGCAACGATTTTTCGATGATCTGGATTGCCTAAGCGGTGTCTCATTGACGTCTCTAGTGGAATACCTCAGGGAAACGGGGTGGTTTAAAAAATAGAACTTTGTATCGGAGGGGGAGTAGGGATATATGATTAAGGGAATCAGAATGGTCCTTGTGGCCTCCGAGTGAATTCGCCAAATGGCGAGCGCCCATCCAACCTAACCTAAACTGGACACGTTCTTTGCACATGAAGATAGGTTTTCCAAAGATCTTTCATTTGGTATATAACATGACTAGGTTCCTTTGTATAATATAGGAGATAAACGCCAAAAACTGAAAATTCCCCTTTCTTCCCCTCTTATTTTCACCCCCTAAAAACGAAATTGGGCCGCTAAAAAAAATACGTGGCCCTTTAGTTTTTCCTGTTCTACAAAACAAAACCAATTCCATAAAGATTGGCGGGTGACACCAGAGAGACTTCCCTTGGTAGTTCCATACAACGTATTCCGGAATTAACGGTACACGTGTTTTTTTTCGCTGGACATTTGGTGTGGAATGCCTCATATATACTGAGAAAGTTTCAGGTTCTAAAACATTTCTTGTATAGAAAAATTCTCAGATTCTAAGACATTTTTTCCATAGAAAATTTTTAACATTCTAAGACCTTTTTCTATAGAAAAATTCTCAGATTCTGATACATTTTTTCAATAGAAAAATTAAAAAAATTTGAGATATGTTTTCTTTAGAAAAATTCTCAGTTTCTGAGAAATTTTTTCTATAGAAAAATTCTAAATTCTGAGAATTTTTTTTTTTTTGTAGCCAGAATTTTTCTTTTGACCAAAATTGCTATATCTGCTTAATACTGTGCAGTAGGGTGGTGCAAATTTATATTTTTTTCGAAATCGAAAACTTCGAGGTCGGAAAAGTTTCCTTTTAGGATCAATATCAACACACACAAATTTGGGACCTATAGGACAAACAAAATTTTTAACTTTTTTTGCTTAAAATATTTGTTTATATTCGGACATTACTAAAAAAGTGTTAAAGGTTAGGTTAGGGTGGCGGTGTACGATTTACACCTCGCATAGACCTTTTGGTCCATAGCGATACCACAAAACTTTTTATTTCTTTTTCGCTAGCGGCGCAAGTTAAACACGTTCAAAGTCATTGCGAATCTCTTTAATATTCTAAGATCCATTTGCGTTATATCCTCCAAAGTATTAAAACTTATCTGACCAGTAATCGATCGGCGACTTCTTGCCACCGCTGGACAGTGACAAAGTATGTGTTCTATCGTTTCATCCACTCCTGGTGAGCCGCATCTTTTACAACTGGTGTCCGGGATGAGTCTAATATTCTTAGCGTGCCGATGAGACAGTGACCAGTTATTATTCCTTTCTAGTAAGTGATAAAAGGTACACACAGAAAATATATTCAGTTGTTGCAACTGAATTGTTTGCCAACTGAATTTTTGCGGTTGCACCAACTATCACAATATTCAGTTGCCTCTACCGCCAATTCAGTTGTCTCTACCGGTAAAGATCTATCATAAGAACCGAATATTTTTATGTTAAAATTGACATTGGTTATGGTGATCGAATTTTAAAAAGCGTTATATAGTTGTACCAATCAATATTTTTTTAAACTGTTTCTTTTGAAATAAAAATTTTTAATAGTTTTTTCTAGCAATTTTACAAATTTATTTGATTGTAAAAATTTTATAATTTAAAAAGTGAAATAAATACATACAATAGAAATAATAAATTAAAACTGATAATTCTGATAGAAAAAATTTAACATCTAAGAATTTTTCTAAAAAAAATTGTCTCAGAATCTCTTAAGAAAAGATGCCAATGAAAAAATCAAATAAATATCTCAGACTTCTATAATTTTTTTATGGAAACATATCTCAGAATTCTAGAATTTTTTAATAAAAAAAAAAGAAAAGTCTCAAATTCTGAAATTTTTCCTATATAAATTTTTTTTCAGATTTGGAGAAAAAGTCTCAGGTTCTGAAAAACTTTTCCTACAGAAAAAGTCTCAGATTTTTAGTCATTTTTCCTATAGAAAATGTCTCCGATTCTGAGAATAGTTTTGGATGATCCTTTCTTAATTTCAATATTCTGGCATTTACAAACCATATATTTGTTACCGCTCTCTGGACACTTTGGACTCTAAGGATTTCTTGGAAACTGGTCCAAAGTTTTTTATAGTTGGCTCAAAAACGATTTTATTGTCGACATCATTTTTAGCATCTGCATTAAAGTTGCGTGTGCAAATACCTAAAATAAGATTTATTTATTTAAATTGATTGCATTTCAGTAGTGGTATCAACTTACTGTCAAAATTTGTAACACTTTTTACGAAATTTTACATGAATTTGATTTAAAAATTTAAAAAACGTCTGAACGCAATCACATTTTTGATTTAAATGATTACTATTTTAATTTTTTTTTGACGTAAAACATTTTGTAATTGAAATGAAATCCTAACGACCAATTATTAGTTAAGAATACCAATACAAATTTATAATTTAGTAAAATTTTTCAAAAAGAAAAAATTATTGAAGATTTGGTTAAGTTAACCAACATTTTCAGTTGTGGATACTATTACCTAATGTTTTTGTAATTTATTAATTTAAACAAATGATTATTGGTCGAGAGGGAAAATAAAGACTAAAAGAAACGGTTGTACTTACTAAATTTTTTTCAAAAACTTTATTAGTTTTAAGTTTGGGTATATTAACCAAATTATTAGTTGTTGATACATCTATTCGGTCACGATTGAAAATTAATTATTACTACTGTTATTTATTTGGTATGGTGATAAAAAATTTACAATAACAACTAAAAATATATAAGATTTATCAAAATTCCGTTTTCATAATAGAATTCCAACTAAACATTTCTCTGTTTGTATACAGTTTTCCCTTACAAGGGAAGTCTCCCTGGTGTCACCCTCCGATCTTCATGAAATTTGGATATGTTGTTAAGAACGCAAATTAATTCGACACGTATTTTTTTTTAGCGGCCCAAACTCATTTTTAGGGGGGGTCGATTTGTATGGGGGGAAATTGACCTTTTTCAGTTTTTTACGATTTACGCCTTTTTAAACAAAATTAATATAGGCATGTGTGGTATCAGATTAAAGGTATTAAAAATATCTATCTCGTGGTGCTAACAACGGGCCAAAGAAGTTAATATTTTTTGACTTATTAACAAAAATGTCCTAAAATTTTGGTGTTTTACTCAATATGACGAAAAGTTTTGCATGTTTGGACACGTTCTTAGCACACGTAGATAGGTTTTCCAAAGACCTTTCATTTGGTATGTAACATGACTAGGTTTCTTTGGATAATTTAGGAGATAAACGAAAAAAACAGAAAAATGGCCTTGTCTTCCCCCCTCCTTTTTACCCCCTAAATATGAATTTGGGCCGCTAAAAAAAAATACGTGTCCCTTTATTTTTTCTGCTCTACAAAATAAAATCAATTCCATAAAGATCCGCGGGTGACACTAGGGAGACTTCCCTTGTTAGTCATAAGTTGGCCATAAAGTTGTGCTGATTTTGCATGTTGTTAGTTGTCCCCACTTCCTGTTCGCTACTGCAACATTTATGGAATCCCGTCTTTTTTTGAAGTGTTGGAGCAGTGGTAAAACTAGCACCGTGGTACCTACACCATCAGCTCCAAGTTTCGCGAGTGCGTCTGACCTTTCATTTCCCTGTATTCCGTTGTGTCCTGGTAAAAAGTGTTTTAAGGCAAACAACTTTTTTTTGGTTCTTGCAAAAAATATTTTTAATTCTTTTTTTTCCTGAAAATGTAATGTAATATTAGCTCTATGCTGAGAAGATATATATTTTTAATTTTATTCAATTTGACCTTTAGTGCAATATGAAATTAATAAAAAAAAATATAAATAGTTTTTGAAGAAAATTTGTTTTTAATAAAAAATTTTTACCATAAAAACAATTTTTCAGTACTGTACGAATGTAAACCAATATTTAGATCAGAAAAAACAAAGCTCAACAATTTTTTTTTTTACTTTGTTCGTAACTTCCGGAATTTCAAATCAAAAAGGAACCCAAAGCCATTGTCTTAAAGGTCGAAAAGGCAACTTTCCTGACCCCGACATTTTCGAAATTCAAAAAAGCAAAATTTTCTCCACCTTACTGTGCACGGGTGCGTATAGTTATCAATACATATTAATTGCTACATCCGCGTTTTCTATAAATTTTTGTTTTCTCGGAAATAAGCCTAAGGGTAGGGTGACCATTTTTTTCTAAACTCAAATCAGTACAAACTTTTTTTTCTTTCTTTTAAAAATAACTCTCTGAAGACTCTTTTTTTTAGAAAAACACTGATGATTTCTTCAGCACTCAAAAAATTTCGGTTAAACTAAGTTTAATTACTTAGTATTTCAGTAAAAACAACTACTAAAAAACTACTGCACTAAAAAGTTTTCGTTATTTTGCAGAAAATTTAGTTGACTTCAAATAACTTCGGTGCAGAAAATAAAACAAAAACCCACAGGTTTTGAGAAAAAGAAAATTCCTCAGACTCTGAGGACTTTATTCCTTAAGTTTTAATAAATTTTTCTCTTAGAAAACTTCCCAACTAATAGGCACATGTTTAATTAGCCCTGATATACACAGAAAAAATTTGAAACGAATTTCAATCAACAAAAACGCGGATTCAATAAATTTTTTGATTGAAATTCCTCCAATCAAAAAAATTGTTATACCAATCATCAAATTGTAGGTGATTGATTGAAAATTTTTTCAATCAAACATTTTTTCGATTTTGATCAAATATTTGATCAATTTTTTTTTTATAGACAATCAAAATAATGATTCATTCGACAAATTAATTGTAAGCTTATAACAAAATTATCAAAAAATTCATCTTTTTTTTGCTTTCCAAGATATTGCCAACAATAAAAAAGTAATCCTCGATTATTTTGTAAATTTTTGAATTAATCTATTCAAATAAATTAAAGCGAAAAAAAATATGGTATGTTGAAAATTTGTAATTCGACAGTTAAAGAAAATAAGAAAAATTTTAATCAAAACATTGATTGACTCATTTAAATTTTGTTGATCAATAAATTTAATTGAAAATTTTTAGCCAATAATTTTTTGTGCGTACTAACAAGGGAAGTATCTCAACCCATATGAACCGATTTGCATGAAACGTAAAATATATATAAAAGGGGCAATTCTAAGGTTGGGGTGTCTCGGCTTATCGGCCATATCGGGGATTTAAGGGTTCAAAACATGGGTCAAAAAAATGGCGAAAAAAACGTTTTTTGGATTTTTCAGCCATTTTTTTTAAGAAACTATATGATGTTTACATATGAGAAGAAAGGTTTTTTTAATGCCTATCCAACGGTGGCATAACCTTGTAAAAGTTAGACTTTCTTAAATACTTTTTTCACGAAAATGTGTAAATTTTGGGGGGTATTTATATGAAGACATAGACCTACGATGTCCATATGAATACGAAATAATCTTTATTAAATTTAAGTCGACAAGTATTTTTTCCCTAGAGGATATTCCTATTAGTTCGGGAGTTATCGAAATTTTCCCGAAGGTCCACTTTGTTTCATAAGGGGACAACGAAATTTTAAAACTCTGATATGGCCGATAAGCCGAGACACCCCAACCTTAAAATCGTCTCTTTTATATATATTTTAAGTTTCAGGCAAATCGGTTCATAAGGGTTGAGATACTTCCCTTGTAAGCGCTTTTTCTAATAAATTGTGATGTCATTTCCTCACCGAACCCCTCAGATTCATTTGGATTCATGCAAAAAAAATCCATCATCTTTCGTTATCGAAAACCTCAAAAATTCTGTGCGCCTTTTCATATAAATTTATGAAGATCTAATTAATCTCATATTCAGATACATTTTCCTCTTGATTCACGAACTCTTATCTCCTTGGAAATAATTCAAATTATCTCATTGTCAGACCTAAGTTACAAAAAACTACTCTGACACTTACATATTTTATGGAAGTTCATATTTTTGTATCGAATTTTTGAATAAAATTATTTTTTATGTGAAAATGTTCAAAAATTAGTACAATCAGTACATATTTCAAAAAATCAGTACAAATCAGTACAACGTTTTTTAATCAGTACACGTGATCAAAAATCAGTACATGTACTGATCAAATCAGTACGTATGGTCAGCCTACCTAAGGGCACAGAGCAAAAAAAAAAAATGCTACATGTGAGCAGCGTGTTTATAACAAATTTTGAATATTGGTTTAAGGCAAGTCGTAAAGTGCTACTAAACTTTTCTTTTCTCGGAACAATACCGAAAAAATAATATGGCGGTATTAATGACAATGCTACTAAATTTTATTAACTTTTTGGGGGTTGATTTAATTCAAGCACTTTTTGTAGATTCCATCTTCCATCTAACAAAAACACAATTATCCATATTCCCCTATTATAATTATTTATTCTCTCTCTAATACTGTTAACCACAACAAAACATAAAAATTTGTGTTTTCATTAATTTTTTTCTACCAGCAGCCTTAAGTTATACTATACAAATACATTATAAAAACTATTCATATATTTGGTATATTTATTTACATACATTTAGGCAACAAATTAAAAATTATACTAATGGCAGTATATATACCTACACAATACATACACATCACACCCATAAACACACACTAATACATGCAAAAGTAATTACTCTAAACAAATAAAATAAAAACAACGAAAAAACACAAATATTTTACACAAAAATTTTTGAGTTGCCAGCAACTGAAAAAACAAAAAAATAAAATATAATGAGACAAAACATACAAATTATAAACTTTAAGATAAATTACAGTTTGGGGCATTGTTACGGTATTTAAAATAAAATGTACATATAAAAATAATTGTTATGATGATACATTAAATATTTTGGGGAATTTGTATTGAGGGAAATAGGAAAAAGGGTACTTATGTAGAAATTGGAGGTAAGGAATTTCTTTGTGAAATCAGGGTTTGCGAATAAAAAATAACTTTCAGAACATTTCTGTTTTTTATACACTCCAGAACTTATTTCATTCTTTGTGTAACGTATTGATATATCGGCCTAGGACCCGTTAGTAAGTACCACACTAAAAAAAAGTGAACTAAAATCAGGGAAAATTAACTAAATTTTGAGAAAAAGGGGAAATGATTTGGCTCCAAAGATTTTTTTTCTTGGTTTTAGTTCATAATTTTCCCAAAAATAAGGAAAACAAATTTATTTAATTTTAAGCCAATTTTAACTAGAAAATGGGAAAAATTATGTTACACTTTAGTTCATTCACAGTTTAAAACTAGGTTGGGTCTAGACCCTGGGCCCATGGGTTAGGACCAAATGGGTCCAGCCCCTGTTAACTCGAGACCCCGTTGGGTCCTTGATGGGTCCCCATAGATTTTGACCCAAAACTTGTGTCCGTTTCGCTCTACCTTGCTTAGTTTTTGAGATACGGTAATAAGGGGTCTGATAGGGTCTTGAGAATTTTAAAAACTGAATAACTCAAAAACTATTATTCGGAGGGCTTTCGGGTATTTTGCGGAAATTTTCTACGAGTCAAGAGCTACAAAAATGTTATTGAACTTTTTCTCGTGTTGACAGTATTTACCGAGATATAGGCATATATAAAATCTCGGGAATTTCAAATTTTAGATCTAAAATTAGGGTCTTAAGACCCCGACAGATATGCAGAGCTAGGCTATTCCATATTTTTCAATGTAGTCTTTCTTTTGAAAATTTCATCCGTTTCGCTCTATCTCTCTTAGTTGTCGAGATATCGCCATTTTGAATTTTTAACTAAATTCTAAGAAGTGATTTACTAAATTCTCAGAAATTATTAACTAAATTCTAAGAAGTACACTTCCTCAATTCAAAGAAGAGAAATACGATGATGTTTTTTGTAGTAAATTTTAACTAAACTTGAACTAAATTGGTTTTTTAAGAAATATGTCTTAAAAATAAAGATACGTTTTTCTCATTTGTTAGTAAAATTTAACTTAATTTTAGGAAATTTCATGATAAATTTTCAAAGACATTTTTTCCTTAATTTTAGTGTTTGTCATTTTTTTTCAGTGAAGGGTAGATCAATTTTTGGAACATAAAAAAACAGAAACAAAAAAAAAATATCCCAAAAGCACTTTTCAAGTAATGCTCCAACATTAAGTATTATTTTTAGCTAAAAAATAAAAAAGTTTAAAAAAAAATTTTAGTTTTTCACTTTGTTCGGAACTTTCCCATTTTCAAGTCAATAAAGGAACTCGAGGACATTTCCCGACAGGACCAATATTTTCGTGTGTTAATATTGACCCTAAAGGGCAACTTACTCCATCTATTGTGTACTAGAGTGGAACAAATTTTCCATTTTTCGAATTTTAAAAACGTCAGGGTCGAAAGATGCCTCTTAGGGTCAAATATTGAACCTGTAATGTAATGTCTTTGGGTTCCTTTTTTGACTTGCAAATCGGAAAGTTCCGAAAAATTTTAAAAACATTATTTTTTTTACTTAATTTTCGAACATTACTGGAAAAATGTTTTTGGGGTAAACATTTTTTTTTTTGTTTCTGTTTTTTTTTTTGCTCACAAAATTGCTCTATCCTAGCACGAATAATGATTTTCGAATTTCGTCGATCGCCGGAGAAATTATGGTTCACTTTGTTCTAAAAACTCTATATTTGAAGTTTTGGCCAAGTCGGACAAAATTAACCCGTGCATTTGGGGGGTTAAAGTTTTGCACCAAACTAATTTCTTTCCCATACAAAATATTTTTTTTTTTTATTTTACTTAATTAGCTTATTAACGAGCATAAATTTCCGGTGGAATAAACCCTCCTCCCGCTTCAAAATTGACTTAAAAAAAAATTTGGCCGTTGGGGTCCTACTCCAAAAATTTTTTAAAAAAATTTTGTGTTTAGTTTTGACTTTATAGGATTTTAGTTGCGATGTTGTTTTTAATGATACATACCCGAGTAAAAAAGATTATATAGATTCATATAAAATTATATAAAGACATCACATATCATTTAATGCGAAAAATGAGTCTCTAAAACGATATAAAAACTTATCAAATTTGATAAAATCTCATCAAATTTTATATAATTTTATGAAATTTTTTTTTTCTGTAAGCACAGATCGATCTCGGGCTGTAGTTATATTTTTTATAAGGGTTTAAGTTGATAAAATGCATTTCTGGTATTCCCATAACAGTTTCAAACAGTTAGTGTTATCATCAGTAGGATTTTATAATCAGCAAAAAATTTGCTACTAATTTGTGTGAACTTTCCTGAATTTTTCAGATATCTTTCTGACTGTTTCTTATTATTTTTCTTTTACAAACATTTTGGGTATTGCTAGCACGTGTACAATTCCTGTTTACAAATCGTTTCATACCACAATTTTACAATATTTTTCTAACATGTTTATTTTAAACACTCACACCATTAAAATTACCTCATAATATTTGCTAATTGAACATTACCAACTCTACAACGTTAATTAGGAAGGATGTTTACTATAAAAAGGTAAAATATAGTTATTCATGCAGGATTATTATTTTTGTCTTTAATTACAATTAGTCAAAGCATATATTAGCTATCTAAATTTAGAATTGTTATGCGGGATGTTAGCAGAACCCGAATTGCAGATTATTAAAATGAAAAATAATATTGCCTAAAAATTGTAAAGTTTTTGTATACTTTTAGGATACACAATTCTAATTAACCTTTCAATGCTGATTCCGTGAATATAATCATGATCCTCGTTCGGTTTTATGACGATCTAGCAATGTTTTCATTTGAGCAATATTGGTTCATTGGTTAAAAAGTTATGAACGAAAATACGAGGACATCTCAAAAATTTAAGAACATTCGACATAACCTAAATACAAAATGCTTAAATCCGGATTCTGGTGGATATACTATATGAGGAGGTTCATAACAAAACGCGCCAATTCCACTTTTTGAGTTTTTTGTTTTTTTGACTGAATACTATTCTACACATTAACATCTTTGTAACCATTACTAAAAAACATCCCAAAGCTCAATATTTGCACAGCAATTCACTACTGACTTTAATTATGAAACATCCCAATGCTCAGTACTTACACTCATACTCAGTACTGACTTTGTTTACATTTATGCGTTTATCTAAAAAACTGTTAAAGTGGAATTGGTGCATTTTGTTATGAACCTCCTCATATGTAAACAAAATTCAATACCAGATAATATTTAAACAAGTGCAAACATTTATTTTCACAAAAAAAATTTCCCTGAAATCTAGAAAAAATTTATCTCGTTTTTGATTAAACTTTAATTAATTTGATTAATTTAACATATTAAAAATAAATAATTTAAGGAAAAACTTAAATGGCTCTACCACACTGTTGAGTACACTGTATCGCCAATTTTATTAGTATCATTTACAAAAAGTATCATTTACAAAAAAATGTTAAAGTTTTGAGCTTAAATGTGTAGAATGCCGGTACCTTTTTTGATTTTGTGTGTAGTTAATAATGAATTCTCAAATTTTATATTTTTTAATGACATCATTGTTATGTTTATGACATCATAACTTACTGTAGTTCATACCATCAAAGCTTTTGCAAAAGTATGAAACTTAAATTGATATTGATATGTATTAAGGTGGGTCGAAAATTTTTTTTTTTTATTTCAAAATGGCACCAAGCTTAAACGATAGTACATGTTTCGAGATGTATACCATAAAAATTTCAGACCACTAAAAAAAAATTCAGCTATCGCATGAGTATTGACGTTTTTGGAATTGTTCACCCCATAAATTGGTCCAACCCCGAAAAACTGAATTATTTTGCACACTGAAAATTATCGCCTTTACTATTAGCAATATCTCCAAAATAATAAAATAAAAGATCTGCAAAAAAAAACCAAACACTTCGACTAAATCTGGATGAAAAAATTAAAAAAATTTAGATTTTTTCCTTTCAAAGTCCATCAAAATCACAAAAAAAAAATATTAAAATTTAGATATAATAAATGTTTTTCTTCATGATATAACCTTTAAAATAATGTCAATCTCATAAAAATAGAATGATTTTTTACTAAGTTATGATGAAAAATGTGTACCCATGTCTTAGAAAAAAAACTAAAAAAACGCCTGTAGTGCGATTCAGTAACTTTTTGAACGAAATTATCGATATCGTTAACTAACGAGAATTGTCGGTTGTTTTAACGAATATGTGATTCTATAAATTTTTCAATTATCGACAAGAATTAACGACAAAAATAGTTAATTTGAAATTTGTTTATTTTGAAATTGTATTGAGAACCGAAAAATTTCGTTAACTTTAACTTCAAAAAATTGTTTGTTGATAAGTTAACGATTTTCAACAACGACAAAATTCAGTAGAAAAATTTTATAGAATAGCTTTTAAAGACAATTGTCGATAATTAACGATTTTTGACAATATAACTACCGATTTTTGTCGTTAAAAAGTTAGTGAATTGCGCTACTGAACTCATTAATAGAAATATTTATTCAAAATTTAAATTTTGGTATTATTTGTTTTTTTTAATGGGTTCACATTTTTTATCATAACTCAATGAAAAATCAAGATTTTTTAATGGATTTGATTTAATTTTAAAGGTGATGTCTTGCCAAATAACATTTTCATTTCGCTGATTCTTAGTGATTCTTTTTAAGGATTTTTGGGGTCGTTGAAGAGAAAAAAAAACAATATATATTATAAAATATGGGTACACATTTCTTACCGTAACTCAGCGAATACCCAGATTTGTTACTTTATCATTTTGGAGATATCTATATAAATAAAAATCAATTGTCGTTCGTTGGTAACCGCATTAGTTGAGAACGGCTGGACCGATTTGGACAATTTTTTTTTTAAATGTTCGTCATAGTCCAACTTAGGTTTTTACGTAAAGAAAATTTGACCACGCCCACTTTTACGCCCACTTTTACGCCCACTTTTACGCCCACTTTTTTCGATTTATCACAATCAGAAAACGGCTGCACCGATTTGGACAATTTATTATTAAAATGATCATAGTAATCCAATTCAAGTTTTTACTAAATAAAAATCGACCACGCCCACTTTTACGCCCACTTTTTCAATTTATGTAAAATCTGAGAAGGGCTGGACCGATTAGACTATTTTTTTTTAAGAATATTCATCATATTCCAACTTTGGTTTTTACGAAAAAAGAAATTGACCCCTGCCACTAATTTTTGTTAAAAATGTTCCTCATAATTTAACTAAGGTTTTTACAAATAGTAAAATTTAAAACGCCCTTTTTTATACCCTCCACTCTAGTGATAGAGGGTATATATAAATTTGTCATTCCGTTTGTAACACCTCGAAATATTGGTCTAGGACCCCATAAAGTATATATATTTATGATCCTCGATCGATTTTAAGTCGATCTAGCTATGTCCGTCCGTCCGTCCGTCTGTCTGTCTGTCCGTCCGTAGAAAACACGCTAACTTTTGAAAGACTTTACAGAGGATACTGAAGTTTGGCATATATGTTTGCCATTTACCTGGTCAGGTTGGTATTGCAATTAAGCCAAATTGGTCCAGTGGTTCAAAAGTTATGAGCAAAAGAGTAAATTTCGGCAAGGGTGTTTCGCGAATTTACGAGATGAAAAACGCGATAACTTTCGAAAAACAATAACAAGACTACTGAAGCTTGGCATGTATCTTTGCCGTTCCCCGGGTCTGTTTGGTATTAAATTTCAGCTCAATCGATCCAGTGGTTCAAAAGTTATAAGCAAAGCACTGAATTTCAGATTTGTTTCACCTTAAACTGTTGAAAACTCGTTAAACAAGTTTTAAAAGCATGGTGAAATACCAGTTTTGTAAAACTTGTTGTTGTTTGTTTTCTTGTCGTGGCCCACGACTCGTGGGGTGCAGTTTAGTTGTTAGACAAGTAAATATTTGTTATTGTTTGTTATTGTTAGTGTAACTGTATATAACGGGAAAAAATCAAATAAAGTATGTGTATGATTGAATGTTAATTTGTTTTTGGTTTTTAAAGAAGAGGATGGTAATATAAACAAGGAAAATATGTGAAATAGTTATTTTTTGTATTACATATAGGTATAAAACAACAAAAATATTTTACAAAGTAATTTGTTACTCAAAGAAATTGTACACTAAAAAAATATTTACACTCAAAAAAAATGTTACACTCAAAAAAAATGTTACACTCAAAAAAAAAATGTACACATTATTATTTTTTTTTTTTTTGAATGAAATGGCAGACTCAAAAAAATGTTGACAGTCAAAAAATTTTACACTCAAAAAATTTGATTGATTAAAAGAAAGTTTGACTCAAAATAATATACATACATATTTCTAATAAAAAATTTGTAATGCAATTTTTTGAATTTTTTTTTAGAAAATTACTATCAGATAACATTGTGGAGGGTATTCATAGATTCGACCAAGTCGAATTTAATTTTTCTACTTGTTTTTAGTTGCCTCATTACATGTGGGCATACCTTTTTAGCGATTTGGTATGTGGTCGTTACTCCAATGATAAAGCCATTATTAAATAATGAGGTTTTCACCACATCCACTCACATAACAAATACAATTACCACAACTGTGAATATTCCAACTTCATATTTGAGGTCATTCTAACCGGCCATTCGGTTGTGACAACCGTATTGCATATGCCATAACCATATTAAGGTTACAACAACCTCCAAAATGAGGTTGTAATATTTTCCGTTGTGGCAACCGTATTATTTATGAAGGTGTACTACTCTTGAATTTACTTCTTAAGTCGCATTCCTTGGTAATGGAAGTTTTTACTAGGAAAAGTTCAAGACCGGTAGTTGTTGTTTTCATTAATGAAATTTTAATTAAAATAATTTTAACTTAAAATCAATTTTTAACTGACAAAACAATTTTAATTGAGTTCCTAATTGATCCAAATAAAAAAACAAATTAATTCAATTAATTTTATTTTTTACACAAAAAGGGTTTAAATGTTTAAAAATCGTTAAAAAAAATAGCTTTATCAAAAAGCAAATGATATTTTCTGTTTTGTTGAAGTGACTGACGTCAATCATAAAAATTACAATTATCACGGGACAAATTAATTAAAAATATCAAGTGGGAATTACCGGCGAAAAAAAAATGTTTCCAAGTCCAATTAATAGCAAAATATAATCACAAATATCTTTCAGCATTTATTTATGTTTACTTACAATACAAATATTTAACAAAAAAACCACTTTGATAACAGTACTTTTTAACAAGAAATAGTGACTCATTAATGGGGTAAAAAAAAAAGACTAAAACATGCATAGATTCGCAAATGTTACGTACTTTAAATGTTTTAAATGAAAAAAAGAAATAATATGATAGTCCTAACCACAAAAAACATGAAATCTAAAGAATAATAAACTAAAAAAAACGTAAGTGAAAGTTTAGAATTTGGCTGTGCAGAATCTTTAACTCAATTAAGTTTTCCTTTTTTGAAAATGTAATATCTAACAGCTTTACCAAAGAAAAATATAATAAATTTAAAATCGACTTTTAATTTTATTTCCATACAAATTGTTTTTGTTTTTTAAAATTGACTTCAAAAATTGTATGGGAAATTTGAAATTTAAAATAAAACTTTTGTTGAAATAGACTTTTTGTTTTTCTATTGTACGGGCCTAAAATTTTTATGTTCTATAAATTTATTTACTAACGAGAATCGAATCGAATATATTTATTTACCAACATTTGTTATTAAACATCAAAATATAAAATATTTGCAATTTGAAAATTTCTTCAATGAATTTGAAGCTAACATCGAGTTTTAAAATCTCTTGGTAAGACTGAATATTAATTTAAATATGTTTTTGAAATTTAAAACAAACAAATATTAAAAATATGAGTGTATTAATACAAAAATACGTCAAACTAGCAGTTATCAATCTTTAAAAAAGATTAAATAACTGGTTATAAAAATAGATTAATTTGCAGACAAATAATAAAAAGTTTAACAAAAATCAAATAAAATAAATATTGGGGTATTAAAATTTTATAAACCTAATAATGAATAACAAAAATGATTTCACACTTTTCTCAATTCAAATCCATATAAAATGATTCAAATTTGAAGAAGGGGAAATTATAATTTGGAAATTCAAAAAAAATTGCCACATATTATGACTTTGTCTTGGAATGGAAACATGTAGAATTCCATATAAACATATAATTAGTTCCATTTTCCGGATAGACTGGACAACAAAAAAGTATCTTCGGATTAGAGATGGGCACTGGTCACGTGAATCACTCGTGAGTGTAGTGATTTTCATTCACGTGATTGTGAGTGAGTGTGAGTTGAAAAAAATCTGAGTAAGTGATTAGTGAGTGAGTTAATTATTTTTTGCGTGAGTTTGTGTGATTAGATTTTTTGATTTGCACAATTTTTTTTTAATTTTTTGTAATTTTTTTTTTTGGAGGTTTTTTTTGTTTGTTTGTAAGACAATGTTATTGCGTGAGTTGATTTTGCGTAACTCACGCATGAGCGTGATTTTATCTGGCGTAAGTCACGCTTGAGCGTGAGTAAGTTTTTTTTCACGTGAATAGTAAGAGAGCGTGTGTAAAAAAAAGTTCGTAAGTGATTAGTGATTGATTCGATTATTTTTTTCGTGAGCGTGAGTGAGTATGAGTCAAAATCCACTCACGCGCCCATCTCTACTGTGGATAACACTTTTAATTCACCAATTTTTTTTGTCACCAAGTTTAATCAGCAGTTTTTCTTAACAAATTTTAACTAATTTTTTGAATGAAGCAATGAAATCTAATGAAGCAACTTTATAAAATTTGTTCCCAATGTTCATGACATTTAAATAAGATTATGAATTCCTCCATGGGCTACATGAAAACAAAGTAACGAATCCGTTTTATTATTATCACGAAAGTTTTTTTTTCAGTTTCCAAGTCGGCCCACTGTAATTTCAACTTATTTAAAATTCGTTTCGAAATATTCAATTAACTAAAACAAATATACTTCTGAGTCAAAATATATATTCATACATATGAGGCATTCCACACCCGTTCTGAAATTTTCCATTTCGTAAAAAAGTCAATTTATCAAAAATTCGGCCACTTTTATTTTTTTTTAAATTTTTTTTTAAGTTTAGATGTTTGTACATCCCCACAAAAAAAAATAAGGAACGCGATTTTCGTTTTTTTTTTTGGAAAAAATCGCGTTTGAATTTTAACTTCATAACAATTTAGTAATTTGCTTGTATTTTCTTGTTTCAACAGAGCGTATGAGTAATATTAATGCAATTTATAATACTCATTCGCAACGTTAAAACAAGAAAATACAAGCAAATTACTAAATTGTTATGAAATTTAAAATTCAAATGCGATTTTCTCGAAAAAAAAACGACGAACGCGTGTCTAAATTTTTTTGTGTGGATGGACAAACATCTAAACTTAAAAAAAAAATTTAAAAAAAATTGGCCGGATTTTTGATAAATTGACTTTTTTAAAAAATGAAAAACTTCAGAACGGATTCTGAAAATTTTCAAAAAAAAAAAAAATTTAATCGATAGCCCATACAAAACTATATAAGAATGTAAATTTTTGAGATTGTAGTGCATTCCCTTTTAATGTGATAAATATTTAATCAAGGCAACTCGCCACAAATTTTACAATTTTTCCAATATTTCCAATATTTGACCACGCCTTCTAAGCCCAGTTTTTGAAAATTAGAAAAACCAAAAACGCAATCTTCTTAGTTTGGTGTGGAATGACTCATTTGGTGTGGAATGTCTCATATGTCTTTAGTACAATTGAATGATGTATATCTCTTTGGAACATATTAACCCTTTAATTGTCAATTTATTTTGCCATTTTAGCATTGATTTTAAATATAAACCAACGAAGTATAAAACAAGTAGAAAAGTTAAATTCGACTTGGCCGAATCTATGAATACTAGAGTTGTCAGTCGATTAAGAATAATTCGATTAATCGATCAAATAAAACCCAACTCTTGTTCGAATAATTCAAAAATGACGATTTCCGAATAACGAATAAATCGATTAATTAATGTCGATTAATCGAACAATTTTTTTTAATTAAAAAATTAAATAAATGCTAAGAATTTAATTTATTCTCATAAATTTTGAAAGATTTTATACAAAATGTAGGAAAGTTAAAATATATTGTAGCCATAGCACTGGATAGCACATCCATTATAGAATTAGGAAAAATTAATAATTCTTTTGCATCAGACTTACTAAAACGTATTAAAATTAGAATTAATGAGAGACGTATAAAAATGTTAAATACGGTAAAAATTTTTCTAAATTCTGGAAATTTTCCGAGCAATGAAAGTTTCTTAAAATATTCTCCAAAAAGCGAAACAAAATAATATGCAAATGAATTATACTCCAGATTATTTTATGTTGAAAGTAATCACAATAATTCAGATAAAAGTATTGAAATAGAGGAAGTTATTAGTAATGAAAATAATAATCTTTTATGCGAGTTAAATAATTCAATTCAAAGAACATATTAAAAATTCAGAAAATAAAAAGGACTTCAGTGATATATCAGACGATATGGTATATTTGGGAAAATCTGAAAAAAGAACAGAAAAATTAGATAAACTTTTGTATGCTCTTCTTACTATATCACCTACTTCAACAATTAGAGAAAGAATCGTTTGAAAGCAAAAAAATTGAGTCAACTTTTATTTTTAAAAGATTATTTCTTAAGAACAACTTAAATTGACTTATTTGACAAAAATTAAAATCATTTATGATATATTTTGTCTGAATTCTTCAAATAATAATTTGTATTTGAATTATTTCTCAACAAGTATTAAAATCGACATCCGTTAATTAAAAGTGATCTCAGTTATTCAATTTTTAAGTTTTTTTTACTTTTAAATATTTTATTTTTAAGTTTTTTATGCATTTTTTCGTTAATAAAAATTTTATCTTTTTTATTTTAAGTTATTTTATATGAATTGTTTATTTTTTTTTTTTGTTAATAAAAATATTTTTAAAATAATTTTTTTATTCGTTATTCTCTTCGATTAATCGAATAAATATTGATCTTAAATTATTTGAATTATTCGAACAAAGTTGAAAGTCGAATAATTGACAACTCTAATGAATACCCTCCACAATGCCCTTTTTAAGTGATAGTAAATTTTCTAACGTGAAAAAAACTTTTTTTTATTAATTTTTGAAAAAAAAAAAATAATTTACTAATTTTTTTTGAGTGTAAAATTTTTTTGAGTGTAAAATTTTTTTTGAGTGTACTATGACGCACCATTGGAGCAGTAGAAATGATTTTAAGATTGGAAAATTACAATAAAATTTTTTCAAAAAATTTAAAAAAATTGTAATAATCGTTATCCCACGATCCTCCTGGGCAAAAAATTTGTAGAATCGATAGAAGTTTTACACAAAAAAAATTTCAAAAAAATCAAAGAGTACAAACATTTTCAAAATTGAGATTTAAATTTTAAAACTTAAAAATCGCATACTAGAGCGATTTTAAGAATTTTTTGGGATTTTTTTTTAAAAGTACGTAAAAAACCAAATTTAAAAAAAAAAAAAAAATAAATTTGGACCATTATTGAACAAGTTATGAGTAAAAGAAATTTATGTAAAGGAACAAACCACCCATTTTTAAAAAATCGATATTTTTTGAACGGGTCATCAAAAAATCTGAAAATTTACCACGAAGGAGTTTTCGAAGGGTACTAAAAACTGTAAACAAATTGGGAAAATCTAAAAAAAAAAAAAAATTTCAAAGTGTCCGATTTGACATGGAATGCCCCATTTTTACTTTTCGAAGTAATACTTCGATAGGTTTTGTATTTGAGCAATATCGGTTCAAAAATATGAACAAAAATGTAAGGACACCTCAAAAATTTTGGTGCAGTCTCCATAACCTAAAAATACAAAATGCTTAAACTCGGCTGCTGATTGATATATGTCAGTGAACATTTATACAAATTCAATTTTTTTTTTGCGGGATTTAATTTTTTTCACCAAAAAAATATTTTTTACCGAACGATTTTTTTAATTATATTTTTTTTTAATTAATTTATTTTACCATTTTTTAAAATACGTTCTTACGCTAATGGGGTGGGATGCAACTGCCCTGAAGACGTCCCTAGGCGTCTAAATTTGACCACAATAAGAGGTCATTTACCCGCTCCGCTCTTCTCCCACTTTTTGGCTCATGCATTTGTTTAGGAATCTCACAGATTAAGGCGCTAAAGAGTATCCAAATCATGTTACTAAAAATCTCATAAGACACTATCCCATCCTAGTATCCATCCTTTATATTTTTACTTGTCTAAATTACATTAAATTTCAATGTCTTAGTGTGTAACCTAGTGATGGCCATACGCACTTTTCTACTATACTCGTAAAGCTTTCATAAGCTTTTACATATTGTTCACTAAACTATTTTATTCCTTAAAGCTTTTTTATTCCACTTTCTACCCAACAGCTGACGATGAAAAGCTTTTTTTTTGTCATCCATCTATATGTTGTTGTTTTTATGTTTTCCTTTTTGTTGTTTCGTTCGTAAACTTAAAAAAAAAAAAATACATAAGCAAAACAAATTATGTATACGTGTATAGGTTAAGTAAATGTGTGTGTGTTTGGCACGCTTACACACTTTTTGCTCTGACTCGTTTATGTGTATGTAATTCACGCGTATAAAGAAAATGTTTTCATATGCAATAATATTACAATACCCGTGTTTGACCTGAAAATTTGTTTTTGTTATTGTTGTTGTTTTACAATTTTCTCATTCGTGTGCTTTTATTACAATTTAGTTTATTGTGTAGGCAGGTGGTAACACATTATTAAAATGATTTCATACACACATTTTTGTTGTTGGTGAGTTTTTATGATTAGTTTGTAAAATTATGTACTTTGTGTAGTGTTATCAGAGACTAAAAATAATTCTTTCATTAAATTTAACAATTATAGATTAATGATGAAGATTATGAATGATTTTAAATTACAAGTGTTTAAGTTTTAACTTTAACATGAATATTATTACTCACTTTACAATACTTTATATTTTTAATTATTCTTTAAAAAAAAAGTATTTCGATTAATTTTATTTCTTGGCTATTGTGTCCCATTCTCTTGGCAAATATGCCTCTTGGATTGGGCCGCTTCCCCGATTTTGGGTACTTTAAAATGTTTAAATAAAAATAAAAGAAAGCAAACAAATAAATGTTATTTATTATAAACATTTTACAGCTAGCATATGAGGAATTCCGGCTAAGACTTAAATTTTGAGGTAAAAAGATGTGATTTTTGTTTTGATGGCACATCGATGAAAGTTGGCATAAATATTAGGAGCTATTTAAGAATAAGAAATTCGTTCGCGTCAATTAAGTACCTAAAATCGCGATTAATTCGCTGTAAAAGAAAAGTTTCACAATTTTTTATAACATATTTAGGCAATGCGCGTTGGTATTACTGAAAAAAAAAATCACGGAAAATCATATCACCAGTGTTTAAAAAAATCGGTGATGCTTTTTTATAATAAGAAAATTTAATATGGTCCAAAAAATCTATAATCATCAAAATTTTTTAGCCCGCCTCTGATTTTATGATGACACATCAAGTGGGCTTTCATTTAAAAAAAATTTCATCCGATTTCGTGTAAAGCCTTGGATGTGCCAGATCAAAACAGGTTTAGATAAAATCATGGTTTAAAGTAAAAAGTCAAAAAGCAAATCAGTTCTAATCGTTAAGGCACGTATTTTGGTGTACTAAAATGAATATGATGCATTAATTGCTACTAAACAAAATTGGAAACAGATTTGCAAATTACGCACAATTTTCAAAAATGCCCTAAAATTTTTGCAATTTATTTTTTATAAGCCCGCCAGTGATTTTTTTATGTAAACTCCAAAAAAACTCGGTTTACGCAAGAGTCCACCAAATTTCAAATGAAACCGCGAATGTGCCTCGCGAAAAACTGGTATTTTAAAAAAATTACGTTTTTTCTTTCGAACTTTGATCTGCTGAAACTCCTTAACTATTCGTGGCACATTAACGGGATTAATTCCAAAATATTAAGAATTACAACAGCTACCAAATCTAGTTCAATTTTTTTCATTTTATAGAGGGGGCCGAAATCCCAGATCAAAAAACCTCGAAAATTTAAAAACTCTTAATTTTTGGTTTCAAAACTTAACCGTCTTATAACTTCTTACCAAGCGATGAAGCATCTATCAAGCCAACATTAAAATAATCTCTTATATGTACTAACTTTGTGTTATGCCGGAAAAGATTGAAATATAAGGCGAACTTAAAAAAACGCGAAAGAAGGTAAAAACTATGAATTATTTCAAGCCATTTTTATCGATTTTTCAACTTTAACCCTCTATAACTTTTACGGATAAAGTGGGGTAATCCTTAAACATTGCTCAGTGATGGTTCAAGGTCTTGTTTACATAACTGCATTTACAGTTTTTCTAAATTCCAAAAACTGCCGGTTTTTTTAAACATTTATTTCAGTTTCACTTACAAGGGAAGTATCTCAACCCTTATGAACCGATTTGCATGAAACGTAAAATATATATAAAATAGACAATTCTAAGGTTGGGGTGTCTCGGCTTATCGGCCATATCGTGGATTTCAGGGTTCAAAACATGGGTCAAAAAATGGCGAAAAAATCGTTTTTTGGATTTTTCAGCTATTTCTTTTTAAGAAACTATATGATGTTTACATATGAGAAGAAAGGTTTTTTTAATGCCTATCCAACGGTGACATAACCTTGTAAAAGTTTGACTTCGTTAAATACTTTTTTCATGAAAATGTGAAAATTTTGGGGGGTATTTATATGAAGACATAGAGCTACGATGTCCATATGAATACGAAATAATCTTTATTAAATTTAAGTCGACACGTATTTTTGCTCTAGAGGATATTCCTGTTAGTTCGTGAGTTATCGAAATTTTCCAGGAGGTCCATATGGTTTCATAAGGGGACAACGAAATTTTGAAACACTGATATGGCCGAAAAGCCGAGACACCCCAACCTTAAAATCGTCTCATTTATATATATTTTAAGTTTCAGGCAAATCGGTTCATAAGGGTTGAGATACTTCCCTTGTTAGTTGAAATTTAAAAAAGATTTCATGAAAAAAACTCTACAGGTTTTAGTTTTACAGTAATAAAAAAAAGAGGCGAATGTGCCCCTCTCTACCCAATATTCTGATAATATAAAATGTCCAATTCAAAATTAATTAATGTAAAAAAAAATTATTAAATTTTTTTTATTTGAACTTTAATATGATTCAAATGTTTTAAGCCCTGTATTCCATTTTCATTAGTTGTTGTTGCGTGATAATTTTTTATGAGCATTCTCGCGTTCATTTATTATGTATCATTATATTATTAGGTCAGGGAAAGGACTTATATTTAAATACATATTTTAATTATTATCATAAAAACAACATTAATTTAATATTTTACGGAATAAAAATCAAAAAGAAAATTCGAAAAATAGTGGTACAAAAAGAAGAAGAAGGAATTTAAAAGTTAGGGCGGTATAAATTTAGGTTGTCAAAATTTAATTTGTGTTTAATTGAAAAAACTACAATAACTCTTTATTTAAACCAATAGTTCAGTTTAAATCCAATTTTTCTGTGTGTTGAAAAGAAAACACATAGATTTTTGAGTGATTTTTTTTTTTTTGTTGAATATTTTTATATTTATCTACATATTTCCAGCGACTGTAAATATTTTTAATTACCTAATTTTTTTTTTTTAATTTAATCGAATATTGGCAGTATACAAATTTTCTGAATAGATTTCTATTCTGGACGATTTTAAAGCGCTTAGAACATCTGTTCTTTTTGCGAGAAGGTCCCTTTCCTGATAATTTTTTTTTTAAAATGTTCTGGGTGTTTTATGTTCTTTGTGATTTTTTTTCAACTGTTTGACACAACACACTTTTTGTTATGAGCATAGTACCTTGCATAGTGGGCAGAAGAATAGTAACAAAATAATAAAACTTTAAATTTCTCAACTTA
This sequence comes from Pegoplata infirma, assembly GCA_963921195.1. Lineage (NCBI taxonomy): Eukaryota > Metazoa > Arthropoda > Insecta > Diptera > Anthomyiidae > Pegoplata > Pegoplata infirma. The sequence continues at coordinate 53,930,700 of OY992536.1, read as the reverse complement.
AACAAATGCGTACCTAATGTACAAATGGCTTCGTATCTTACAATTAGTATAAAATCGAACAATTATTAAAGAATTGTCCAATCTTTATAATTTTTTTAATGTCAGAGCTTACTTATGTGGCACTTGAGTGGCAGATTATTTTTTTTTTTTTAACTTTTGATTTTTCCAAGTGTCCGATCAAAATTTTATTTTACTAAACCTAAAAATTATATGGTACAAATTTAAATCCAATCGGATTTAATTAAAACGTGGCGCCTGGTAATCAATGTTTCGGATATTTGAAGATTTAAGAAATTATTAATTTAGGGCGGATTACTCGATGAAAAGTTAGCTGCTAACTAGGGCTGTCAATCCCGAAATGCCGAATCCCGAAATCCCGGGATTTTTGTCATAAAATGAATCCCGGGATTTTTAAGCTCTAATCCCGGGATATTTGAAATATTAAAAATGTTTCAGAATTTATTTTAAAAATACAATTTTGTTCAATTATTGTTACATTTACATAAACAAATTAAAATTAAAAGTTTTTTTTTTTAATTTTTAACGTAGCTGGCCACAATTTGGCTGAGCTGAGAGTTCTACCCAGGCTTGCTGAATAATAGTCGAACACACTAACCATTTAGCCACAGTTACGGAGCCTTTGACCAAAGTTTGCAGGTTTTGGCGAAAATTTTCTAAAAAAACGAAACTTTGATCGAAGGGAGCCACGGGTAAATTTAATCCGATTGGCCTCAAATTTGTACCACATAAGTTTTAGACGTAGGAGAATAAAAATTAGCTCCGGACGCACATTGGGTTCAAATGGTACCAAAGTGGCGATTAATTGAAATTTATAAATGAAGTTTTTTTATAAGTTTTGGTATGGGCTAAAAGTAGAAAAAATTCTGCAACACTAGTTATCAAAATCAATCAACTAAGTTGTTTACTTTTTTTTCGGTGAGCTGTCAAAGTTAGCAAATTATTGCAGTCTTTAAAAAAAATTAAAAAAATTAAAATTTTTTACAATTCAAGTGATTATTAGTAGTATTAAATCTTTAAAAAGAAAATCTTTTATAATGGAACCTTAAACAACAGGTATTTAACTAAATTGCAAAATTTTTTTTTGTTTATAAAAATTGGGTCTTAACATTTTTAATAATTTTTTTAAAAAGGACCCGAAATTGGTATATTTTCCCCATTTAATGGGCCACACATATCAAGATAGTAATAGTTGGATTTAGTTTTGTGGATTTCAAAAAAGGATAGGATATCAGCTTTTATTTAAAAGAAAAAAAAGTACAGACAATGTCCGGCCCTTTTTTTTTATTCCCGTTTTTGTGTAAAAAGTCTGGGTATTGTTTATTAAACAAGACCATTATATGTGTGTTTATACCCTTCAACTAGGGTATGAGCTTACACTCACTTTGTCATTCCGTATGTAACGCATCGAAATATGGGTCTAGGACCCCATAAAGTGTATATTATTGATCACTGATCGATTCTAAGACATTCTGTGACTAACAGTGTGTCCGTCCGTCCGTCTGTTGTTGAGCACACCATAAAGTACATAAAACAAGAGCTAGAATCCTGAAGTTTGTCACAAATATGTATAATGGTCATAGACTGGTTAAGTTCTTGAACGAGCAAAATCGGACCAGGGGGGAAAAAGTTCCCCCTTGAAGAACTAAAACTACCCCAGAAAAATATTTTTTTTACAAGTTTTATTTGTATATTTGTTCAATAAATGAAACATTTTAATGCGATATGAAGTTCATCGACCTGAATTTGAACCAAGGAGGATCAGGAAAGCGAATTTTTTCGGTCCGCCCCTTTTTGGAGGCGTGTATAGAAAAAATAATTTAAATAATGATAAATTTTTATTAATTATTAATTTTTTGGCAACGTTTATCGCGAGGAGAAGGTGTCCCCCATAGTCTCCCGGGAACCCCCCCCCCCCCCGCCCCAACACCAAAAAAACGTCCCTCCATTTGTTTTTTGTAGCTTTATTGCATGTTCAAGGGTTTCGTGTTTTTTTCCAAAAACAAAAAAACGACTAAAAGCTTAAAAAAAACATTTTGTTAAACATTTTTTTCTCGAATGCTGTGTTTTTATGTATTTTTGATAATTCGTTAATAAAAAACTACAATATTCCCATAAATCACTTTTTTCAGATAAATTTGTGCATTTATGAGATTTTGTGAAAAACAAAAATTGGATTTTAAATAAAATTTAAAATAATATAAATACATATTATGCGTTCTTTCTTTGATTACTTTGAGCACATTATGTACACTTTAATTTTCATTTTTTTTTTATTAATTTATCGCTTTTCATTCCAAAGTTACGGCTAAAATTGTGAACTATAACCCCTTTTTCCGAAAAACAAAAAAACGCCTAACAGGTTAAAAATTTTTTTTTTTCCAATTTTGTTTTCCAAAATGTGTATTTTTACGTGTTTATATTAGTTAATTAAAAAAATATAATATTCTAAAACTACTGCTTATCTGAATTAATCGCCATTTTGGGTACCATCGAACCCACTGTGGGACGTTCAAAATTGCAAGAAAAACTTTTTTTATACAAAAAATTCAAGTCTAATATATTATATTATAACTTTTTTCCTTTTAATGTTTTTATTATTTTAAATTTTCTTTAAATTAGTTTTAAAATTATACGGTACAACAACCAAAATCGGAATGGGATGAAACTAAATGCAAATAAAAGTTGTCATTTTCCATAAGAAACCCCTCAAGGCTTTTTTAGTTCATTGCTAAATATTTAACAATAATAATTACTTGAAAACTGCATAAGTGGCGTATACTTAATTTTTTAATTGCCTTTAAATAACAATCAGAATAATTAGAAATAATTTTTTTTAATAATTTCGTTGTAGCGAAATCTACCCAAGGATTTTCGTTGGAATCAAACCCACTCCCTGCTTAATAGGCTAGCACGCTACCAACTAACCCACAGTAGCCTCCTCAATATGCACAATAAAAGTGAAACATAAAGAGTCTACTATTTTTTTACTTTTGTAATCAAAGAAATTTAATCCCGAAAAATCCCGGAATCCCGAAAAATCCCGGGATCCCGAAAAATCCCGGGATCCCGAAAAATCCCATAATCCCGAAAAATCGCGGGATCCCGGGATTTCAAATCCCGAATCCCGGGATTTTAAAAAATCCATCCCGTTTGACAGCCCTACTGCTAACTGCCGATTTAACGGGCCATATGTCAAAATTTGTATGAAAAATTTATATTTAACGGAGAGTTATTTTATAACGGAGCATTGAGTAATCCAGCTAATATCATAGATTTTTTAAATCGGTCGAACGGTTTTCGAGATATCGCTGTTTGAAATTAACAAAAAATAGTGAGTTTTTTCTATGGCCAAGAAGGTTAAAAAAAAAATATTTTTTTTCCCCTGACCCATTCAGAATGAGAAAAATTGTCTCATTCTCTATTCAAAATAGTCAGTTGAAAAAAAATGTACTGGTTTCTTCCTAATTTTGAAAATTTTTTTGACAAACTTGAATTGGCGATTTCTAGAATACCGCTCAACAGATATTTTTCGATATTCGATTTCAGAATGCCAAAATAATAAAAATAATGTATAATATGATATATTTTTTTTTAATTTTTCCAAAACTCAAAATTTTTGTGAAAATTTCCAAAATATCAAAAATTTTGATCGAAGAGTGCCACAGGTTAATCTATCTATCCCACTGTGTCTTGTTGAAAATGTCATTATTTATTAAAATTAATTTTCTATGTAGTGTTCACTTAATAAACTTTTAAATTAATAAACCAAATTTCTTGCTGCCACGTTCCAATTAGTCAAAGTATATTGACCTTTAATATTTTTATATCACACACGTGATAACTAATGCATATTAAATTTATCAATTTAAATTTGTTAAATAATAATTTTGTATTAGGAATACAAAAATGTATGAAACTACATATACGATTCATTTTAAAAGCAACTAACAATAAGAAGTTATATGCACTGCGCCGAAAATTTATATGCCCTTCAAAATATTGACCATGGAACAAGAGGGGTGTGGAAAGGGGAAATTTTCCTCCTCCAGACCAAATTTAAATAATAAAAAACGAAGAAAAGATGAAATAAAAAGAAAAAAAAAAAATATTATGAAGGAAGAAAGAAAGATATTTCCTAAAAAAAAAAATCAAAAGAAAAAAAGTCTCCAAATCCGAGAAACATTTATATAAAAAATCTGAAAATGTTTAAAAAAAAATCGGAAATTTTTTTATAGAAACTATCTGGAAATATTTTATATAAAAAATCAGAAAATTTTTACGAGAAAAATCAGAAAATTTTTTACAGAAAAAAATCTGAAATTTTTTTAGGGAAAATTCTGAAAATTTTTAAATTAAAAGTGTTACAATATCTACAAACTTCTTACAAAATAGGAAGAGAAGAAAGAAAAATAAACAAGAAGAGAAAAAAGAAAAAAATGAAGAAAGTAATTTAAATAAAAATAAAAAATTCAGAGAAAAAAAAAGTCTCGAAATCCGAGAAACTTTTATACAAAAATTTTAAAAATTTGTCACAGAAAAAAACTGAATATTTTGAATAGCAAAAAATCTGAAAATTTTTCCTTGAAAAATCTGTAATTTTAAAAGCAAAATCTGAAAATTTTTTAAAGGAAAACCTTGAAAATTTTTAAAGGAAAAATCTAAAAAGTTTCAAAGGAAAAATCAGAAAATTGTTAGAGGAAAAATTTGGAATTTTTTTTAGGAAAAAATCTGAAAATTTAAAAAAAAACATTCACTTTTTCTGTAAGTTTTTTGTTTTGTAAATTTACCAAATTTTTTGTAAATTTCTTATACAAATATTAACCTCGATTATAATATTTTATCAAAAAATTAAATCAATTAACAAATTATCTCCGTAACATTACGGGGATTCTTGCTAGTGCATATTTTACAAAACCTGCCCCGTAAAATTACAGGGATTTTATGTCATTTTACAAACTTTTTTTTTGAGTTTACGTCTGTAGTTTGCCTATGTAAAAAATTAAAAAAGTACCAGACTAAAAAAACAACGCTTTTGTTGATACTACACACAAAAAACCTTGTCAAATTACCAGAAAAAGTCCTGTAATCCCATTATACCAATATTTGACAGTTTTCCTTGTTTTGTAATACAAATTTTTTGACTAAAATTAATTTTTTTTTGTTATTTTACAATTTTTTTTTTTGTAATTTTACAAATTTCCAAGATAATTTTACAAAAAAAAAATAAAGTCACGAGAATTCCCTGTAAAAAAATTGCCACTTTACAACGATATTGGTAAAAAGTCTGTTGAATTTACAAAAAAACTTGAATTTTTACTTGAAATTTTCGTAAAATAGTCGGTAGGCGGTAATTTTACAAGTTTTTTTTTTTTTTTTGTAATTTTACAAGTTTTCTTTTTCAGTGTTTGTATAATAATTCGACGAATACTAATAGATTAATTGGAAAATATGATTCTCTTTAAATTTGATCACATGATACATATAGTGAAATTATTACTATTATTTTTTTTTTAAATAACTGAATCAATGAAAAAAAATCAATAAGGCCTTGTACTCTGTTTGTCACGGCGAAAGTTTCACTTAAACTTTAAACGCCTCAAACTGTAATAAAAAATTTATAAATCAACAACTTTTGACAATTCTAGGAAAAAATCATGATAATGTTTTGCGGAAAATTTGGGTGTACACTTAAAGAAAAAAATTGGTAAAACGCCTGGTAAAATGCCTTGTAATCCCGTTCTACCAATGTTTAACAATTTTCCTTGTTTTTTAACAAAAAATCTTGTACTTTGCTCAAACGAGAACTACAGTTTTATTGGTAATTTTACAAATTTATTTTCGTAATTATATTCTACCATTTTGAAAGGTTATTTTACAAAAAAAACTGTAATTTTACAACAAAGTTTTTATTACGAGGATTCTAGTTAATTTACAAAAAAAATGTTATTTTACAAAAATTATGTTATACGAAAAAAAAAAATTTTTTTTTTTGTAAATTTTCTATTTTTTGTAAAAATTTTCCAAGTCCCGGACATTTTTTTTTTATTGAAAAATATTTAAAAAAAAATTTGACAAAATGTTGAAAAATTTATTACGAGGATTCTAGTTAATTTACAACAAAAGAAAACATATATTTTGCAAAAATGATTTTATTATGAGAACTTATTTTGTTTAACAAAAAAAAATTTTTTTTTGTAAATTTACCATTTTGGTTTGTAAATTTACTATTTTTTTAAACATATTTACCATTTTTCTTGCAATTTTAACATTTTGTCTTGTAATTTTACCATTTTTTCTTTTATTTTTCCGGTTTTAAAACAATATTTTTACCAATAAAATTGGGTTTTTTTTTAATTTTTGACGCATTCAAAATTACGAGGAAATCCTCGTAATTTTACGAGAATTTTACCTACCTCATATTTTACGACGAGAATGGCCTCGTAAAATCACGAGATTTTTTGGTAACTTTAAAAGGTTTTTTTTTTTGAGTGTACTTGCCAAAGCAAAGTTTTTTTAGAAAAAAATAATGTTATATTACTTTGCTATTCCAAGCAAAACGAATTGAAATATCAGTCGAGGACCCCATTAAAAAACCAAAAGTGCTGTACATTTCGTAAGTGAGTGCAAAAATAAGTGCAAAAAAGTGTTTTTACATTTTAGAGAGTATAAAAGATTCGGCACCAAAGAATATACCACTCTCACTTGTTTATGTACATTTGATAAACAAATTGAAAATTTTTATGCGAAAAGCTTAGACTTGGTGAAAAAGTAGTTTTAGTAAAAAAAAAAAACGATTTTTTTCACGAAAAACAAAATTCTGTTAAAAATAATTTAATGAACCCAAAATTTTTGGTGAAAAAAAATTTTAATGAAAAAAAGTTTTTGATGAAAAAAAGTTTTTGATAAAAGAAAAATTTTTTGATGAAAAAAAAAGTGAGGAAAAAAAATATGAAAAAAAAATTTGGTGAGAAAAAAATTGATAATAAAAATTTGATAAATTTGATAAAAAAAAAAATTATAAAAAAAAATTTTACGAAAAAAAAAGTTTGATAAAAAAAAATTTATGAAAAAAAAACAAAAATTGATAAAAAAAAAGTTTGATGAAAAAAAAAAATGATGAAAAAAAAATTTTTGATGGAAAAAAAACTGATGAGAAAAAAAAATTTGATGAAAAAAAAAAAATTTTATGAAAAAAAAAAATTGATGAAACAAAAAAATTTGATGAAAAAAAAATTTTTTTTTATTGAAAAATAATTATGTTACTTTTTATTCACCAGCTGGTGAAAAACGGTTTTATTCAAAACGAGGTGAATTATTATCCAAGTTACAAACCCATGTTAATAAAATTTGTGGTTTTAAGAAAATGAAAATAGTAATTCTAGTTTTCTTTCTTCTTTAATTGTTAGCTTATATAGTCAAACTGAAGTGGCGTCCTGCAACTTTTTTAAAATTAGACACCAGCCTAAAAACATTATCATGTTAACAACCAAAAGAGCTGTACATTTCGTAAGTGAGTGGAAAAATAAGTGCAAAAAAGTGTTTTTACATTTTGAGAGTATAAAAGATTCGGCACCAAAGAATATAACACTCTCACTCATCGGCGTATACAGGGGGGGGGGGGGGGGGGGGCCCAACAACAACAACAAAAAAATATTTTTTTTATATGTATTGGAAAACACGAATCTCGCGAAAAAAACAACAAAATTTTTTTTGTTGTTGTTGTTGGGCCCTGAAAAAACAGTCCTGCATACGTCGTTGCTCTCACTTGTTTTATGTACATTTAATAAACAAATGGAAAATTTTTATGCGAAAAGCTTAGACTTGGTGAAAAAATAGTTTTGGTAAAAAAACAGTTTTTTTTTTCACGAAAAACAAAATTATGTTAAAACAAAAAAACAAAATTATGTTGAATGAACCCAAAATTTTTGGTGAAAAAAAGTTTTTGATGAAAATAATGAAAAAAAAATTTATGAAAAAAAAAAATTATGAAAAAAAAAAAATTGATGAAAAAAAAAAAAATTTATGAAAAAAAAAAAAAAATTATGGAAAAAAAATTGATGACAAAAAATTTGATAAAAAAAAAGAATTTATGACAAAAAAAAAAAATATGAAAAAAAATTGATGAAAAAAAATTTTGATAAAAAAAAAAAATTGATGAAATAAAAACAAAAAAATTTATGAAAAAAAAAAAAAAATTGATAAAAAAATTTTTTTTGTTGAAAAATAATTATGTTACTTTTTATTCACCAGCTGGTTTTATTCACCTCGAGGTGAATTATTATCCAAGTTACAAACCCAAGTTATAAAAATTTTTGGTTTTAAGAAAATGAAAATAGTAATTCTTGTTTTCTTTCCGTTAATTGTTAGCTTATATAGTCACACTGAGGTGGCGTCCTGCAACTTTTTTTAAAATTGGGCACCAGCCTAAAAACATTATCATGTTAAAACTATCAAGACTATTTAAATTGACTTGTGTAATAAATATGCGTGAAAACTTTTTTTAAATTATTTTTTTTTTAACTCGTGCTAAACTTATTGTTAATTAGGTTGCAAATAAAATCCTTTCTATTTGACCTCATTCAAGGCTGAGAATACGATAAACATTTACATATTCTCAAATTACCAAAACCCGTTTCCATGGAACAACCTGAAATATGATTGCTTCCGCACCTAGATTGTGGCTAAACCACAGTTTATTATTATTTTTTACTTGTTTAATTTTTTCCCCCGAAAAATTGCTTACCTAATACATTTTGATAAAACCAAAAACCAAAAACAAAAAAAAACCTAAATGCTAAAGAACACTGCTCTAAATAAAAGCAAAAGCAAACATAACAAACACAAATGAAAAACGAATAAAAACGACAATATACACATAAATGTAACAAACTTGACTTTGAAATTTTACCGCCAACAAACGAAGAACATTCCATAACAACAGACAACAAAAATCAAACAAAAGTAATAAAAACGAAAAAAAGCTTTCCGACAAAAACAATACACGCTTATTAACGTGCAAAGAACATTTTGTTTTTGTTTTGGGTATTTTTGCACGAACAGAACAGAAACGAGTAGAATTAAAGAGACACACACAGACAGGCACTAACACAAGGAAAAATGTAAAAGAAAAATAAAGTAAGTAAATCACAGAGCATTAGTTTAATGATAGCAAAACCAGACAAAACAGTTGACGAATTGCCTTCGTTTAAGGCACACTAAACTAAATAAAATTTATTTATTTTTTGGCTATAAAACAATACAAAAAAGCTTTTTATATAAGCTAAATAAGAAAATTAAGATTAATTTAAAATAAAATAGAATATAAATTTCAAAAAAGTCATTAAATATAAATTGAAAAATGAAAATTATTTAAGTAAAAATTTAAGGAAGCAGAAAAAAGGAATAGCAGAAAAGCTTTTATGTGATAAAGAAGAATAAATTTAAGATAAAAAAAAGAAATGTGCTTTTGCCCAGATTGTCTATTTTCTAACGAAAAGTGTGTATTTGAAAGGATGTTTTAAAAGCTTTTATGAAGGATTTATAGTGTAACAAAACCAAAAAAAAAAGCTTTTCATTGAGATATAAATGATTAAAGTAATAAGAATTGATAAAATTTTAACATAAAAAAATTGTGTGTGTATACAAACAAAACAAAAAAAAAAATTATATAAAATAGAAAAAATAAATAAATCCTGAAAATTTTAAATATAAATAAATTTTCTTTATAATATATTTTAAAAAAAATATTTTTTAATAAAATTTTTAAATAATAATAAAACAGTTTAAAATAAAAGCTACATATTTTTTGTATAAATCATCTTTAAAATCACAACAATATGGGAACTATGCCTACATTTGATCAAATTAAATTGGGCCTAAAGTAAGTTAATTTTTGAATTATTATTAATAATAGTCATTATTTAAAGTAGCTAATTAAACTTTTTTAATAATGCTAAAATTATTCTATTTACTGAAATTAGTTTAATTTAAAATTTTTAAGCAATAAATAATTTTTTGTCATAATTAGTTTTAACTTTTGTTATTATTGTTTTAAACATTTCCGCTTTTTTTTTTCCTTTTTTTAATTTATTTTGGGAAATTTTGTTTTGTGCCGAAAGAATAACAATTTATTCATTATAATTTATTATCTTTAGGTTTAAAAGAATTTAATGGTCAACAAAAAAAAAAAAAAAAAAAAGATAATATAAAATCCTACATATTGTCATTCAAGAATAAAATACGTTTGTCATTTCTCTTAGTTTTCTTACAGTGAAGGTCAGAGAAGTAGAAGCGGTATATTTTATATTTTTTTAATTTTAAGACTTGTAATTTGTTTGTGATCTTCCCAGTATTTGATTTAGATTTTTAAAATTTCAATTTTTTTTTAAATCTAAAAAGTTTATTACTTCGATTTGATCTCAGTTTGTGGGTCAATTCACGCATCGAAACATATGGTATTGAGCAGTGATCGAGTTAAAGATATATTTGTGATAATATTTCCTTCGTCTGTCCGGCTATCTGTCTGTGGAAGACACGAAACAGTCCAAAATAAAATATCTAAAATCCTGAAATTTTTCTCGGATATGTCTTTAGGCCATAAGCTAGTTAAATTCGTCGATGGGCAAATAGGAAAAAAGTACTGCCTTGAAGAGCTCCACCGACCACTAAAAAATTAATTTTTATTTACATAGTCAAACATTTTAATGTCGAAAGAAGTTCTAAATCCTGTATTTTAATCCAGGGAATTAGAAAATTAAATTCTACACAGAAAAAAATATTGAGAAAAACAATTTGAATAATCACTTGTTAAAATTTTTAAATAAGATTTGAGTAATTTTTTAATTGACGCAATTAAAAATTTACTCAAAAATTAAAAAAAAAAAATTTGAGTTAATAATTTAATACAAAATTTAATAATTTTTTTTTATATTTTTGTATTCTCTTCGTGTTTTGAATTCTCATTTAGTTTATAGTTTTTTGTATATGTAAACGAAAGTTTGAAATCATCTTTATGAAATTTTCCTATGTCTTTAAGACATAAATATATTTGGTAAAGTTTGAAAAAACATTTTTTTAAATGTGAAACTTTTTTAAACTTTTTATAAAAATACATTGATAAATTTTGAGTAAATTTTTAAATGACACAATTAAAAAGTTACTTAAAAAAATAGAAAAATTTTTAATTAAATTTTTAATTGTGTCCATTAAAAATGTACTAAAACTTTTGAGTAAGCATTTAATAATTTGTTATTAAAAATTTACTCAATACTATTAAATCGTTCAGACGAGCTATCAGAGATGACAAAAGAGAGTCAGTTAAACAGCTAGCCATATCAGCCGATGAAGCAGCAAAAGCTCATGATATGAAAAAACTATTTGAAATTACAAGGAAGTTTAATGGTCACAAAAATGAAAAATCAGTGCCAATTAAAAATAAAAATGGCGAAATTCTCACTACAACTCAAGCCCAACTGTCCAGATGGAGAGAACACTTCATGGAGACGATGAATATTAACAGATCTGGTATAGAAATAACCCTTGAAGATAATATAACACCGCTTCCTATACCAACAATTCCACCCACAAAGTCTGAAATATGTGACTCGATAAAATCCCTAAAAAATAACAAGGCTGCCGGTGCTGACAACATCCCATCTGAAATTTTTAAAACTAACCCAATTATGTTTTCTGAAATTATTCACCCTCTACTTACTGATATATGGGAAAGAGAACTATACCCAAAGGAAATGCTAAACGGAACCATAGTCAAACTACCTAAAAAAGGCGACCGGAAGAATTGCGATAATTGGCGTGGTATAACAGTATTACCGGCAATAATGAAAATAATAATGAAGATAATGCTAGAGCGAATGATGGTATATGTAAATAAAATGATAAGACCCGAACAAGCTGGATTCAGACCGAATATGTCATGCACGGATCAAGTAAATACTCTTCGAATTGTTATTGAACAATCTCTCGAAATGCGCTCCCCCTTATATATGTTATTTGTGGACTATGAAAAGGCTTTTGACTCCATAAACAGAGACTGAATTTGGGCTGAAATGCACAACTTTGGTGTCCCAGATAAAATCATCCGCATGGTTCGAACTAGCTATGATACATTTGAATGCTGTGTGTTGCATGACGGTGAACTATCCACACCTTTTAAAACCACATCAGGCGTTAGACAGGGTTGCGTTTTATCTCCGCTTCTTTTCCTCATGATTTTAGATGCTGTTGTTAAGCGTTCAACGAAAACACCGAGAGGAATTGTATGGGACCCCTTAAATCCACAAATTCGTTTGGAATCTCTAGATTATGCCGATGATAAATGTGAACTTTCCCACAGACTAAGCGACCTGCAGTCAAAAATCAATGATCTAGCAAGAGAATCAGCGAAAGTTGGCCTTAAAATTAATATAGGTAAAACTAAGGAAATTCGCCTAAATGTAGAGTCCACACAACAAATAAACATTGGCAACCAAATTATTGAAAGTGTATGCGAGTTCCAATATCTCGGTAGCATGATTGATACAAGTGGGGGTGCTAATCTTGATGTCTTGACAAGAATAAGAAAAGCCAGAGGTGCCTTTGCACTCTTATCTAAAACATGGAAATCAAGTGAATATGGGACAAGAACAAAATTAAACATATTCTCTGCATGTGTACTGTCCATCTTATTATATGGTTGCGAGACATGGTTAGTGACGGAAGAAATCAAGCGTTAACTCCAAGTATTTATAAACAGGTGTCTTCGCATAATCCTGAGAATATTTTGGCCCAACACCATTACTAATGCCCAATTACTCGCCAAAGCAAACATGGGTGACATAAATACCGAGATACGAAGAAGAAAATTTGGATGGATTGGACACACACTAAGAAGAGAAGAAGACTCCATATGCTTAAGAGCCCTTAATTATAATCCACAAGGTGCAAGAGGACGCGGAAGACCAAAAAATTCATGGCGTCGTTCTTCTTTGGATGATGTCAACAGAATGCCCTACTATACTGACAGGAAGATAACAAACTTATTCGAATTACGAAATATTGCCAGTGAACGTTCCAGATGGAAAATTTTTATTGAGAGCCTATGCCCACCATGAGGTAGCTCAAAAATAATTTTGAGCAAGGCTTATTATTATTATTATTATTATTAAATCGTTTACTATTAAAAATTTACTCAAATTTTATTATTTTTTTTTTTCTGTGTACTATTGTGTGTGTCGATTGTGGGTGTCGAAAATTAATTTAAATAATAATAAAATTGTATTACTTTACGGAAATTCATTATAAATGAATTTGTTAACATACATCGCGAGGGGTCATGTATCCCCAAATATCCCCTTCTGATCCAAAAAAGCTCATTTCAATTTTGTATACCCTCCAACCAAAGTTTTGCAGTTTTTCTTAACCGCGCTACGATTAAAATTCAAGCGATTGCGATTAAAATTCAAGCGCGGTTAACAGTTAACAACTAGCTTTCAAATAAATTTAATTTTCCAAATTCTTCAGTAATTGTTTGTGGTAGATAAAGTTTGTTATTAAGTTTGTAACTCATTAAAACACCGGTCTGAATAAAGATGGGCACTAGACTGGGTCGGTCATAAAGGAGGAAAAAAAGTTCCCACTTTTTGCTTTAAAAAAAATATTGATTTCGATTTCGGCAGTACCAAATCATGACCTAAAAATCTAATCTGTGGAACTAAAAATCTAATGTGCACTGGTCATGTGTGATTCACGTAAACTTTAAATCTGTCGAACGGGTTTTAAGATATCGCTACTTGTGTTAAGTTACCTTGATTAAATATTTATCAAATGAACACGGAATGCACCATAGTTCCAAAAATTTACAATATTGTGAAAAAGTCAATTTATCAAAAATCCTGCCTTTTTATATTTTTTTTAAATTTAAATGTTTGTCTATCCACACAAAAATTTCATTTGAATATTGAATTTTTTAACAATATTGTAATTTTCTTGTATTTTGTTGTTTCAACATAGCGCATGAGTAACAAATATTTGCAAAAATGTTACCCATACGCTGTGTTGAAACCAGAAAATACAAGAAATTTACAAAATTGTTATGAAATTCAATATTCAAATGCGATTTTTTCGTAAAAAAAAACGATTCTATTTCTTTTGTGGGGATAGACAAGGGGAGAATGGGATTTCTCCACCCCCCCCCCCCCCCCCCCCCAAAACGATTTCTAAAAAGAAAAAAGAAAGGAAAGGAAAAAAGGACAAAAAGAAAGGGAAAGGAAAAAAAGGAAAAACGAACAAAGTTACAAAGAAAATGACCAGGATGTACAAAAATCCTCAGGAGAGGTATGTGTGTGTGTATATGATTTACGTCAGCACACAGCCTCTATCCTAAGAAAAAGTATAATCTTAAGTATTTGTTGTAGAAAAATGTTTCAGAATTCTACACTTTATATGTACATTAGAGTGACTCAAAAAAAAAAGTTGATGATGTACCCCCCTCAAAATTAACTTTGACATGTTTTATGAAGATTCCCAAAATATTTGGGCTCTAGCGATAATCTCCCGTGAGCTAAACCGCGGCAAAAAAGGGTCCAAAAAATGTATTTTTCATGAATAAAATATTCAGTAAATTTTTTTTTGTCCAATTAATGACCAAATATAATGGATATTTAGGAATTCTTTGATTCTGCATTAAAACATTTTATAAATCTATTCACAGACTCGAGATAACGAGATGTTTATGTCAGTTTTTTGATGCATTTCAATTCGAATTTACTGAAAACTTAAATAACTTTGGTATTTTTTGTCCGATTTTCACTTATAATACATCGTTAGAAAGGTGTTGACCACCGCTTGGGATTTTAGTCAAAAATTAACCCTTAACTGCACTGTCTTACTTTTTTATAACATTTACTTTGACATCATTAAAAACCCATTTTATAACCACAAAAAGCGTATCTTTGTGCAGGAAACACGTTTAATTAATATATTTGGCCACAATTAATTTAACCCATGCATGATCAAAATATTTTGGCAAACATTTTTAAAAAAGTTTTTGGGGAAATTATTGAAAGCTAGTTAAAATACTTTAAAAAAATAAAATAAAAAAGGTTTTTGTTTAAATAGACTTGCTTATTAATATCAAATAATTTTAACGTGTAACACTTTCCCGGTGAAATTTTTTTTTCGAAATTTGCATGTGCAAATAAATTTTAGAAATTAAATATAAACCAATTTTCTCTTAATCGCATATATTCGTGCAAAATACGCATCTAATAAATAGATCTTAATACTTTTTATTTAACCCATTCATGACCAATTAAAAAAAAAATGTGGAAAAAATTTAAGTCCAGTTGTAATACTTAAAAAAAATAATATAATTGATATTTCAATTTATTAGATGCGTTTTTTGCACGAATATATGCGATTAAGACAAAATTTGTTTATATTTTTTTTTTTAAATTAATTTGCACATACAAAATTTCGAAAAAAATTTTGACCGGGAAAGTGTTACACGTTATAATTATTTGATAATAATAACTCGTCTAGATAAACAAAAACCTTATTTAATTATATTTTTTTAAAGTATTACAACTAGCTTTCAATAATATCCGCAAAAACTTTTTGAAAAATGTTTACCAAAATATTTTGATCACGCATGGGTTAAATTAATTGTGGCCAAATATTTTAATTAAACGTGTTTCCTGCACAAAGATAAGCTTTTTGTGGTTATAAAATGGTTTTTTAATGATGTCGAAGTAAATGTTATAAAAAAGTAAGACAGTGCATTTAAGGGTTAATTTTTGACTAAAATAAACAAAACCTTATTTAATTTTATTTTTTTTAAGTATTTTAACTAGCTTTCAATAATTTCCGCAAAAACTTTTTTAAAAATGTTTGCCAAAATATTTTGATCATGCATGGGTTAAATCAATTGTGGCCAAATATATTAATTAAACGTGTTTCCTGCACAAAGATACGCTTTTTGTGGTTATAAAATGGGTTTTTAATGATGTCGAAGTAAATGTTATAAAAAAGTAAGACAGTGCAGTTAAGGGTTAATTTTTGACTAAAATCCCAAGCGGTGGTCAACACCTTTCTAACGATGTATTATAAGTGAAAATCGGACAAAAAATACCAAAGTTATTTAAGTTTTCAGTAAAATCGATTTAAAAAGCATCAAAAAACTGACATAAACATCTCGTTATCACGAGTCTGTGAATAGATTTATAAAATGTTTTAATGCAGAATCAAAGAATTCCTAAATATCTATCATATTTGGTCATTCATTGGACAAACAAAAATTTACTGATTTTTTTATTCATGAAAAATTCTATTTTTGGACCCTTTTTTGCCGCGGTTTAGCTCACGGGAGATTATCGCTAGAGCCCAAATATTTAGGGAATCTTCATAAAACATGTCAAAGTTAATTTTGAGGGGGGTACAACTTTAACTTTTTTTTTGCCCATATAAGGTGAGTCGGTCTAATGTACATATAGACAAATTTTTGGAAAACTTCTCTATAGAAAAAATCCCTCAAAAGCTGACAATTTTTTCTTAGGCAAAATGTTTCAGAATCTGCCAAAAAAAAATTTCTGCAA
Source organism: Pegoplata infirma (assembly GCA_963921195.1). Taxonomy (NCBI): domain Eukaryota; kingdom Metazoa; phylum Arthropoda; class Insecta; order Diptera; family Anthomyiidae; genus Pegoplata; species Pegoplata infirma. The sequence continues at coordinate 53,914,090 of OY992536.1, read as the reverse complement.
AGAAAATTCACAGAATCGGGCAACATTTCAACAAAAAAACCATCTCAGAATCTGAGTCCTTGTATAGATTTTTATGGACAATTTTTTAAGAATATGAGAATTTCTCTGTTTGAAAAATCTTTTAGAATCTGCGAATTTTAATATGTAAATTTTTCTCTTGTCCAATAATAGTTTTTCTATATGAAAAATGTTTCAGAATCTAAGAAGTTGCTTTAGAAAACATTAGCTGGCATAAAAACGTAAAATTTTCCTTTTGAAAAATGCTATACAATTTTTTTATAAAATGTTTTAGAAACTGTTACTTTTGTAGTATCTGACAATATTCTCTTACGAAATGTGTTTTAGGATCTGAGAATTTTTGTATAGGAAAAATTTCTTAGAATCTGAGAATAACTCTAAAACGAGAATTATTTTAGAGATTTTTTATAAAAAAATTTTATCAGAATTTGAAAAAAAAAAAAAATATAGGAAGAATCTCTCAGAATCTCAGATTATTTCTATAAAATAAAGTTTAAAAATCTGAGACATTTTATATAAGACAACTTCGATCTGAGAATTTTTATATCAAAGGGTTTTCAAATCTGAACATTTTTATATCTTAAAAATGGGTTGTTTTTCTAAATGAAAATTTTATTACGAAAATAAATTTTTAAAAAATAAGACTATTTATGTAAAATTGTATGGGTCTTTTCACAGTTGTGAGACTGTCATAAGCCAGTTTTTGTGACTGAAAAGTCATTATATCAATATTTTCCTATACAAACCTACATACAACAAATTTCAAAAATTTTAGATTTTATTTGTTAATTTTATAAGTGTCTTAAGAGCAGGTCTTAAAATCTGCAAATAAAATATAAAATTTTTTAATGTTTTTTGGTGGTTTGTATAGAAAAAACATTGATGATATGACTGTTCAATCATAAAAATTGGTTTATGACAGACATAGTCAGCCATAACTTTGAATAGGGCCGTTTACATGACTATCAACGGTCTTATTTATGAAGTAAATCGTAAAAAAATGTTGAGCAAAAAAGTTTCCCCCAAATACAAAAGCTGGATCAACGCCTGATTTAAATACTATAACATTTTTTAATTGCAAAATTCTTTTAGAAAAAACTTTATTTGTTTGTTTTCATTTTGTAACTCAATAATAAAAATATTAACAAAATTTCACACACCAACCAAACATTAATTAAAAAAAAAAAAATCTCCCCCCCCCCCAACTGAAATTCCTGGATCCACGCCTGGTCCCCCTATACTCAAGAAAAATTTGTAAATTTTTCAAAATTAATATAAAACTCCAAATTTGCTTGTGGTTAAGCAAACTTTTTATTAAAATCATTGTTTAAACAAAGTTTTTAGAAAAAGTTTTCAACAATCAACTAAATAATTTAGCTAAAATTATATTTTTTTTAGTATATTTTACAAACAAAATCTTAAAAACTTGCTCGTTGCCCCCCCTGAAGCATTCAAATTGCCCCCTAGTGGGGCGAGAATCAAAAGTTGGGAACCATTGCTCTAGACCGATACGCTAACATGGAAGGTCTTTCACAGGGCACCAACCGATTGTCCTGAAACTTGCATATAGGAAAGAGGGGAGCAAAACAAGAGTTACCTGTTTTTTATAGCTGCCCAATCTCAAATTTAGAGGGTCAAAGGGTAGGGGGAAAAATGTTAGTTTGTTTTGTTTTGTTTTTTGAGGATTTTTTGCATTTCTTCAGAAGAAACTACATGAACATTTTATACAAGTCGAAAGGTTTTTTTGAAGGCCTATACAATGTTGTATCAATTGTGTGCAAATTCGGCTTCGTTAAGTTCATTATTGTCGAAAATGTAAAATCGTTGGGGTAGTTTATATCAAAATTAAGCTAACCCGTATTTTTTCGTTTGGCGAAATTCCTCCTAGTTCGGCTTTTATATTTTCCCGTAAACCATTAATTTTTCCTAAGGTGGCAACCCATTTTTAAATTTGAGATTGGGCAGCTAAGAAAAAACAGGTAACTCTTATTCCCCCCCCCCCCTCATTTCCATATTAAAGTTTCAGGACAATCGGTGGGTGCCCTGTGAAAGACCTTCCTTGTAAGTTGGCTGTTAAGCCAGTATCAACTAAATCAGCGGTTACCAACCTATGGTACGCGTACCACTAGGGGGTACGCGAAACTGTATGCGGGGGTACGCAAAATTTAAGTGATTTTGACATTTGTTTTAGATTAACCTTTCAATGCTGGTTCCGCATCTGGCTTCTAAAGTTTCCATAATGTCAGGTTTTTAAGAAAGTTGAGGTCAAATTTCACAAAAAACGTATTTTAGTGCAATTTAGGGAGCATTTTTTGGCGATATATTGAGATCAGACCACTTGTTTTCGATTAACCTTTCGATGCTGATTCCAAATATGGTTCCCAAATTTTTCTATGATGTCAGGTTTTCGAGAAAATGTATGTCAAAGTATCAAAGTGTATTTGGGCAATTTTGAGACGGGTTGTGATAGAGTGGAAATTTTGGTACCATTTTGTTAAGCTCAAAATGCCCGTTCATTGTATATATGAGGGTGTTTCAATCGAAAAGTCACGGAATTGTTGATCTGCCCTTGTAGTAAAAAAAACATTTACAAAAAATTAAAAAAAAAAAAACATTATATTTCCGCCTCCTGTGATGTGTTTTTGGAACATTTTTTAAGAGTTCATAAAAGGTCCGTTGTTTAAACTTTTGGTGTAAAAAAGACTGGTGAAATCAGATTTGCAATATTTTCAGCTGTTTTTGCTCTGCAGAAAAATCAGATCAAAATCCGCGTTTTCAGATGCATTGAACCACCCCAAGGAGCGAACATTTTTTCAAAAAATACCACCATTTTTTATCTCCCCTAAATCCTTCAAAAAAAAAAAAATGATAATACCCGCAGATCAAAAATTTCAAAATTAACTCTAATATTTATATGAGAAATTTTTTAACGAAAACAAAAAACTCGTTAGGGGGTACGCGGCTGACAAAATTTAAAATTAGGGGTACGCGAGCCAAAAAGGTTGGTAACCGCTGAACTAAATCATAATTTTTCAATTCGTGGTTGGTTGTTGCTGTTGTTTTTTCTTATAGAAGTGTTCTTGTTGTAATTTGTGTGAATAAATAATTAAAAAAAAAAACCGGGGCGGATATTTAAACGGGTTCTGAAAAAATTTTAACGCAAAAAAAAAACAAATACAAACACATTCACATTCAATTTAAATTTTTTACTTCCGTTTGATTTAGGTACATTTAAGTCGTATAAACGAAAAATTATTGGGCGTTACGTCTTAGGCGACGTAATTTGGTTCTTGTTCGACGCTAAAAGTAAATATTCAAAAATGGAGGGATATCCCCGTCCCATTTTATTTTTGAGCTATTTGAGTTTCGCGGATTTCAATAAATTTTACTTCTAAAACTTTTTTTAAATTCTTCACAAAAATTCTTAAAACAGAAATTTTGTTGCTCAAAAAAAATTTTTTTTACTCACAAAAAAATGTACACTCAAAAAATTTAACTTAAAACAAATTCAAAAAAAAAAAATCTCCAAAAAATGAGACTAATTTCTTTTGTGTGTAATTTTTTTTTTTTTTTTTGTATAAAATATTTTTTGAGTGAAAACATTTTTCTTTTTTGTGAGTGACAAAAAAATATTTTAACTATTTTTTTTGAAGATTATAAAAAAAAATATTGTTAAAAATTCAAGCTCCTTCAAATCCGCGAAACTAACACTGTTCCAAAAACTAATTGAGACGGGGCGATTATCCCAACTTTTTGTAATATTTGATTTTAAGGATGTATAAAACAAAAACATGTAAAAATTGGTAGTTTTGTGAGTTTTGTTTAATAAAATTTTCCAAAATTTAAGAAATACTCATTCATAGTAACAAACCTAATATCTTTAAAACAAACCCAAAAAATATAAAATCCATTGTAAAACAAGTATGTTATAATTTTTTTAAATTTTAATTTAAGAACTTCGGGTTTTCAAGTCATTTTCCGATAGAAAAAAGTACCAAGTGATCGAGCAAAACTATAAGTATTTCTGTACTCCATGGACTCCAACAAACCCGAATTATCATATACTTATGAACCTTTGCATTTTTTTTTTTCACTTTTGTAGCACTGTTGGACTTTTCTGAATATCAATTGTGGTTTTTTGGATTTCGTTAAAAATTTTCTGAATTTGTATTGGGTTTATCTGAATTTCCATTTTGCTGTTATAAATATGAACAGGTTGTTCTAGATTTTAAGTGTGCATTTTTCTATTTTTCAGAAAAGTAACGCTTAATAGTAGTAGTAGTAGTAATTCTTTATTTGGTATTAATTTTTGTTTTTTTTAAAACCGTTATAAAAAATATCTTAAAGAATATACGGCTGTGACTATGTCGTTAGCCGGAAAAAAGAGTTTAACATTAAACGCTTAATATGTCGTTACCTAAAATTAAATTTTCGTTTGTTTCCTTTTAAAGTTCAACTATGCGTATACTTATTATAAATTAATATTTATTAATCATACGTTCGGATGCAAATTTGATTAGTTGCAATTTTAGCATTTTATTTAATTTTAAGTATCGATAAGAAAACTTCCTTTACTTTAAATAAAAATTTCATTCAAAACCATTGTTTTAAATCAGAAAAAGGTATCTAAAAAATTCACCAATTCAAAAATTGTCAGATTTTTAAAATCCTTTCTTTGAAAAAGGAAAAAAAAAATATAAGGATTGTTTTGTTCAATACATTTCAGCACACTCTTAAATAAAACAAGTGAGAGTGTTATATTCGGCTGTACCGAATCTTTTATACCCTCCAAAATGTAAAAAACAATATAAAAAAAAATCCAGGGGGGTCTTTTTTTTTTGGGGGGGGGGGTTGGTGGGAGACGTTAGGGGGCACCTTCCCCTTGCGATTATGAACTTCTTCTGAGATAAGAATGTTGCATTTGCTTAGCAAAAGTACAAAAAACCCCGCAAAAAATGCGGTTTTTCTTATGTTGGTTTAGTTCTCCAAGGGGGAACTTTTTTCCCCTTCGTCCGATTTTGCCTATTTCCGAACATAACTTGCCTAGGAATATAAGACATATTTGTGCGAAACTTCGGGAGTCTAGCTCTTTTGTTTTGGACTGTATCGTGTCCTCTACAGACGGACAGACAGACGGACGGACGGACATCGCTAGAATGTCTTAGAATCGATCACTGATCAATAATATGTATACTTTATGGGGTCGTAGACCGATATTTCGATGCGTTACACACGGAATGACAAAGTGGGTATACGCCCATACTGTGGTTGGAGGGTATAACAAGTGCTCCTTTTTTATCCTCTACTATACATGTAGACATTGTTTGTATCTATACAAATAATTTTTATGTGTATTTTTCTGTCATGACAATATTCTAACAGCTGTTTTTTTTTTTGATGTTGTTTATAAACATTTATGTTTCCCTAAAAACATGTACAAAATAATTTTATATATTAATATTATTTTGTTTATTTTACACATTTTAGTCGGTTGTACTAACTACTAAAATAATTGTAATATTTTCTTTACACTCAACTGTTTTTTTTTCTTATTACTCCTATAAGTTGGTAAACATAAATTAGGTTAATTGGTATCTCCGGACTAAATTTCCTTGATATTGAATTCGTGCAATTGGGTATTCAGGTGTTTTTTTTTGAAAGAAAATAAGCCCAATAAATGTATTTAACATTTATTAGTTTTAGTAGACGGGGAAATTAATTATAGGTAATTTTCAATTTTTAGTATAATTAATTATTAGGTACTAAAAGCACGATTTTTATTACACCCCCTTTCTTTTAGGTTTTTAACGTGGGGGTAGATAAATATTATTTTTATGAAGTAATTGGGTAAGATAAACTTACATAACTGGGGTAAGTCACACATTATAACTAAGCAAAATAAAATGTTCTGTGTGAGGCACTAAACAAGCAATAACCGGCTTTAAGTGGAGAAAAATTAAATGTTTAGAAAAATTATTGAAATAAATGTTAAGGAAAAATGCCTTTAAATGTGTTAAATATTCTGCATTAAAATGTGTTACAACTAAAAATGTATTCTGTAGAAAAAATTTGTAAAATCGGTTAATTTTTTAATTGCAAAATATATTCCGGAATCTGAAAGTTTTTTTTTTTAGGTAAAATTCTCACGTGTATGTAACGAGAATAACTCAAAATCATAGAACTTTACTAAAAGAAATAAATCTTTGTTGTCAATAAAAAAATGTGTCTAAATCTATAATTTAAAAAAAAAAAATATCAACGAATACGAACGTTTTTCTTAAAAAATCTCTGAATCGAAGAATTTTTCTTTAAAAATTTTATGGGATCTAAGAGATCTTAAAATTAATGTCAAGTAACCTTAACATTGTTCTATAAAAAAATATTTTAGAATCTGAGAATTTTTCTTTGAAAAATATTCTATCATAATTTGATAATTTTTTTTTTTAACTTTCACAGAGTCTGAGAATTATGCTGTAGCAAATAATGCAGGATCTGTGAATCTAAACGAAAATTATTTTAGACTCGAATAATTTTTCTTTAAAAAAATCTCATAACTTTTGCTACAAAAAAATGTCTGAATTTCTCAAAATCTTAGAATCTAAGATTTTTTTTTTTTTAAATATCTCAGAATCTAAGAATTGTTTGTGAAAAATTTCCATGAATTTAAGAAGATTTTTTTAAAATATCAAGGAATCAGATTTTTTTTATAAAAAATGCCTCAGTAACTGAGAATTTTTCTATAAAAAGTTTATCAGAATCTTAATGTAAAAATAGAAAAAATATCTACGAATCTAGAGATAGAAATCTTTAAATCATGCACACTCACTCACGATCATATTTCATTACTACCACTCACTCACAATTACGTGATTAAATTTAATACTATTTACACTCACGCAAGCTTCACTCACACTTACGTTGACGAAACTCGTGGTATATAAAACTGTTTTTACCAGCTGGTGAATAAAGGGTAGTGTTTATAAAAAACCGACATTTTGGAAAACCGGTTTCTCGGTTAACCGAAAATCAGCTTTTTCGGTTAACCGGTTTTCTCGGTTAAACCGGAATGAAAAAACCGGTTAACCGGTTTTTTTTTTTTCTTTAACTGACAAACCCAAAAAATACTTTAAAATAGCTAAATTTTATTAAATACCAAACATATTTGTTTCTTTCAGCAAAGTTGGCAACTGATACCTTTTCAAAATAGCGGTATTTAAATACGGTGCTTTTATTTTCCCATATTCTCCGGGGCTATAATTAAACTTTTATTGGTTTTATTTAAAAAATACATCACTTCGTTGTAAATTGCAGTACCGTATTTTATTTCGATGTTCTTTTATTGGCATTCTCTCCATTAGCAGGAATTTTACTATCTGGTTAACAGTCACTTATAAAGTTTTCAATGAAAGTACCCAAAACTTGCTTACAACAATGTGAATTTTTAATATTTACCAGATTCGGAATAAAATCCCTAATTGGAAAATTGTTTCTTGTAGATAAAAAATATTTTAGACTTTCTTTCTCAAGGATTTTCAAGGTTTTTTTTTAACGAAATTTTGAAAATGTCATAAAAAATTAGTAAAAACCCTTAAAAATTGCGAAAATAATCCGTTTTGCATGTATTTAAAGAAACCGGTTAACCGACAGAAAAAAAACCGGTTTTCGGTGCACCGGAAATTTTCAATTCCGGTTAACCGGTTTGCAAAAAAACCGAAATTTTGGGAAAAAACCGGTTTTTTGGTTAACCGGTTACCCGGTTTATAAACACTAATAAAGGGTTATTTTTCAACAAAAATTTTTTTTTTTTCATAAATTTTTTTTGCCATCAAATTTTTTTTGCCATCAAATTTTTTTTTTTTTCAATTTTTTTTTTTTTTTTTCATCAAACTTTTTTTTCATCAAATTTTTTTTTTTTCATAATTTTTTTTTTATCAAACTTTTTTTTTCATTTTTTTTATTATAATAAAATTTTTTTTTCTGATCATTATTTTTTTAATCAAATTTTTTTCTTTTTTCATCATTTTTTTTTTTTATCAATTTTTTTTTTCATAAATTTTTTTTTTTTTTCATTAATTATTTTTTCATCGATTTTTTTTTTTTTTCATTATAATTTTTTTTTTTTTTTTCATAAATTTTTTTTGTTTTTTCATAAATTTTTTTTTTCATTAATTTTTTTTCATCAAATTTTTTTTCAACAAATTTTTTTTTGTCAATTTTTTTATCAAACTTTTCACTATCAATTTTTTTCTCACCAAAAATTTTTTTTTCATAATTTTTTTCATCAATTTTTTTTTAACATCAAAAAATTTTTCTTTTCATCGAAAAAATTCATCAAAAACTTTTTTTCATCAAAATTTTTTTCACCAAAAATTTTGGGTTCATTAAATTTTTTTTTAACACAATTTTGTTTTTCGTGAAAAAAATAACTTTTTTTTACCAAAACTACTTTTTCACCAAGTCTAAGCTTTTCGCATAAAAATTTTCCATTTGTTTATCAAAGGTACATAATACAAGTGAGAGAGTTATATTCTTTGGTGCCGAATCTTTAATACTCTCCAAAATGTAAAAACACTTTTTTGCACTTATTTTTGCACTCACTTACGAAATGTACAGCTCTTTTGCATGGATTAGCAAAATAGGAAATATGAAAAAAAAAATCACGCAAAAATCTTACTCAAGCACATTCACGCAATTGTTTTCTCCACTCACACTCATTTACAATCACGTGAGTAAAATTTAATTCAGTCACACTCACGCGTTAATTACGTGAATCACGCTCTAATCTGCTCATGTGGCCATCAGTAGATGTACTATCAGAATCTAAGATTAAAAAAAAACACCTCAGAATCTAAAAATGTTTCTGCATAAAATTTTTCAGAATCTAAGAGTTTCCTAATAAAAATATCGCAGGGTCTGAAACTTTTCTATAAAAAAATATAAGAGTCTAAAACATTTACTTAAAAAATATGTAGGATGTTGAAACTTTTTTACTAAAAATCAGAAACTTTTTCTATAATTTTTTTTTTTAAAGTTTTTTTACAGAAATTTCGTAGAGTCTATAAAAATATATCTCAAAATATGACAATATTTTTTATTGAAAATACCTTAGAATCTGTAAATTTTGTTCTAAAATATTTTATAAAATATTTTTCTATAAAAACAAATCTCAGAATCTAAATTTTTTTTATAAAATATAACTCAGAATCTGAGAATTTTCTGTAAATAATATCTTTAGATCTAAAAGTTTTATAAAAAAATATGTTAAAATCTAAAAATTTCTCTACAAAAAAAAAATCTCAGAATCTGAGAGCATTTTTGCAAAAAATATTTCATAGTCTGAAATAAAAAAAAAATATTTTTTTTTGTCAAAAAGTACAAAAAAAAAAGAAAAATTACTAATTTTTTTTTGGAGTGTAAAACTTTTTTCGAGTGTAAATTTTTATTTCGAGTGTAAAAACATTTCTGAGTGACAAAAATACTTTGTAAAGTAATTTTGTGGTCTACCAATATTTACTTTAAAGCTTGTTTTTTTAAAGCTCTGGGTTTTCAACACGTGAATTTAAGGTGAAATCAATCTGAAATTCACGGTTTTGTTAATAACTTTTGAACCGCTGGACCGCTTTGGCTGAAATTCAACAAGAATTAGACAAGGGTAACGGCAAACATATATGACAAGCTTCAGTATCTTCGGAGCTGTCGTTCGAAAGTTAGCGTGAAAATCCTTGCTCTTTTCACTCTTTTGCTTATAACTTTTGAACAACTCGACCGATTTCGCTGGATCAGGTAAATGACCAATATATATGCCAAACTTCAGAAGCCTCCGTAAAATCTTTCAAAAGTTAGATTGTTTTCCACAGACAGACGGACGGACATCGCTAGATCGTCTTAAAATCGATCGAGGATCATGAATATTAGAGTGTCCCTTATTTTGGAAATGTTGGAAATGTTGATACGGTACCCCCTAATTTTTTTCCATTTGACTAAAATATAACTCAGGAAAAATTTTACGCCCCTACGCGATGGGTCCTTAAAGAGCGGGCCTCATAAATTATTTTTCCATACAAACCAAAATATTTTTTTTTGATTTTTAATTTTTTTGTTATAAAAAAAAGTAAAAAAAAAAATAAATTTTTTGTTTGTATGGAAAAATTATTTTTAAGGCCCCGCTATTTAAGGCTCCGTCGCGTAGGGAAGGCGTGGTCGTAGGGGCGTACAATTTTTTCTGAGTTATTTTTTAGTCACATGGAAAAAAATGAGCGGGTACCGTCTCAACATTTCCAAAATGAGAGTGCAGGGAGCTTGTTTTTAAACATGTTAATTCGCGAAAACCCGAATGTTTTTTTCACATTCTTGCAAATAACATTTGAACTCCTGCACCGATATTGCCGAAATGCAAAACCAACCTGAACGGAAGAACGATAAATTTAAAAGCTTAACTTCAGCAGCTTGAGAGTAGTATTTTGAAAGTTAGCGTATTTTCAACCGTCACGACGGACGGACAACATATTGTTTTGGGCTTTGTGGAGGATTGTATTCATAGAGTCAGCGGAGTTAATTTAAGCCTTTTTATTTTTTTCCGTAATGCATTTAAATAAATTCTAATGCTCTCATAGAAACAAGCTCAACGATAATTTTGTTGGAAGCATTGTATTTGTTTTATTTTTAGACTTCAAAGAAATGGTCTTTTATTTTAAGAATAAACAAAAAATTTGACGAAATTCAGCAAATTGATTTTAAAATTTACTTTACTAAAATTTTACATAATTTTAAGTTAATAATCAATTATACAATTTTCTATTAAATTCTAAAGATTTTGGAGAAAATTTGCAATTTTAAAGCCATTATAAAAATTTTTTAGATAATTTAAAATTAACAAAAAAAAATAAAATATTAAATTCTCGATCTGTAATAGTGAGGATCTTGTTAATCTGAGGTTAAATTTGTTTAACTTTAAGTAACGTTTTGTATATGGGTTAAATTTATTTGTATTTAAGTTACGATTTGTATACGGGTACACATCACACTAAATCATTCTAATGATCACATTCACTTAAGCAGAAAAACATTAAAATCGTTCATGCTCTAAACATGTGGAATATATTTTTTTTTGTCTTTTTTTTTAAGAAAAATGTGCAAGCTAATCACAAAAATATACAAACAGATTTATATTTAACGAAATACAATACAGTAGCAAATGAATTTCATCAAATATGTTCATTAGGGGGTAAACTTTTTAAATTTTTAAACAAAATAAAAAATGTTCAACATGTTAATGATTATTAACAAAAATGTATTCTTATAAATTAATCTGACGAAAAAATTATTGTCTTAAAAAAAATATTTAATGAAAATTAAAAAAAAAAAAAAATATACACGTATATTTACATACATTACGATTCCATCACTATTTTAATGTATTGCACAATAAAAATAAAACAAGTAAGAGTGTTAAATTTTTCTGTACCGAATTTTTTATACCCTCCAAATCTTCACTCAAAATATTTTGTAGGCAAAAGCAAATGAAAAACACTTTTAAAACAAGTGATAAAACAATTGAAAACAATCCCAGTAATTATGCATTTGTTTAACCCTTTCACGACCAGAAATTTTCTGCCGAAGCGATTTTGATTTTCTGTTCATGAAACAAAAATTGGGGCCCTAACCGATCTCCTTCCCGCTTATTTTTCTTGGTGAAAAATTTACCATTTGACGATTACGCATTTTTGGGCAAAAGTGATTTTTAAAATCTGCAACCCAATAATAATTACTCTACCAGAATTTGGACCTCTAAATTCACTACTTGGACCTTATTTCGCTTGACAAGCAACGATCTTTTTGTCCCTAAAATAGAGTTTTTCATTTCACAAAATTTGAGGACTTACAGTAAGTAAGATAATCAATTTAGAGACTTACTGAAAACTAAACTTTTGTAGCGCTAATACTCCTCTACAATTCATCTCTTAGCACATTTCAAATCGGTTGAAAAATGTGGAAAATATAACAAAAAATAAAAATGGGACATATATCAATCATTGGTCGTGAAAGGGTTAAACAAACATCAACATTTATTATTTACTGTTAATAAAGTTTTCTAAAATAAAAAAAATTTAACATTAAAAAATAACGTCACTTTCATTTCTTTTTACAAACAAATTCGAAAAAAATAACCTACGAAAACATTAAAAATTAATTATTGTTGTGTTATTTTTACCAAAAAATTAAAAAAAAAAAGTTACCTACAAAAACATTAAAAATTATTGATTTCCTAAGTTATTTTTACAATTTTTCTATTGAACTATATTTAAAAAAAAAATTTGGGAATCGATCCCGCAATCAACTACATTCTGGCCAGACACTCTACTCATCGTGCCAAAGTCACTTGATATAAACATGTTTTGATATTTCTATAAATAAGCTAACAATTAACGAAAAAGAAAACAAGAATTACTATTTTAATTTTCTTAAAAGCAAAAATTTTAATAACTTGTGTTTGTAACTTGGATAATAATTCACCTCGTGGTGAATAAAACCGTTTTTCACCAGCTGATGAATAAAAAGTAACATAATTATTTTTCAACAAAAAAAATTTTTTTCATCAATTTTTTTTTCATCAATTTTTTTTCATCAAATTTTTTTTTCCATTAATTTTTTTTTTCATATTTTTTTTTTTTTTTTTTCATAAATTTTTTTTTTCATAATTCTTTTTTTTATCAAATTTTTTTTTTCATCAATTTTTTTTTCATCAAACTTTTTTTCATCAAATTTTTTTTTTCATCAAATTTTTTTTTTATCAAATTTTAATTTTTTTCATCAAATTTTTGTTTTTTTCATCAAATTTTTTTTTCATCAATTTTTTTTTTCATAAATTTTTTTTTTTATCAATTTTTTTTTTGTCAAACTTTTTTTCTCATAATTTTTTTTTATCAATTTTTTTTTATCACATATTTTTTTCATCAATTTTTTTTTTATCAAATTTTTTTTTCATCAATTTTTTTTTTTCATAAATTTTTTTTTCATTAATTTTTTTTTTCATTAATTTTTTCTTCATTAATTTTTTTTTCATCAATTTTTTTTATCAATTTCTTTTCATCAAAAAATTTTTTTCATCAAAATTTTTTTTTTCACAAAAAATTGTGGGTTCATTAAATTTTGTTTAACATAATTTTGTTTTTCGTGAAAAAAAAATCATTTTGTTTACCAAAACTACTTTTTCAGCAAGTCTAAGCTTTTCGCATAAAAATTTTCCATTTGTTTATCAAATGTACATAAAACAAGTGAGAGTGTTATATTCTTTGGTGCCGAATCTTTTATACTCTCCAAAATGTAAAAACACTTTTTATACCCTCCACTTAGTGATAGAGGGTATATATAAGTTTGTCATTCCGTTTGTAACTCATCGAAATATCGGTCTGGGACCCCATAGAGTATATATATTCATGATCCTCGATCGATTTTAAGACATTCTGGCGATGTCCATCTGTCCGTCTGTCCGTGGAAATGGTGATCACGACCAAAATGCTTCACGGATATGACTGAAACTTAACATATTAATTGGAAGTTCTCCCGAGAAGTTTGGTATTGCATTTGAGCGACATCGGTTCAGCGGTTCAAAAGTTATGAACGAAAATGTTAGGACACCTCAACAATTTTAGTACAGTCAACATAACCTAAAAATACAAAATGCTTTAATTCGGCTGCTGGATGACATATGGGAACATAATTGAACACCAAATGGTATTTAAACAAGTACGAACATATTTTTGACAAAAAAAAAAAAGAAAAGGATCGCGGTTTTTTTTTTACCAAAATTCTTTTTTTCGCGGAAATTTTTTTAAAATTTTTTTTTTTCAGAAGTAATTTCCTTTTAAAAAAAGTTTTTTGGAATAATCTTTTTGAAATTGTGGGGGGTATCACTACATTCGGCAAGGCCGAATTTAACTTTTTTTACTTGTTTGCACTTATTTTTGCACTCACTTACGAAATGTACAGATCTTTTGGTTTTTTAATGGGGTCCTCGACTGATATTTCAATTCGTTTTGCATGGAATAGCAAAGTAATATTACATAATTTTTTCTAAAAAAACTTTGCTTTAGCAAGTACACCCAAATATTCCATAAAACATTATCATGATTTAAAGTTTTGTTTAATGGTTTAAAAAACTAACCCACACAGGTTGGTAAAAAAGTAATGATTTTTCTTTGAAAAATGTCAACAATTCAAAAAAAAAACGCACACAAATTATTAACAATTAATAAAGAATCACTTATTTTTACTAACAGAACAAAAATAAATGACTTTAAACATTGAATGCTAATGAAAGTCATTATTTTTTATGTTGTTATTTTTGAAACAAGGAACAGAAATAGGCATTTGAAAAAACTGTAAAACTTAAAACTTCTTAAATCGAACAAAAAAAATATGAGTTTTGGTGAGGTCGAATAAATGTTAACTTATTTAAATATCAAGATTTTAAAAAACAGTAATACAAGTTCTATCGTTATTTAAAATATTTTTTTATATCCACGCCCACAAATGGGGGCGTGCAGAAAAATACATCATTTTCTAATCTGCAAGATCCAAGTTCGGTACCTTGAATTTAATCAAGCATTAAATTGTTTCTTTGTTAACCAAAAAACATGTACAAAAATGGCGTTTTCAGAGGTTTGTTTATATCTTCAAGGGGAAACTTTTTTCTCCTGGTCCGATTTAGTCCATTTACGAACCCATATCTTGGAAACTAGATTTTTTTTTAGCTTCAAATTTGTTTCTTTGTAAAAGTGCTTGATTTCAATTTATTTGTTATGAATATTCTCTGATGCAATTTGTTAAAGTTCCTACCCTTATAAATAAATTTCTTTTGCAAAATTTAAAAAGTTTATTTTATTTTTTTGTTCGATCATTACAATAATAAATTTTTATTGTACAAACGAAATCAAATTAGATTACACTTTTTTTTTTAATGTAGATGATGGTGCACACATTTCAATAACAGTGTGGGATGTAGCTTAGAGCATCGCACAGACGGACGGCCAGACGGACAGGTTAGACAGACATATAGACAGTCAGCGTTAAAAAGTGACATCAAACTATAAATTTATTTGTTCAACAGATATGGTAAAACTGAGCACGTTATATTAAGCATGATGTTATTTTTTTATTTCTATGGAAATTGATTACTTCATTTAAAAAAAAAAAAATGAAATAAATAACAAAATAAAACTGAATAAAACTTGAATAAACAAAAAAAAAGTGACATTTAAAATTATAAAATTTTTATGAAAATTTATTTGAAATTTTAGTTAATATTTCAATTTTTTTTTTTGAAGGTTAGTATGTCAAAAAACTTTTTAGATTTAAATATCATTTTGTGTAATCCGAGCCGGCGCGAAAACGATTTTCTAACTTTTGGGAGAATATCTTCGTTTCTCTTTTTAACAAAACACAACTTTTCGTCGTGTTAATTGATAAAAATCAGCTGATGGGAAACCAGCTGTTTGTAAGAGACTCAAACTGAAAACTTTACTTTATTTGAAGATTTTTAAAATAAAATTTGTTGTTTTCGTTAACAGTTATTGTTGTATCCAACTTTGACTATTTCTTTATTGGTTGCATTAAAGTAATTTTTTGTTTTCCTTTTAGTATAAACTTTTGTTGTCTTGAATTTTTTGTTGTTTTGTGAGAGTATATTTAAATTTCTCTCTTTTTGTAAAACTTAACATAAATAGTAAAGGAACACACTTATTGTCATCTATAGATACACACACACACAGACACCATCCTCATTGAATAATTGGTGGGTTGTTAATAAAAGCTTTTTTCATTCATAATTTTTGCCTGCCAACAAAAATTTCAACGAAATTTTTTGCTTGTGTTAGTCGCACACACGAAAAAAAAACACAAATGCAAAAAAAAACGCAGATGGGCTGTGTGAGTAGATTTGTAACATGATAATGTTTTTAGGCTGGTATCTAATTTTAAAAAAGTTACAGGACTCCACCTCAGTTTGACTATAGCCCTGTTTTCGCATAACCGTATATACGCTTACCCGTACAAATTTTAAATTATCCACGCTTATTTTTAACTTGTATAATTATCGGCGTTAAAATGAAGCGTCGATAAAAAGTGATGCCAAGTTCAAATTTTTATTGAAATGTCAAAGACACAAACCTTTTTCTTTGTTAATAACAAATACACAAACCTTTTTCACAGAAGTGATGCCAAGTAAATTTTGTTAAAAGTGGATGCGTTTTCGGTTAATCGGTTAATATTAACATGTATACGGCTATGCGAAAACAGGGCTTATATAAGCTAACAATTAACGAAAAAGAAAACAAGAATTACTATTTTCCAAGGTTGGTTACCGAAACGAATAACGGTAAGGGTAACGGTAACGGTATCTAATTTTTATTTATTTCGGTAAAGGTAACGGTAAGGGTTTTCAAATCGTTTCGGTAGCGGTATGTACCGGTACCGAAACAACCATACCGGTACGTACCGGTATTATTAATTTAGTTAAAAATTTTACAAAACATAAAACTGAAAGCTAAAAATATTTCGTAGGTTCAAAAACAGTATAGATTTGATTTGGACAATATTATTGTCATTTATTTTATGATAATTTGCAAATTATAAATTTTAAATAATGTTAGCAATTTTAATTTATTTTTTTTGTTCGTTAAAAATCCATAAAAAGGTAAAATTTGGAATACCGGTACAATACCGGTAACTTCTAATAATTATAACGGTAACGGTAAGGGTAACGGTATTCCAAAAATATTTTTAGCGGTATCGGTAACGGTAACGGTATTCAATTTGAAAGGGTTTTGAATCGGTAACGGTATTATAAGGGTAACGGTAACCAACCATGCTATTTTCATTTTCTTAAAACCAAAAAATTTAATAACTTGGATTTGTAACTTGGATAATAATTCACCTCGTGGTGAATAAAACCGTTTTTCACCAGCTGGTGAATAAAAAGTAACATAATTATTTTTAAACAAAAAAAAAATTTTTTCATCAATTTTTTTTTTTTCATCAATTTTTTTTCCACCAATTTTTTTTTTCATCAATTTTTTTTTTCATCAATTTTTTTTTTCATCAATTTTTTTTCCATAATTTTTTTTTTTTTTCATCAATTTTTTTTTTTTCATCAAATTTTTTTTTTTTTTCATAAAATTTTTTTTTTTCATCAAATTCTTTTTTTCATAATTTTTTTTTATCAAATTTTTTTTATCAAATTTTTTTTTCATCAAATTTTTTTTTTATCAAATTTTTTTTCATCAATTTTATTTTTCAATTAATTTTTTTTCATCAAATTTTTTTTTTCATCAAAAATTTTTTTTTCATTAATTTTCTTTTTTCATCAATTTTTTTTTCATCAATTTTTTTTTGCATAATTTTTTTTTATCATATTTTTTCATCATTTTTTTTTCATCAAATTTTTTTATAAAATTTTTTATTATCAATTTTTTTCTCACCAAAAAAATTTTTATTTTCATATTTTTTTTTCATAAATTTTTTTTACATCAAAAAATTTTTCTTTTCATCAAAAAAAATCATCAAAAACTTTTTTCATCAAAATTTTTTTCACCCCAACTTTTTGGTTCATTAAATTTTTTTTAACATAATTTTGTTTTTCGTGAAAAAAAAAAATCATTTTTTTTTACCAAAACTACTTTTTCACCAAGTCTAATCTTTTCGCATAAAAATTTTCCATTTGTTTATCAAATGTACATAAAACAAGTGAGAGTGTTATATTCTTTGGTGACGAATCTTTTATACTCTCCAAAATGTAAAAACGCTTTTTTCACTTATTTTTGCACTCACTTATGAAATGTAGAGCTCTTTTGGTTTTTTAACGGGGTCCTCGACTGATATTTCAATTCGTTTTGCATGGAACACTGTAAGACAAATTTTATTTTTTTTTTAACACCAGAACGAGAACTAACAAAGTGAGAAGGATTTAATTTAACAATGTGCTGGTGCATATCAATGTCCTTAACATATATTTTTTCCAGGAGAAACGGCTGTTAATTGTAAAGGATATTAAAGGACAAAGTTTTAAAAGGACCTTATTGGCATCCTTTAAACCTGATATGACGAAACAAACATATTTAAATAATCGAGGAGACTTTACTCTTTCATTTTCTTTTTTCAGCATCGTAGGACAAGTAGAAATATTTATTTTTTATTTTTTTACTTTAAAGGTCCTTCAAATCTTTAAAGTCCTCTAAGAAGGACAAATGATCACCGAATGAAAAACTGTAAATGCAGTTTTACTCCGGAGGGGCTTGCTGTCAAGTGGATAAGGTCTCGTTCTGGTGTTAAAAGTAGTGTTGTACGGTAATAGCAAAGTAATATAACATTATTTTTTCTAAAAAAAACTTTGCTTTGGCAAGTACACCCAAATCTTCCGTAAAACATTATCATGATTTAATGTTTTGGCAAGAGTACAAAATTCGCAGGCATTTTTAAGTTTGGAATTGGTTTAAATTTTTATACCCTACCCGTTTCTGTTGTGCAGGGTATAATGAATTTGTGCCCGAAATATTGGCAAAACTGGGAACGAAATGTTATGGATAGGAAACGAAACTGAATGCACCAGGGAACGAAATGGAACGATTTTTGTTTTTAAATTTTGTTTCCTTAAAATTTATTTGCTCTCCGATTTTTCTCAATAAATTTTTTTAATAATTTCTTAATATATTTTGTTAACTATAAATTTATTTGCTCTAAATTTTTTTTTAAATCAATTTTGTTGGGAGGTCTATCAATTTTAAAACTACCAGCTGAGAATATAAATATTTCAATCATATTTAATTGTTTCAATTTGATATTTGCCTCTGCTCACTCAATAACACACGTGATTGTCTTTGTTAGTTTTATTTGGGTAAGTAGGTACACCAGTCTGGTGTCACCAGACTGATATTGAACTAAATATTAAGCTGATAGCACATGTTTTTGTTTTCAGTCTGTTGTCATCTGTATTTCACCTAGAGTTTGCAAATAATCGAGATATTTTATAATCCCGATTACGATTAAAAAAATTGCCGTTAATAGCGATTATCGATTAATCGATTTTTTTAAATAATTTGAATTGCTATAGCTTCACTCACACAACAAATCCGGTTGTCACATCAGTAAATATTCCAAACTCATTTTTGAGATTGTCGTAACCGGTAATGCGTTTGTCACAACCTCACTACGGTCATGGCAACCGCAATACGGCTGTGACAACTGAATGACAGGTCGGAACAACCTCACAATGAGGTTGGAATTATTTACGGTTGTGGCACAAGTACAGGTGTTGTAAGCAGAGACCAAATATAACAGTTATATGTGTCTTTTTGCTTTAAAAAAATCATGAAACGAATGTTGTCCAAACTAATTGTAAGTATTTTATATATGAAAGGACTTCTAGAGATGTCATGTGTTTAAATTTGCAATAACTTTTATTTTTTTGATTTTTACAATAACAGTAAAAAATAACAGTTATTAAAAACTTTTTGTTCAAACAATCTAAAATAACTTTTATTTTTTATTTATTGGAGTAAATAACTGTTTTAACAGTTATTTTTAAAAAAATCAATCAAAGTTAATATCTTTAAATCAATAATTGAAGTATTAGCTATCAAAAGGATTCTTTTGCGTGCGTTTATTTTAGTTTTACTTTTATAACTCAAGTTTTTTAAGGCTGAAAGGGTTTTTGATAACAGTTATAACAAATAAAAGTTTTTAATTTCTGTTATTTTGCACAGATATTTATATAAATCATTTCTAACTGTTATTTTTAATTTTTATTTGAAAAAATATTTTTGAACAGTTTAATTTGATTTTTTTCAATAAATCACATAACAGTTTTGGTCTCTGGTTGTAAGTGTTTATTAAAAAACTCTTTTTGAATAATAAATTATGATTTTTTGAGAAAAATACAAGATTTTCCTGCATCTTTTTTGCGTTAAAATCAACTCTAGAA
The DNA here is from genome assembly GCA_963921195.1 of Pegoplata infirma. NCBI lineage: Eukaryota > Metazoa > Arthropoda > Insecta > Diptera > Anthomyiidae > Pegoplata > Pegoplata infirma. The sequence goes on along the minus strand of OY992536.1, from coordinate 53,894,097 downwards.
CGAGTAAATCAGTGCTGAAAAGATACATGATTTCAATGCGTCTTAATTTGGCTGACCATTCGTACTGATTTGATCAGTACATGTACTGAATTTTGATCACTGGTACTGTTAAAAAAGCGTTGTACTGATTTGTACTGATTTTTGAACATTTCAACATAAAAAATATTTTCATTCGAAAATTCTATATAAAAACTTGAATTTCCATACAATAAGTCGTCAGATTTTTAAGTCTGACAATGAGATAATTTGAATTAATTCTAAGGAGCTTAGAGTTCGTAAATCAAGAAGTTCCTTAACGTAAAAATGTATCTGAGCATGAGATTATGTTGACCTGCATAAATTTTCTATATTTTAAGAAAGACAACGTAATTGCACGAATCCAAATGATTCTGAGATGTTAGATGAGGTAATGACATCAGAATTTATTGAAAAAAGCGCACAGAAATTCAGGGCTATTCAAAAACAACATGGAAGAGTTTTCAAAACTTAAGCGAAAAGTCCCTAGAATCAGGGATTTTCTTATTTTCTTAAAACCTGTGGGTTTTTGTTATATTTAATGCACTGAAATGAAGCTGTTGAAGTCAACTAAATTTTATGAAAAATAACTACAACAGTTTAGGGCAGTTGCTTTTTAACAGTTGTTTTTCAACAGTCGGTTTTACTAAAATACTAATTGGGTTTTTTTTTAAACCAACATTTTTTTAGTGTTTAAAACCCTTCAGTGTTTGCCCATAGCAAAGAGTTTTCAGAGAGTTATTTCTAGAAAAAAAAACCAAAATAAAAACTTAGGCGTACTGATTTGTGTTCAGAAAAAAATGGTCACCCTAGCCTTAATACCGTTTTATCTGTGCTACCAAATAGTTCTGGCTTGTTTCGGAAGAAGCCACCCTTCCTTCGTCAGCACTCATCGATCGTCACTGTAGGTGTAGCACTCTTCGATTGTCACTGTAGGTGTGTAACCTACAAACTTCAGTTATAAAATATAAAGTCCAAAAACATAAATGTTACTTTAAATTTGAATTACATTTACGAGAAAAAAAAAATAATAAAAGTTTCAAACAAGTTAAATAAATCATAGGCCACGATTTTATATATTTACGATTACGATTTTAATCCTTTTGCAAACTCTAATTTAACCCAATAAACATTTTATTTTTTAATTTTCAAGTTTAACAAGGCGCTATGTTTTATTTTTATACCCTCCAACCACAGTATGGGGGTATACTCACTTTGTCATTCCGTGTGTAGCACATCGAAATATCGGTCGGGGACCCCACAAAGTATATATAATATTTATCCATAATAGAATCTAAGACATTCTAGCGATTTCCGTCCGTCCGTCTGTAGAAATAATGATGTAGTTCAAATCAAAAGATCTAGACCTCTGAAATTGGGCAAGAATATCTCTAATGTTACTGGTAAGGTTAAGTTCGAAGATGGGCAAAATCGGACCTGGGAGAAAAAAGTTCCACATTGAAGAACTAAAATTTTCAGTGTCCCCCACCGATTCCGGCATGTCCTATTTTCCTCGTCTAACAGTTTTCGTACCTTCTGTAAAAAAGTTCAAAATGTTTATGAGAGACAGGCGAGGAGCTTGAAGTTTCTTAGTTCTATATAGGGCTATCAAAATATTCTATTCAGAAATTCATGGGACACATTGATCCATGATTAGACATAGCCTCCATTTATAAACGAACGATTTTTTTTTTCAAATATGAATTTTCGTGCATTTAAGAATAAAATTGTTATACAGTAACTTATCTCTAGTATAAATTGACCTTACATTTTATTTCGTTTTTTTTAACTTTTTTAAAAAGTAAACCTCGAAAAAATTTTCATATCTTAAGATTATAAAATGAAAACATACCATAACAAATCATATAACAGCTCATGTATGTTTTATGCATAGAATATTATCAGTTAATGACATTTTTATTATATTATTTTTTTTTTATTATTCTTTTTAACATTTTTGATAAGAATTTTAAAAGTAAAACACATAACTGAGAGTGTTTTCTTTTCAAATGAAATGTGTGCTGACCTTGAACGGATTTATTATTCAACAAAAATAGAACAATTTCAAAGCACACGACAAATCACATCATTTGATATTCAAAAAAAAAAAAATTAAAAAAATAAGTGTGCTTTTTAAAGAAATATATAATTATTTAGTACACAGAAAAAAATTAATTTAATTTACAAAATTCGTTGATTCAATTAAAAAATTAATTGATTTCGGAGCTATCACGAATATGCGCATATTAATAACGCATTTTGTTTGAAAATAATTTTAACATTCTGATTCCGATTTACTTAATTTTTTTTACAGCAAAGAGAAGAATTTAAATAAAAGATTTGTTAAATCAATTGCAATGTTTAATTGAAGTTACATTTACAATAAAATAAAATTTTAATAAAAAAAAAGAAAAATGTACGATACTTTTTTCTGTGTAGGTGGGTGTGTGTGTGTAGGTTAATATTTACACACAATTTAAGAACTATTTTAAAATTGTTATTGAAATTCTTCTTGTTGATTAAATAATTTTCCATTGTTTGCATTATCTGTCTGTTTCCGATTTTAATTTTTATTTTTTTTGTCATTTAATTAACTTTAATACTTTTTTTGTATTTTAAATATTATTTTATGCATGACTTCTATCACAACAACGTGATTTTATTATAATTATGGATTTATTATCATTATTAGTATGTGTCAAAACCATTTAAAATGACACTACTTGGGCAGCGATTTCAAAGCGTTGAAAATTCGAAAATACGCGCATAAAATATGCAGTAAAGTTTTTAAATATAACACCGTCCGACAAAAATTAAAAAAATCGAACTGGATAATATAAGCTAGAAACTAGAGACTAAATGTAGTAAAACTGCACTTGCAGTTTTTCATGTCGTGATCCTGTTTTCTTTTAAAAGGACTTCAAAATTTTAGAGGAATAAATTTTATAAAATATTTTTTTTTGTTATCTATACTTGTCCTAGGATTCCACTAGTGATAGCAAATGAAAGAGGAGGATCTCCCCTTATTTTCCTATTTTATTATTTTTACATATCAGGAAAAATGAGGTAAATTACAACCTTTCAAAACCTTATTCTTCAATATTTTTATAGTTTTTAAAGGACTTTATTCAAACCTTTTATCCTGACATGACAAAAAAAAACGGAAAAACTAGGGGAAATCCTCCTCTTTCATTTGCTATCACTAGTGGCATCCTAGGACTAGTACAAATATTTCGTAAATATTTTACAAAATATATCATTAAAAACTTTAATGTCATTTTAAAAGCAAACAGAACAACGAAATAAAGAACTGTAAATGCAGTTTTACACCATTTGATCTCTACTTTCAGACGTATGTTTTCCGGATTATGTTAAATATTGGCTGTCGAACGGTGTAAGCAATAAAATATTAGTTTTTGTCATAAAATACTTGTTAATAAATCAAACATTATGGCGAATTTAAAAACCAGCACATGAAAATTTATGTTTATTAACAGGGAAACCAAAAATATGCTCTAAAAAACACGTTTTATGCGCTTAAAAAATGCCCTTAAAAACGGAAAATATGCTCTAAAAACAATAAAAATATGCTCTTAAAAAAATTTATGTCACTTTTTTTGTTGTGTTTTTTTACAATTTGTTAGAGAATAGACCCTCCAAATACCGTTATGTGCGATAGTAAGAGGGTTAAATATGTTCTACAAAAATATTTTCCTTAATGTTTTCTGCCAAGTTGCTGACTCTAAAGAAAACATAGTTTCATATACCGATATGAAGCAAGAACAGACCAAATGGGAATCAATCGTCACAATTCCGTAATTGTTAAAAAAAAAACATTCTCGTTGGATAAAAAATTTAAAAATACATGTTGTCATAAAAAAAATTGGAAAAGAATGCTGTAAAAATTAAAAAAAAAAATGCTCTAAAAATGTAAAAATATGCTCTAAAAAGTGGAAAAATGCTCTAAAAATTGAAAATATGCTCTAAAAATATGCTCTTATACTAAAATATGCTCTTAAACCTAAAATATGCAAAAATATGCTCTTATGGCTAAAATATGCAAAAATATGCTCTAACAAATCGATGCCAGATTTCTTAAAAACTTCTGAAATGGATAAATACCTTACCCATTTATCAATAAAATGCACAGGAAAAAACATGATACTGCATATTTTTGGTTTCCCTGTTTATTAAGAATAAAAAAGAAAATATGCATATCAGAAATAAAACTTCAAATTTTAAAAAGAATTTTTGTAACAAATTATATTTTGATTTCTTATTTACTAATTTATTCTTTAATATGCATTTTTAAGTTACAAGTGTTAAAAAATATGCATTTAATATAAAATATGCAAAAATATGAATTTTCACCTAAATATGCAAAATATGCATTTCTAGCAATATATCCCAAAATCTGAAAAAAATGTGAGTATTTATTTGTTCGATAAATATTTTGTCCATTTAATTTTTAGATTATTGACAAAAACATGCATTTTCATGAAAATCACAGCCCTGGCGATTACATTATTATTAATAAAACAAATTTGTATTTTGAAAAATGAAAATTTAGATAAAAAGTTAATTTTGCCTAATTAAGCGTACTGTTAAACATTTTTTTTTTAGAAATTTAAAATAATTTAATTAAAAACAAGTAAGAAAGTTATAGTCGGTCAAGACCGACCATATGATACCCTACACCAGTGTTTTCCGAAAAGTGGGTCCCAAGTCCAAACATGGACCGATTGGATCTATCTTTTGTTAGATCTTTATTAAGTGTAGAAAACACAAACAGATCAAGTTTTAGTGGAATTGGTTTGTTTTTTGCCAATAGACCGATTTAGCTGAATATCGGTCGAAATTTGTATATTGGGGACTAAGTCCAAAAATGGTCCAATTATATTCAGATTTGATTAGGTTACTAAAGTACACGTTTAACACATACAAGTAAAATTTTTATCAAATATTTCCATTTATATGAATTTGAGGGAATTATGTGAATATTGGGAGGGTGGTTTGTATGGGGACTACGAGAAGGACTGACCCGATTCCTTTGAAATTTAAAATGATGATTTGTGCGTATAAAATTTGATTACCTGTTAAATTTCAAAACGGTACCTATTATAATACGGTTATTAGAGTCATTTAAGCCTAATCCAACGGGTGCGTTTGTATGGCGGCTAGGTCTTAACATGGACCGATTTTTTCCAATTTCAACAGGCTTCGTCCTTGGGCCAAAAGATGCTTAATTTTCAAATTTTAAGTCAATTGATTGAAAACTGCAACCTGTATCGTGCTTAAACCGATTGATGAACAGAAATTAAAGTCTGGCAAGACCGCACTTACACTCAAAATAATTCTACAGTAAAAGGTTTAGTAAGTGATTTTGTACAAAAATCTACTAATTATTTACTAATTTTAGTATCTTCAAAGTACTAAAGTTAGTAATTTTTACTGGTTTTCAATAAATTTAGTAAAATATTTTAGTATTGGTTACCAATTTCTGCACTTGGTCAATTTTAACTAAAATTTAGTTAAATTTTTAGTATTAAATACCCACGTTTTTTTTTAGATGTACATAATTTAACAAATTTTCAAAAATGTTCTATATCTGGAGGAAAAAGTCTAAGATTCAAACACATTTTTCCTATAGAAAATGTCTCAAATGTAAAGAACAAGTTTTAGATTCTAAGACACTTTTCCAATAGAAAAAGTCACAATTTTTTTTCCAATAATCTGAGACTTTTTCTGTAGGAAAAGTATTTTAGAATCTGAGACTTTTTCTATAGGAAAAATGTCTCTGAATCTCAGATGTTTTCTTTAGGGAAAATGCCTCAAAATCAGAAACTTATTCTATGGGAAAAATGTCTCCGAATCTATAGAAAAAATGTCTTAAACTCTAACATTTATTTTTCCCTAGGAAAAATGTCTAAGAATATGAGACTTTTTCTATAAGAAAATGTGTCTTATAGTCTGCGAATTTTTCTATGGGATAGTTGTGTCAGAATATGAAACTTTTTCTATTGGAAAAATCTCTCACAATCTGAGACTTTTTCTATAGAAAAAATGTCTCAGAATTTGATACTCCTTCTGTAGGAAAAATGTCTCAGAGTCTAAGTATTCTTAGAATCTAAGATTTTTAACCTGATAATGTTTTAGGCTTGCGTTTAATTTAAAAAATGATGAAGGACGCTACCTCAGTTTGACTATATAAGCTACCGACTAGCAAAAAAGCAAATAAGAATTACTATTTTCATTTTCTTAAAACCAAAAAGGTTTGTAACTTCGATTTGTAACTTGGATAATAATTCGCCTGCTGGTGAATAAACCCGTTTTTCACCAGCTGGTGAATAAAAGTAACATAATTATTTTTCAACAACATTTTTTTTTTTTCATAAAGTTTTTTTTGTATTCAAATTTAGTTTTTTTTTCATCAAATTTTGTTCTCATCAATTTTTTTTTTTCAGAATTTTTTTTTTTCATATTTTTTTTTTATAATTTTTTTTTTCACCAATTTTTTATTTATTTATTTTTGCATAATTGTTTTTTTTTTCTTTTTTCATCAATTTTTTTTTTTTTCAATTTTTTTTTTCATCAATTTTTTTTTTCATAAATTTTTTTTCCATCAAGTTTTTATTTTTTTACGTGAAATTTTTTTTTCATTAGATTTTTGTTATCAAATTTTTATATTTTTTTCGTCACTTTTTTTTATCAAATTTTTTATTACATCAAATTGTTATTTTCGTAATTTTTTTTTTATAAAATTTTTTTGTTCATTTTTATACCCTCCACTTAGTGAAAGAGGGTATATATAAGTTTGTCATTCCGTTTGTAACTCATCGAAATATCGGTCTGGGACCCCATAAAGTATATGGGGGTTTTCGTGTCAACTGACACAACTTTTGAAACCGATGTCTTCCGATCGGGGTGAAATTTGCACCAAGGTTAGTCCTATTGGATAGTAGTTCAGACACAATTTTTCAACGAGATCGGTCAAGAACTCTCTGAGTTAGAGGGGGTCGAAATTTGACATTTTGGCCAAAGAGGTGTTGATTCTCATCCATGTAACTTCTTACCTATTGTTTTTAGCAAAATGTGTCCCAAAGAGTTTAGATAGCTATTTCTTCAGTCTTTCGAAAAAAAAATATAAAAAAAATAAAAAAAAATTTTTTGATTTTTTTTCTTAAAAATCCAAAACTTTTTTGACTTTTTCCTCAAATTGGGCCTTTTTTTTTTGATTCAAAAGAAAGCTTAGGTGATTTCCTTTAAAAGCTGTGGGGTCGCTTAGTGGGATGCGAGTGGGATATTTATGAAAATTTTTTTTTTTAACTTTGGAACACAAAAAACGGTTCTTCAATTTGCACTATTAGGCGTGGGATAGCTAACCAGTTTTCGATTTCGATCCGCGATAATTTTTTTAAGGTTCGAAAAAGAAAGCACGAGCCAAAAAATGGGGGCGGTGGGGAGGGGCCATATGGCCCCTCATTGGGGTCAAAGTTGGGCGTAAAGAGGTAAAAATCCTCAAAAGCCCCAAAACTCCCCTAGAAACGCCCCTGGAGGGGTGCAATGTGAGACCGACCTCCAATAATTTTCTGCCCCCAACATTTTTCCTGAACATACCTTACCTATATTTCCACTTCCTAAGGGGGCTCCCATACAAAACATTTTTAAAAAATTTGATCCTACCATTCTAACTTACCCTAAAGTGCCCCTGGTGGGGCCAAATGTATGACCGACCTCCATTATTTTATTAATTCCAACATTGTAGGAATTAATAATTAATAGGTATGTTTGCAAAAAATGTTGGAATTAATAAAATAATGGAGGTCGGTCATACATTTGGCCCCACTAGGGGCACTTTAGGGTAAACAAGTATTTAAACAAGTACGAACATATTTTTTTGACAAAAAAAGAAAAAAATCGCGAACTTTTTTTTACCAAATTTTTTTTTTCGCGGAATTTTTTTTTTGCAAAAGTAATTTCCTTTTAAAAAAACTTTTTTGGAATAATCTTTTTGAAATTGTGGAGGGTATCACTACATTCGGCAAGGCCGAATTTAACTTTTTTACTTGTTTTTCATCAATTCTTTTTTTTTTCGTCAAATTTTTTTTACATAATTTTTTTTCATCTAATTTTTTTAATCAAATTTTTTATTACATCAAATTGTTTTTTATCAATTTTTGTTCCTCATCAAAAAAAATTTTTTTTTCGTAATTTTTTTATACCCACCAACCACAGTATGTCATTCCGTATGTAACGCATCGAAATATCCGTCGGAGACCCCATAAAGTAAATATATTATTGACCCATGATCGATTCTAAGACATTCTATTAATGTCCGCCTGCCCGTCCGTCCGTCTGTCTGTAGATAACACATGAAAAAAAAAGTTTGGCACAAATATGTCTCATGTTCAGGATAAGTTCGTGAATGGGCAGAATCGGGCCAGGGGGAAAAAGTCCCCCCCTTGAAGAACTGAACCAAATTAAAAACAATACACCTTTTTTACACTTTTGTGTTAAATAAATGAAACATTTGGTATATCTATCCCAATTGAAAGGTGCTCTCAACATCTCCCTCTGACCCCATCATCCCCCCCCCCCCCCAAAAAAAAACGCCCCTGACAAAATTTGTTTTTATTTTTTTTTACATGTTGGAGGGTATAAAAGATTTGGCACAGCTGAATTTAACACTCTCACTTGTTTTCATTAAAATTTTATCAATTTTTTTTTTTTTTCAAAAAAAATTTTTGTTTTCATCAAAATTTTTTTATAAAATTTTTTTTTTCTTCATCAAAAACTTTTTTTCATCACTCAAAAAATTATGTCATTAACTGTTTGTAGTTTATTTAAAAAGTTTTCCGTTTAGTCGTTTTTAAAAGAAAAAACATTTGTTTGATGTTCAGTTTTTATTAATGACTACTTCAGTCCTTTGTTTCAAAAATAACACACTAAAAAATAAAGACTTTCATTAACATTTAATTTTTAAAGTCATTTATTTTTGTTCTGTAAGTAAAAACTACTGATTATTCTTTTGATTTTTAATGATTTGTGTAAGTAATTTTTTTTTAAATTGTTGGTATTTTTTAATGAAATATCATTAGTTTTTACCTACACAAGTCAGTTTTTTTTTTGTAGAAAAAAAAAAATCAAAAAATTATTTATAGAAATATAAAAACATATTTGTATCAAGTGACTTTGGCACGATGGGTAGAGTGTCTGGCCAGAATGTAGTTGATTGCGGGATCGATTCCCCAAAAATTTTATTAAAAATTTTTAAAAAAATATTTCAATAAAAAATTGTAAAAAATTACCTACGAAATCATTTATTTTTATTGTTTTCGTAGGTTATTTTTTTGAAATTTGTTGGTAAAAATAACAGAACTATCATTAATTTTTAATGTTTTCGTTGGTTATTTTTTTCGAATTTGTTGGTAAAAAAGAGTGAAAAACGTAATTTTTTAATGTTTAATGTTATTTTAGAAAATTTTGTCAACAGTAAAAAATAAATATTGATGTTTGTTAAAACAAATGAATAATTACTGGGATGGTTTTCAATTGTTTATTCACTGGTTTTAAGTGTGTTTTTCATTTGTTTTTGCCTACAAAATATTTTGAGTGATAAAACATTTTGTTTTAATCAATTTTTTTTATCATAATTTTCTTTTTTGTAAAAAAAAATAGTTTTTTGTAAAAAAAATATTTTTTTTACTAAAACTACTTTTTCACCAAGTCTAAACTTTTGACATAAAAATGTTCCATTTGTTTAACAAATGTACAAAAAAACAAGTGAGAGTGTTAAATTCTTCGGTGCCGAATCTTTTATACTCTCCAAAATGTAAAAACATTTTTTTGCACTTAAGTAATACACTCATTTGCCAAATTTACAGCTCTTTTGGTTTGGACTGCATCTTGATTTCCACAGACAGATGGACGGATGTATATAGCTAGAGTATCTTAGAAATGGATCAATAATATAGAAATTTAATGGGGTCCTCGACCGATATTTCAACTCGTTTTTCATGGAATAGCAAATGAATATAACATTATATTTTCTAAAAAAAAAAACTTTGCTTTGGCAAGTACACTCAAATCTTCAGCAAGACATTATCATGATTTAATGTTTTGGGCAAGAGTACAAAATTTGCAGGCATTTTTGTTTTGGAGACGTGTCTAATAGTGACATATTTTGTCAGTATTTTTTTATTGTTTTTTTTGTTAGTTACAAAGTATTTTAAGTGAAAAAACTAAAAATTGGTGTAAAAAAAGTTTGAATGAAAAAAAAATCGAATGAAAAAAATATTAAAAAATATTTTTGCACTTCGTTCTTCGTTCTATTTCATTTCGTTCCCACATCCAAATCGTTTCATGTAGGTTTCATTCCCTCATTCTACTGTCTGTATCTCAATTTTTTTTAATTTGTAGACTAGTGTAATTGGAAGGTAAATGTTTATGTCACATTCATCAGCTTAAAAATTTTTGCGAAATCACTTATATACGAAATTCTATTTATGACCTAATATTGATAATTCTATCAACTCGATTGAGGCATTTGCTAAAATATTTATGAAACTATGCTATAAATTTCAAATCGATTGTTTTATCTCAAATCCGAAAATGTTTATTACTCATTTCATCAATCTTTATTACTGGTGCATTAGTTAACGAATAATCTAACAAATAAGAAGCAATTGTGAATTGTTTTTTTTTGAGTCATAACTGATTATTTAATACCCTACACCAAGTCTTTGTTTGATGGTTAACACATTAGCCTATATGTTGGCGATTATTTGTTAGTATAGGGTATTTTAAATTTTAATGTAAATAATATGAAAAATTTTTGAATATTAGCCAAAAATGACGACAACATAACAATAAACCGGCATCATCAGCCTCATCAATGTGTATAATGAATAGATAAAATAATATGACTATAAATAAAATGGCAACATCATCGGCATAAAACGTACCTACAACAATACACTACTTAATTGGCTAATAAATGTTTTGTCAGTTTATAAAGCAACAAAAAAAATTAAAGAATGAAAATTTAAAATAAAATAAATAATCAACAATATGTAGATAAATCAATCATTAAAGTATTAGAAGATAGATAAATAAAATAAAAAAAACACCGAACAATTTTAAACACGTGAGTAAATAATAGGTAATATACGGAAATATATGGAAATTTAAAAGTTTTTAATGTATATGAAAACCACGGCTAATAAAAATATTTTCTTTTGAAATACCGAATAAAATTATATAAATAATTTAATAAATAAACAATTAGTCTAAGAATAATTAGTTTTTAAAGTTTATTCACATTATTAGTCACTCACTGAACATGATAGAAAACATATGCCAAAAGAATTATTTTTTTTTTTTAATTTTTTCGTTGAAATCAAAGTGAAGATAAACAATTATTTTAGATTGTAATGTTTGTTCTATGAAATTGTTTTTGCAGAAAAAAAAAAAAAACATTTTGTGATTTCCCTGGATGACGAATTTTATTAAATTAGGTAAACTATTTATGAAGCCACTTACCTTTAAATAAGTTTTGCCAAGGTCAGAGTCAAAACTGTACAAAATTGGAAATGAACTAAAAGGAACGTATGTCAGGTTTCATTCTATCAATGAAATGTGTATCATTGAAGTTTGGAGTTCTGAAAAGTTTCATAACAATATTGAACATTTTCAGAGAAAATGTAAATTGGGTTTTATGAACATTTTTTGTTGTCTGATCCTGTTTTTTTTTTAGTATAAGAATTTTTATGAAAAAAAAAACGTGATGATGGAAAAAACAAGATCAGATTTAAAACTAACAAAATATAAGGGAAATCAAAAGCAACATAATTTTTATGATCAAATTTCATTAAGAATAAGCTAAAAAATTTAAATTTGAAGAATTTATTATTATAAAACGAATCTACTTAGTTTTCATTATTAATAAATAATTAATAAAACTATGAAATATAATGAAGCAAAGTTAATGAAATTATTTCACAGCATGTGTGAAATTTCATAAAGCATGTAAAATAATTGATTACTGTAATGAAAACAAGTAAAAAAAGTTATTGTCGGTCAAGACCGACCATATGATACCCTACACCAGTGTTTTTCGGAAAATGGGTCCCAAGTCCAAACATGGACGGCTTGGGTCTTTCTTTTGTTAGATCTTTATTTAGTGTAGAAAACACACACAGATCAAATTTTAGTGGAATTGGTTTATTTTGTTGCCAATATACCGATTGAACTGAATATCGGTCGAAATTTTGATATGGGGGACTAACAATAAGTCCAAAAATGGTCCAATTATATTCCAATTTGATTTGGTTAAAAAAGTACACGTTTAACACCTAAAAATAAATTTTTTATCAAATATTTCCATTTTTAGGAATTTTGAGGGAATTATGTGAATATGGGGGGGGGTGGTTTGTATGGGTACTACCAGAAGGACTGACCCGATTCCTTTGAATGATGATTCGTGCATACAAAATTTGATTATCTGTAAAATTTCAAAGCGATATCTATTAAATTACAGTTATTAGAGTCATTTAAGCCAAATTCAAAGGTGGCGTTTGTATGGGGGCTAGGTCTGAACATGGACCGATTTTTTTCAATTTCAATAGGCTTCGTCCTTGGGCCAAAAGATGCTTAAGTTTTAAATTTCAATTGGTTTAAAATTTCGAATTGTATCGTGCTTAAACCGATAGATGTACAGACGGACGGACATCGCAAAATCGACTCAAAAAGTGATTCTGGGTCGTTCGTTATACTTGAAGGTAGGTCTAGGACCAATATTTCGGGTAGTTAAAAACATCAGCACAAACTCATTATACCCTGTACCACAGAGTGGTGTAGGGTAAAAAAATTTAGATTTTTTTTTAACAATTTCTGAAGTAAAAAAGCAATTTTTTTTTTTCAAATTTCAAATAGCATTATCTTGAAAACCGTTCGATCTATTTAGACCGATTTTTTTGTGATATTCGTGTTCAGTGCATCCAATTAATAAATATGAGTTATCGAAATATACATATGGACAATTGTCATTAACTTTTAACACTTATGATATTCTGTTAATTTTGCAATAACTTTTAAATTTGTAAATTAGGTGGTACCTGTGAATAAAGATAAGTTAAGGGAACCTTAAAGAGTAATTGTGCAAAGGTATAGCGCAAAAGGTCTCATTAGTTCATGATACACTCACGAAATTTTTCGTCCAATGTTTCATATTGTTGGGTGCGTTAAAGCTATTACTCCAAAAATAATATCGCTTAATCAGTAGACTTGGGCAATTATTTGGTGTAGGTTCAGTGGATGTGCCATCAATAAGAAAAGAGTTATATGGACTTAAATCTTTGATACCGATTTTTTTCAATTTTCAATTTTTCGAGGTTTTTTGATTGTAGCTTTTTGATTGTAGCTTTTGGTGCAAAATGTAATTTCAAAATTCAAATACACATGGTAAAAGCCCTTGTAAATACGCATAATCTGAGCTTAATTCGAGTGATGTGCTCGCAATGGTTACGAAGCTACTGCTCTCCAAAGATGGGAAGAAAAAGCGTGAATTTTTTAAAAAGTCTGTTTTTTGCGAGGCACACTCCCAGTTTTATTCCATATAGTTCCGAATGCGTTGTAAACTTTATATTTTACCATTTCCCACTTGATTTACAAACGCACCCAAAAAAAATTCAATTGCAAAAATTTTATGAGCTTTTTAAATTTTTTAGCAAAATTTTGATATTTTAGTTTTGCATTATTTGACAGCCAGATGTGCATGGCTGAAAGTTGAACATGTAGAAACAATGGTATGTGCAAATATAATAAATCATGGAAACCAACATTGATCAAAAGTTAATATTGGCGAATTCCGCGGTGTTTTTCAGATTTCACTTTTTTGTAAGGCACATCCAGGCCGCTTATAGAAATTGGTCGGTGAAAGGTGCGTTTGGTAGTCTTTTTAATGCTCTATCTTCAATTAATTCGCACCCGAAAAAATTTAACGTTTAAGTGGTTTTTCGGTGGTTTTAGATTTTTGATACTTTTAAATTTAATGGTTATATAAAATCTTACATTTCTTAAAAAAGTAGAAAAGAAATTTTTTTTTGATAGATTTTGACATGTCTTATTCGAATAATATTTCAAAATTAGTCCATTGATTTTTGCAGTCGCGAAAATCGCGAAAAATTGCTAAAATTTTTTATAACCTTAATAATATTAATAATAACGTTGAATTATTTCGTAATGACCTTAATATTATCATTATTAATCATACTTTGAATAGTTTCAATATTCAGTGAAGGACAACACTGTTAAATCAGACAAAAAAAAATCAAAAATTATTAATTTTTTTTTTTTTCAAAATGATCCCTTTAAACTACTGCTGTTTCTTACCTATTAGAGATAGAATAATAGTGTTAACCAAGAATTTGTTGAGATTTTTTTAATGCATTTGGTAATATTTTTCTAAAAAAAATTAAACCGCGGGGAAAATTTTTATTTTCAAAATATTGGAAAATGTGCCGAAAAAAATTGGTTTAATGCAAATATCTCGATATTTAGCAAAGATTTTATGCATGTGTATTTTAGCTCTAGGTAAGCATAATACAAAATGGTACGTTTGGTAAACATCGGATAAAAAATTTAATTTTGGCAATTTTTTTAAAAATGTTAACTTTAAACCGCCATAGTTTTGGGTGCGATCGTTCAAATTAATGCACGCGGACGGATTTGAATTGCTTAATTATAATGTTATTAACCTACAAAGACTTATCAATGTGGCACGAAAAAAAATCGACATCTTTTTTTTTGAAATATTAAAAGTTATTGACAATTGGTCATATATAATTTTTTTTTTTATCTTTTCAAACCTTGAAAACTTTGGGGTTAATTTAATCCGATTGGCCTTAAATTAAAATAGATCTTATTTTTAGGTCCGGACACTCATTTAACCGGTGGCCCCTTTCGATCACAGTTTTTAAGAAAATTTTTATCAAAAATTCTGAGCTTTGATCAAAGAGTGCCATTGGTAAAAATGGTATAATTTGGCCCAAATCAAGTTTAAATGAAAGTGTGTCTCAAGCTCTATGAAATAGTCAATGGAAAAACAAATTTGAGATTAATTTCAAAAAATTTCTTGAACATAAAAAAACACTATTTTTGGAATTCTGGCGATATTTTTAAAACTGCTCGCCCGATATCAGATTTTTTGATATTCGTATTCAGCATGTCAAAAATAATAAAAATAATGTTTTGCAAGATATTTTATTTTTTATTTTTTCATAAATCCAAAATTTTGGTTACAACTTTGATCAAAGGGCGCGAGGGGTTAAAATTATCGAATTGGTGTCATATCTGGATAAAATAAAATACTGTATCAAGCTTTATGAAAGGGTCAATGGAGAGAAATTTTTAGATATTTTTAAAAAAATTCTTGAACGTAGGAAATCCTGCAATTTTATTAATCAAAACATTAGAGTATACAAATTTTAGTTGAGGTTAAGTACCTACATATATTAATCTGTTCAATTTAACCTAAAACCACACCCAAAAAATACAAAAACGAGCAAGCATATTTGTTAAGCTAAATTTTCTATTTTGTTAGTGACCGTTAGATGTCACTTTGCCTATTCACGAAACTAAAGCACATATTTTTAAATTTAAACCTAAATCTCACCAATTTCTCTTTTTCTTTTATTTCAGAATGGTCGATTTTAAAGTACAACAAAGACGTTATCGCAGCAAAGAAAAGACAATTATCTCCACCATATATGGCCCTGTCAAGGGTGTCAAACGTAAATCAATTTACGGTGACGTCTTTTTCTCATTTGAAAAAATTCCATTTGCTAAACCACCCGTAGGAGAGTTAAGATATAAAGCACCACAACCACCAGAGCCCTGGACGGAAGTACGAAGTTGTACATCGGCTGGACCGAAACCATTACAAAAACATTTCGTATTTCAAATGACTGATGGCTCTGAGGATTGTTTATATTTGAATGTATATACCAAAAATGTGAGTTCAAGAAATTGGGTTTTGATAAATTTAAGTAATTAAGGGGCCGATACATAGAAAATAATCATGACTCCATCATAATTAAATTTTTTCCATGTGGTTGTTTTGAACAATCAAAAAAAATTCAAATTATGGTTGACAATTTCAAAAAAATTTAGACCTGCTACCCAGACGATCTTTAGATTGTGTTAACAACCAACGCAGGGAATATAAAGTTAAAAAAAAAAATTGGTAATAACCAGTCATAACTGTAAATAGGCCTGTAAATATATAAAACTGTTACTCTCGGCTCGGATGAATCCATTAATACCCTTTACAATGTCCACAGCAACACTTTGATAGTGTTGCCAACTTATTATCTTAAACAAATTGTTAAAAAAAATTAAAAACTTGTCCTAGACCTAGCTTCGAGCATACTGATCGACTCAGAATCACGTTTTGGGTCGTTTAGGATTTATCAATGCAATCGGTCAATTTTTGGACTTGAGACCCATGTTCTGGCAAGCACTTGTGTAGGATATTATGTGATCGGTCTTGCCGACTATAATTTTTTCCTTTAGAACTTGTTTTATCTCATTTCCCAAATAGTTGTCTTTATTTTAATCAACCCCTTATTTATATTTCTAGCTTGATCCCGTTAAACCTTTACCCGTTATGGTTTGGATATATGGTGGTGGCTTTCAATTCGGCGAAGCCTCCCGAGATCTCTATAGTCCTGATTATTTGCTCAGAGAAGATGTTGTAGTTATATCCATAACCTATAGAGTGGGTCCGTTTGGATTTTTAAGTCTGCAAGATCCCGGTTTTGATATACCCGGCAATGCTGGTCTTAAAGATCAAGTTATGGCTTTGCGTTGGATTAAAGCAAATTGTTCAAGATTCGGTGGTGATCCAAATAATATCACGCTATTTGGTGATAGTGCCGGTGGCGCTTCTGTTCACTACATGATGATAACAGAACAATGTAGAGATCTTTTCCACAAAGCTATATGCATGTCGGGTTCAGTGTTGTCACCTTGGGCTGTAACACCACAACGTAATTGGCCGTATCGTTTGGCTGTAGCGGCTGGTTATACGGGAGACAATAATGAAAAGGAGGTTTTTGAATTTTTAAAAACAGCCAAAGGTTCCGATATAATTAAGGCTAATGAAGATTTATGTACCGATGCTGAGAAAAGAGAACGTATAGGATTTTCTTTTGGTCCCGTCGTAGAACCCTACATAACGGAAAATTGTGTGGTGCCTATTAAACCCATCGAAATGATGAGAACAGCCTGGAGTAATAATATACCCATGATAATTGGTGGGGTTTCAAATGAAGGGCTGCTATTATATACTGGTAAGTTGAAAGAATGTGTATGGATTTAAGAAAAAATTGTGTTAATTAGGGATGCATCTTATTTTAGAAACCAAAAATAATCCCAAATTATTAAATGAACTGGGTGATTGCAGTTATGTAGTGCCATTAGAATTGAATATGGATCGTGATAGCGAACTTTGCAAAGAGTATGGTTATCAATTGAAGACAACCTATTATGGTGATAAAGAAGCTAGTCTGGAAACGTTACATGAATATTTAATGGTAAGTACTACTTTAACACAAAAAACAGCTGTAAAAGCTCTCGTTTGAGTCAAAACAAGAAAGCACTTAAGTAAACTTGAAGATTTTAGAAGAAAAGCTTTTTAAAAGTCTCTAGTTGGTTAGCGATTACACAATAGGGGTCATAAATTTCTAAAGCTTTATATAGTAAAAGCTCTAAGATAACTTTATTATTAACAGAATTTTCCAAAACTTTTGCAAAAGCTTTTTTGTGAAGAAGTTTTATGTTCAGAAAAGTTTGAAAACAAATTTTGAAATTGAACACAATTTGTGCGATTTTAATAAGAAAATTCACATTTCCTCAAAATTTAAAAGGTGATATATTAATTAAAATGGTGATATATTGCAATATTTAAAAACGGATAATTAAATGTTTCGGAAAATAAAGTTTATATAATTACATTTCGTTCCCATTCTATTCCATTTCGTTTCTAGTTAGATATAAAAAGTACTATTTTACACCACTCTAAGCTAACGACTTTTATCTAGCTAACCCTTTTTCACCCTAAAATTTTAAATTTCAAATATGCCCTTCTCTTGGTGTTATTTCTGCTGGGGGATTCTTCAGTCAAATTTAACCCTTCTGGGATTTTAGCTCAATAGCAATATAGCAATTCAATTAAAAAAGTTAAATTCGATCTTGACGAATGTATAGCTACCCTCCAAAGTCTAAAAAAAGATTTTTTGCGAAAAAAAATTCTCTTGAAAAAGAAAAAAATATCCGTAAAAAATTTTTTGGTGAAAAAAAAAAAATCCGCAATTTTTTTTTTTTTTTGTAAACAATAGGTTTGACTTTGGAAAAATACCACTCTTTGTCCAATTCTGTTCACATATGCCAACCAGAAGCCAATTTAAAGCATTTTGTATTTTTAGGTTATGTAGAATAACTAAAATTTACGAGGTGTTCTTATATTTTCGTTCATAACTTCTGCACCGCTGAACCGATTTTGCAATACCAAACAACTTATGACAACAGCAAGTAAATGTGCCAAGTCTGAGTCATATATGTTTAATACTCTGGCCGTGATCACCATTTCCTCAGACGGACAAACAGACGGACATCGCTAGAATGTCTTAGAATCGATCACTGATCAATAATATATACACTTTATGGGGTCTCAGACCGATATTTCGATGAGATACAAACGGACTGACAAAATTATATGTACCCTCTATCACTAACAATAAGTGGAGGGTATAAAATACTGGGTTCCGACGATTGATGGTAGAGGAGACCAAAAAAAGATACACGTGTTTCGGAGTATTGTAAGAAACATCAGAATTTTATTTTGTTTACCAGCCTTGGTCTGTTCTTGCGCCATACCAAACTATGTTATCTTTACATTTGAGGTTTAGGTTATGTTCAGCAACTTTGTAGTAAATATTATGGCAAATATTTTTGTTGAACATATTAACCCTCTATCTCCCCCTCATAGCGGTAATTTTTGGCTCTATCGTAAAAACACCCTGAAAGAGGGGGGATAGCGTTAATGAAATCTTCTACAAAAATAATTTCCATATAGTACATTTTTTTACCCCTTTCACCCCCTTAGAAACAGAATTTCCAAAAATATTTTTTCTGAACGTTTTTTTCACCGAAGGATCCTACATTCAAAATTTTAAGTTTCTGGGACCAATATTTTAAAAAACATAATAAGTACCAAAAGAGGGGTACCTTTTACCCCTCTAAAAAAAGAATTTCCTAAAAGTATTTTTTCCCAAACTGTTTTTTTCATCAAAGGATCCTACATTCCAAATTTCAAGTATGTAGGATAATTATTTAGGATATGAGGCATTCCACACCAACTGTTCCACTACAGAAAAACCATATTGGTTTCAATGGGCTATCATTTGGAAAGTATTCGCCCCTTAGGGTACTATTAAATAACAAAAATAAAATTTAAGATTTTTCAAAAAGTGGGCCTTGGAAGCATGGTCAAAAATTGAAAATTTCAGCATTTTTTGCCTAAGTATCTTTATTTCAATATTTATGCCAATGAAATGAAATACAGTGATGTCTTTAAAATAATTTTTTTTTTATAGATTTTTATATGGGCTATCGATTAAAAAAATAAAAATTGGAAAATTTTCAGAAGAAGTTCTGAATATTTAAAATTTAAATTTAAACTTTTTTTATCAAAAAACATGCCACAATTTTTTTTTTTACATGTTCAAAAAATAGTTAAGGTGTATATCTATCTGTTCTGAAATTTTCAGAGAGGTTTTTTGCCTTGTTTTCGAGAAAAAAAATGTTGAACATTGCACTATGCTTATAATTTACAACAATGGGGTATATTACGTATGCGAATGAGTAATATTAACTCTTAAAAAACATTTAAAATAGAGATGTGATCGTGGGTAAGTTTTTTTTACTATCACGAACTCTCACTAAGGAAATTATTTTAATCACTCATTATCATTAATTTTGCTCACGCTCAGTCACGCTCACGTGAGTATCGTGCCCGTGACAACATTTTTTTCTACTCACGTGAGCGTACGTGAACGTGAGGAAAATTAAAAATCGTGCGTGACTAAATCTTTTCCTTCGTGACCAAAACCTCACCCACGAAAACATCTCTATTTAAATGTTTTTTAAGAGTTAATATTACTCATTCGCATACGTAATATACCCCATTATTGTAAATTATAAGCATAGTGCAATGTTCAACATTTTTTTTCTCGAAAACAAAGAAAAAAACATCTCTGAAAATTTCAGAACAGATAGATATACACCTTAACTAATTTTTAAACATTTAAAAAAGAAATAAAATTGTGGCATGTTTTTTGATAAATAAAGTTTAAGTTTAAATTTAAAAAATTCAGAACTTCTTCTGAAAATTTTCTAATTTTTATTTTTTTAATCGATAGCCCATAAAAAAATCTATAAAAAACTTTTATTTTAAAGACATCACTGTGTTTGACTAATTTTGCATAAATATTTAAATAAAGGTACTAAGGCAAAAAATTCAGATATTTTCAATATTTGACCATGCCCACAAAGCCCACTTTTAGAAAAAAATGAAATTTTATTTGTGTTATTTAATAGTGACCTAAGGGCGAATACTCTGCAATTGATTTCATATTGACACGACATCACTTTTTTTTTGCTGAACATTTGGTGTGGAATGCCTCATATATGTTTAAAAAGTACCAACTGTGCACTTTTTTTAACCATTTTACGGCCCATAAAAATTGAATTTACAAAAACTACTTGTTCCAAAATGTTTTTTTAATGAACATTTCAAATATCAAGTTTCTACGAACATTATTTTACAAATATAAAAAGTACAAAAATACCCTTGGATTTTAAAAATTTACTTTTCCAGAATGTTTTTTTCAACGAGGTATCCTACATTCTTAATTTCATGTTTCTTTTACCATTATTTCAGGAAGTAAAAAAAAAGTACCAAAAGTATACCTTTTATCCATATTACCCTCTAGAATCAACACTGGAAAAAACCTAGGCGTGGCGGATCTCTTTTCCGTTAGGTAGATTCCATATTTTAAGTTTCTAGGATCATTATTTCAGGAAATATAAAAAAAAAATATTTTTTTTTTTAAGGTTTTGATGATTCTGATCCAAATTTTTTTAATTTTTGCCTGAAGATGACCTTATTTTTTTTTTTAATTTTCCCCGTCATCAGGTTCTCTATAAGCATCATTCTAGGGGTGTGGTCAACAAAAATTCCAAAATTTCCTGATTTCGGGACATGCTACTATACATATTTACTGAAATCATTTCTAAGAGCTTTGTCAGGAATCTTTTATATACATAAAAGTTATATTAAATATAAATTTAGATGCTATGTTATAAGCATCATTTTGGGGGTGTGCCCTACAGAAATTCAAAAATTTCCTGTTTCGGGACATGCTACTAGACATATTTACTGAAATCATTCCTAAGAGCTTTGTCAGGAAGCTTTTATATACATAAAAGTATTATAAAATATAAATTTAGTTATAAATTGATCATAAGAATTAATTCCATTCCATAAATTCTTTTAAAAAAATTCTATGTTCAAGATTTAGATAAAAGCATTTTCAAAGCTCATTTAGGCTAACACACTTCCTAGGATCTAATTGTTGTTCTATTTTCTAAAGAATTCTTTTTAATAAAATTTTCATTTATCTTTCTTTCTAGATGGTTTCCCATGAATATTTTTGGTTCCCCATCTATCGAACAGTATTGTCACGTTTGGAATATGCCACCAGCTCACCCACCTATTTATATCGTTTTGATTTTGATTCAAAACACTTTAATCATTTGCGTATTCTTAGTTGTGGTAAAAAAGTACGTGGCACATGTCACGGTGATGATCTCTCCTATTTATTTTACAATTCCGTGGCACGCAAACTGAAGAAGCATACTAAGGAATTTAAATGTATAGAACGGCTGGTGGGTATGTGGACACATTTTGCTGCTCATGGTCATCCTAATTATGATCCAGAACATATTGATTTGTGGCAACCGATATCAGCAGCTGCTTTAGAGAAGAGACAAATAAAGTGCCTTAATATAACGGATGAATTGAAGGTGATTGATGTGCCAGAATTGAAAAAGTTAATGGTATGGGAAAGCTTTTATACGCGCAACGAATTGCTATGATCGATTTCTGGACGTTATTGTTTTGGAACATAATAAAATATTGGGTAAAATTGAAATAAAATTTTTTTAGACTTTCTTTTTTTGAATAACAAGAAAAGTGAAGTTTTTTGTATATGAAGGCTTTTAACTTTTAACAAAAGCTTTCGAATTAAGATAAATGACGAATATTAAGTAGTATCTTGCCATTTTATTTGTTAATTTTTTATAATTTTTTTTTTTTAATTTTAAAAAGCTTTTTAAAAGTTTTAGGTAGATTTGTTATAAAAGCTTATTTTGATTATAAATTTAATTTTTCTTGTAGAAGACAGCTTAAGAATAATGTAAAAATATTTTTTTATTTCATTTTTTGTTTAACTCGCGCCGCTAGCGAAAAAAGAAAAAATGTTTTGTGGTATCGCTATGGACTAAAAGGTCTATGCGAGGTGTAAATCGTACACCGCCACCCTAACCTAACCTTGTAAAGCTTTTGGGAATGTCATTTTATAATTCTTATTTAATCTAAACAAATGATGTGATTCATATTTAAAAATATTGCCAGAGCTTTTTTAATGTAAAATTTAAGATTATTTAACAAATCATAATCAGAAATTTATATCTGAAAATCTAGCTGGACTGGAAAATAAAGCTTTAATATAGTAAGTTTTAGATTTCCCAAAACTTTATCTTCTTGTAGGGATTTTCTAGAAAATTTTAAAATATAATTTAAGTTTTAAATTTTTTTTTCGAAAAACCATGGCTTTTGTAAAAAAGAAAAAAAGCTTTTGTAAAAAAGTAAAAAAGCTTTTGTAAAAAGGTTTTTGTAAAAATGTAAAAAAGCTTTTGTAAAAAGGCTTTTGTAAAAATGTAAAAAAGCTTTTGTAAAATTCTTTTGTAAAAAGCTTTTGTAAAAAGCTTTTGTAAAAAAGCTTTTATAAAAAAGTAAAAAGCTTTTGAAATAGTAAAAAAAAACTTTTGAAATATGATTAATGACGAATTTTAAATTAAATTTTTATTTTTCTGCAATTTCAAAAAACTTTTTGAGATTTTGAACTAGTTTTTTGATAAAAGCTTTTTTTGAAAATACATTTCGTTAAAGGAAAATTTCAGCATAATTTCTCATGCAATTTTTTTTAGAATTTTTAGAAAGACAATTTATCATTCTGATTTAATCCATACAAATGATGTGATTCATATCTTATAATATAGTTAGAGCTTTTTTTTATTTATTTAAGACCATATGTCAAAACATTATCACCAATATAATTCTGGAAATCTTTCTTAAATTAACAAGTAAACAATTATAAAATATACAAATATTTTGTACTAAAAAGCTTGAATATAAAGCTTTTGTTTAAGTTATGAATTGCTCAAAACTTTTGTTGTCTTTTGCCAGGCATTTTTTAGGAAAATTTCAAATGTAATTTAAATTTTGAAATTTTCGGCATAGAAGCCAACTTTTTGTCAACAAACTCGAAAGTAACAGCAAGCCAAAAAAATAACCGTATAAGAAGAAGTCAACAAATTTATTTTAAACTTAAAAGCTTTAAAAAATAAGTTGAAGCTTAAAGAAATATCGACAATTTTTCGCGGAAATATTTAAATGTAGACGTTTTTAATGAAAGTAACAATTTTCTGAAAAAAAGAAAATCTAAAGTTGAACAACTTACAATATTCAAAAAAGTTTATGAAAAATTTAGTACATTAAGCTCGTCGGTTTTTCCAACAGCACAAATTGTTGTTAAATCATAGAATTGAAGGTGAATTTGATATGGATCGATGTTTTTTGATTGAAGTTTTTAAACAGAACTTCTAAAAAGCTTTTCAAGCTCCAATTGTCTTAGAGTTTTTAAAAACTAAATCAAGTTCTTTTTTTATTTTTATTTTAAAAAACCAAAGAGCTTTTATTAAATTTTTTGTTCAACCTAAAACCTTTTCAAAAAAAGTTTTTAAGATTAAAAAAAAAAAATTGTTTAAAAATTACGAAAGAGCCAAAAACTAAAAAGAAGATAATAAATTTGTTTGAACTTAAAAGCTTTAAAACATAAGTTAAAGATTTAAGAAATATACTACTTAAAATAAATATTACAGCGGTAATTGCTCGTGTATTCAAAAAAGTATATGAAAAATATAATATATGAAGCTCATCGGTTTTGGCAAGAGCACAAACTTATGATGAATCATACATTGATGGTGAAATTAATATTCTATCGTTTGATGATTTTTGATTAAAGTTCTTAAACAGAAATTTTGAAAAGCTCTTCAAATCTGCCATTGTCTTTGAGCTTTTATAAACTAAACCAGCTTTTTATTCTAAAATTTAATTTTTCAAATACAACAAGCTTTTATTACAATTTTAACCTAAAACTTTAAAAAAAAAGCTTTTAAGCTTAGAAACAATTTATTAAAAAAAGTAATCTTAAGTGTAGGTATATCTAACTTTTGGAATGTTATAAGACAAGAAATTGTGATTTTTGATCGAACTAATATGTTGCTTTTAAGGAAAATAATGTTATTGACAAATTAAAAAAAAAACAATTAAAGCTTAACTAAAGAATAATTGTATATTTTTATTAAAAACAAAATGAAGACGCAACTTAAGTACCTTGGAATGATTAAAGTAAAAAAAAAACAGAAACTTTGCTATTTCACAAAAAACACTAAAAGAACACAAGTTTCCTCTAAAAATCTAAATAACTAATTATGGTCTAATTAGTTTTAGTTTTTTAATCCAAATCTCTTCCTATACTATTACTATTTTCTTCACTACATAAATTTCAGTTTAAGATATTTTAATAAAATTTTAAAAATAATTAATTTTTATTTAAATTTACAAAAATATATATCTAGATATCCCATTAGTTACCATTTAGAAAATTACCTAAGGCCATAATATTTTTTTTTGTTAATTTCCAATTTTTAATTTTAAGGCTTATTATGTATGAAAGATAAAGCTAAAAATTCTATCTTTAACTTGTTAATATATTTAAATTGTTATTTTATTTATTAAGTATTTTTAAAAGTTAACTAACAAAAGAAAACCAACAACCCTCCGTCAATAATTTAAAACAGAATTTAAAAAAAATCATCTTTATTAAACAATAAACTTAAAGCCAAACTATTGTAACAAAGAACTCCGTTAATATAAACCAATTTTATTATTGTACAATATTTTTTTATAAAAATATTTTCGTTCATTAACTCAAACATTAAGAAAAATTCCAATATGCACCCTCAATTTATAAATGTATATTTTTTTTGTAAAGCAAATATTGAACGAAATGGTTAATCCAATAAAATGTATCAGGTTAAAAAATTAAATTTGAAATTTAAGAAAATTTAAGAAATAAAGCATAACAAATTCTATTATGAAAGTATAAATTATGAAATATGTGTTTTATTTTCAAGCAATGTAATTGATAAGTTGGAAGTATACCCAGGCAGAAAACTACAATGGCAGCAGCACTGTGGACGGTCGTAGGAGCGTTCTGTGTACCATCTTTAAAGCTCTTCCAGAAGATCAGAATGATAACATCGATCTTCGCTAGCTTACAGCGTTTTAAAAGATATTCAAAACAGTGCTTTGATAACGTTTTATAAAAAGTCATCAAAGCGTGTGGACCAAGCCATCAAAACCCATTTTTTTTTTTTTAAATGAAAAAGTGTATGTTAAAGTTAAACATATTTTTATACCCTCCACTTAGTGAAAGAGGGTATATATAAGTTTGTCATTCCGTTTGTAACTCATCGAAATATCGATCTGGGACCCCATAAAGTATATATATTCATGATGCCCGATCGATTTTAAGACATTCTAGCGATGTCCGTCTGTCCGTCTGTCCGTCTGTCCGTCTGTCCGTCTGTCCGTCTGTCCGTCTGTCCGTCTGTCCGTCTGTCCGTCTGTCCGTCTGTCTGTCTGTTGAAAATGCTGTCGCGGACAAAATATTGCACAGAGATGACTGAAACTTAACATATTTATTGGAAGTTCTCCCGAGAAGTTTGGTGTTGCATTTGAGCGATATCGGTTCAGCGGTTCAAAAGTTATGAACGAAAATGTAAGCACACCACCAAAATTTCAGTACATTCAACATAACCTAAAAATACAAAATGCTTTAATTCGGCTTCTGGTTGACATATGTGAACATAATTGAACACCAAATGGTATTTAAACAGGTTCGAACATATTTTTTGACAAAAAAAGAAAAAAATCGCGGATTTTTTTTTACCAAAATTTTTTTTCGCGGAAATTTTTTTTTTTCAAAAAACACATTTTTTTCAAAAGTAATTTCCTTTTAAATAAAGTTTTTTGCAATAATCTTTTTGACATTGTGGAGGGTATCCTACATTCGGCAAGGCCGAATTTAACTTTTTTACTTGTTTTTTAATAAAATTCCCAATAAAATTGTCTAACTTTTGCACCAAATCCGGACTCGGTACAAGGATACCACCAGGACATTATAATGAAATTTAAAATGTCCTTGTTTTGCTTATATTATCATAAGTATGCGAATTTGTCATTCCGGTTGTAACTCATCGATATATCGGTTTGGGACCCCATATAAAGTATATATATTATTGATTAGTGATTAGTGATTGATTCTAAGACATTCTAGCGATGCACATTGGGGCAAACCTATACGATTCTTGGCATTAAATAAACCGCTTATTTTTAATAAGAGTGTGTGGTACCGTTGTAAAGGGGACAATCTGTAGATCATATTTGCATTATAAAATTTCATGGTTACCTTGCAAAATTCTGAAAATTTTGCAATATTATGTTCATTTAATGTATTTTTTTGTTTTTAAAGTCTTTAATTACGTTTAAAAAAACAAACTCACAATCAGTTGGAATAATAAAATACATATACTTTCTAGTTTCTGTAAGAGTTTGCAAAAAAAATTAAAAAAAAATATCAAAAAAAAAAAAAATCAGGAACAATAAAAACAAATTTTTTCAACAAATGTGAATGAGAAATATTTAATATCATATTTTTAGCATTTTGCAAAAAATCATGCAACAAAATTGTGTGAATTTTTTTGAGAACAAATTAAGTAAAAACAATTAAATGTAAAACAACGAGTAAAAAGTGCTTATAAAACTATTTTTTTCGATTTTGCGAAAACAATGCAAATTTATATTTAACAAAAAATAAAAACAGAAATCCATAAAAAATTCAACAAATTTAAACACTAGCTAAAAGAAAATATTAAATTAACCAAATTAAAATTTTTTTTGAAGTTACAAAATTATTTGTATTCATAAACATTTAATCTATTAAAAACGGTAATAAAAAAGCAAAAAAGGATTGTAATATTTCTCCTCCAAGAAAATAAAAAATAAACTAAAAATGGATACGATTAAAATACGTGAGTTGAAAATTTAGTGTGAAACCACTCATATATAAATACCTCTTACTTATTATTTTTTAAGATTATCAAAACAGTAACTTCGAAATTGATATGAATAAAATTTGTTGATTCGAAATTGATTGTGAAACCCCGCATATAGTCCCGAGAAAAAAAAAGTTATATGACGCAATATTTAATTATATATGAACAGATATGCTTTTATGTAAATCCATATTAATTTTGATCCGAAAATTGGCGGATCAAATATTATACGATTGTATCAAATTCTATTATTTTTGATAAAATAATATCAAATTTGATTAAGTTTGATCCCAAAAATGGATCTATCTAATTGTATTACATCATATCTTATCTGTTAAAATTAGATAAATTTTTATATAATTAGATGTAATCTGGTAATCTTTTTGGAATTTTAAACGTGAAATTAGAAATTATTTTATCAGATTGGATACATTATCAATTAAAGAGTTTTTATTGCATTCTTCGGAATTTTTTCGGGACTTAGCAAATTATTAAAAATTTGTCATTTTTTTTTCTAAAATTATTTTAAAGGGATTTAAAAATTCCAAAAAATGTTTGTGTCTTAGAAAATTTAAAAACATTTTTTCGGAACTTAAAAATTTTTCAAAAAAATAATATAATTTCTCCTAAAAACATTTTCAATGATTTTTTTACTCCAAAAAAAATTGCCAAAAAAATTTTGTTTCCGGGACTTTGGAAAATTTTCATAAAATTTTTTAGGACTTGAAAATTATTTAATTTTTTTTAAGTGTCCGGGACTTAGAAAATTTTGAAAATTTTTTTCGGGATATAATTATAAATAAAATCATATATCTTTTTATCTGCCATATCTAAAAATTGCCGACCTTATATGTCATATCTTATTTCATATAGATCGGTATATAAATAGATATAAATATGTATGTTATCATATAAAAAAATAAGTAAAAATACAATGCTATATATAAACTTATATGTCCATATCAAAGTTCATGCATAACCATATATAAATATAAATAATTATATAATAGCATATATGATTATATCAGTTCTTTTTTACTCGGGGTATTTATTTTTTGAGAATATCGAAATAGTAACTTCAGAATTGAAGTTACTATTTCGAAATAAATACGAATAAAATTTTTAAGTTGGAGATTTAGTGTGGAACCACTCATATATTCGAATAAAATTTGTGAGTTGGAAATTTAGTGTGGAACCCCTTATATAAAATCGCTTAATCCTCCTTTGTTGCTTATTTTTTTA
Organism: Pegoplata infirma; assembly: GCA_963921195.1. Classification (NCBI taxonomy): domain Eukaryota; kingdom Metazoa; phylum Arthropoda; class Insecta; order Diptera; family Anthomyiidae; genus Pegoplata; species Pegoplata infirma. The sequence goes on along the minus strand of OY992536.1, from coordinate 53,865,255 downwards.
TATACCGAAATTTGTAAGATTCCTAATTAAATTCTATAAAACACTTAATATTTTATTTTTTTTTTTCGATTTTAGAGGGTTTTTAAAACCGCGATAACATGGCCTAAAGGCAAATTGAGGCAACCGTTTTACTTGGAATCTTGTTGTATACATTTCGCTCTATATTCCACACATGAGTAGTATAAATTCAGTGCAATTCGCAGTATACTTTTATTCCTTTGAAATTATGAATTTTATTAATTTTTGTTTTCTTAATAGCCTATTTGAAATCCCCTAAAAGTATAACTTGTTTGCATGTGTTTATAGCTTTAACGGTCCAAAAATGTTCTTAACATAATTCTTAATCATGAGGCATTCAAAAAATTTCGGATTGTGGACGTTTTATGTATCTTTAAGTGCACCAAATATTGCCTTCAAATTAAAATTATATTAATTTATTAATTTAACATATTTTTGCATAACTTTGAACCCTTTCTATAGGAAGGCCCCAAGCTTAAAATAAAAAATAAGGATGAGGTTATATGCAGAATTTTGTTGTCTTTCCATTAGTGCTACCCGTTTTTCAAAATTCGCGGTTTCAGTTTTTGACTTTTTGCCAAGAGCCTCCATATAGCTGCCCCAATGTGCGATGTCCGTCTGTCTGTTGAAATGGCAATCACGGCCAATATTAATCAGATATGGTCAATATTTAACAGATATGGCGGAAACTTTCAAATTTATTTTAAGTTCTCCCGAGCAGCTTGGTATTGCATTTGAGAAATATCGGTTTAGCAGTTGCAATGTAATGAGCGGAATTGTAAGAATACCTCGAAAATTGTAGTACATTCTACATAATAACTAGTAAGAAAGTTATAGTCGGTCAAGACCGACCATATAATACCCTACACCAGTGTTTTCCGGAAAATGAGTCCCAAGTCCAAACATGGACCGATTGGATCTGTCTTTTGTTAAATATTTTTTTAGTGTAGAAAGCACTACAGATCAAATTTTAGTGGAATTGGTTTATTTTTTGCCAATAGACCGATTTAGCTGAATATCGGTCGAAATTTTTATATGGGGGACTAAGCCCAAAAATGGTTCAATTATATTCCGATTTGATTAGGTTACTACAGATCACGTTTAACACATAAAAATAAAATGTTTATCAAATATTAACATTTTTATGAATTTTGTGGGAATTATGTGAATATCGGGAGGGTAGTTTGTATGGGGACTACCAGAAGGACTGACCCAATTCCTTTGAAATTTAGAATGATGATTCGTGAATACAAAATGTGATTACCTGGTAAATTTCAAAGCGATATCTATTATAATACGGTTATTGGAGTCATTAAAGCCAACTCGAAAAGGGGCGTTTGTATGGGGGATAGGTGTTAACATGTACCGATTTTCTCCAATTTCAATAGGCTTTGTCCTTGGCCCAAAACATGCTTCAGTTTCAAATTTCAAGTCAATTGATTGAAAATTGCGACCTGTATCGTGCTTAAACCGATAGAGGGACAGATGGTCAGACGGACGACCGGACATCACTAAATCGACTCAAAAAGTAATTCTGAGTCGATCGATATACTTAAAGTTAGGTCTAGCACCAATATTTAGGGTAGTTACAAACATCAGCACAAACTCATTATAACCTGTACCACAGAATGGTGTAGGGTATAAAAATACAAAATGCTTGAATTCGGATGCTGGTTGACAAATGTGAACAACATTGAATAACGAATGATATTTAAATAAGTACAAACATATTTTTTCCACAAAAAATTTTCCGCGGATTGTTTTTTTCACCATCAAATTTTTTTTTCGCTGAAATTTTTTTTCTAAAATCTTTTTTTTTGCGCAAATAATCTTTGTGACATTGTGGAGGGTATCTATACATTCGGCAATGCCAAATTTAACTTTTTTACTTGTTTTTGATTCGAACTCCCAAAAAAGTTACTTAACTTTTCCAGAAAACCCGACTCTTTACGATCAGGGATACCACCATCAGGACATTGAAGCGAATCTCAAAATGTTATTTTTTCGGTTTTATCCTTAAGTGTCCGAATTTTTCATGAAATTTCCTGCTCAAAGCATAGATGTAAAGAAGACACTTCGGTAAAGAGAACCTGGGGGGGTTAAAATCCAAAATCCAATGAGTATATCCAGAAATATTTGCAAAAAAAAAAAAAATCGGTTTTGAGAGCTCGGTCCACAAAAATTGAAAGTGCCTATATCTCGAGAAGGTTCGTTGAGTTAAATTTTCTGATATCAGATTCGTGTTTAGAAGGCAAAAATACTTTAGGAAAACCCAAAAAAGAAAACGAAAGCTCCGCAGGCGAAAAATTTTACCAACAAATTTTAACAAAAAATCGCGCGATTTTTTGTTAAAATTTGTTAGTAAAATTTTTCGCATGCGGCGCTTTCATCGGAGCTAATTCCGTTTTTTTTTATTTCGTTAAAATTTAAGTTTCACACTTAAAACTTGTCCATCAATTACTTATGCATTTTACAGGCTGTATTCTCAAAACAACGATCTATAAAAAACAATAATAACCACGTAACCACACGTATGGTCTTACCTTAAAAGTTTTTGTCTTTGTCTTAAAGTTCTTCTCCATGCCTTAGACCCACCCTCTCCTCAAAAGAAAGCTTTTCTGTGTAGTATGTGTTTTGGAAAAAATGTGTTAGAAAAAATATTTTTTTATTTTATTTTGGGCCATTTTTCATTTCTTTTTGTGCTTTTTTTCGTTAATTTTGGGCGAAGTTTCATATTTTTCTTTTTGGGTCTTTTTCATATTTTTTGGGCGATTTTGCATTTGGGCGATTTTTCATAAAACTTTTTGGGCCATTTTTCATTTCTTTTTGTGCTTTTTTCGTTAATTTTGGGCAAAGTTTCATATTTTTCTTTTTGGGTCATTTTTCATATTTTTTGGGCGATTTTGCATTTTGGCGATTTTTCATAAAACTTTTTGGGCGATTTTTATTTGGGCGATTTTGCCTACAGCCTTTTTTGGTCAATTTTTCTTTGGGCGATTTTGCCTACATCCATGAAAAATAACTCAATTTTTTAGTTTCAAAGGTTTGCCCATAAACTATGAAAATGTGCCCAACAATTTTGGGTATCTTTTCATATGAAATATGGCCCAAATTTGTATGAAAAATTTTTGTGCGAAATTTCATTTTCTTTTTTGGGCGATTTTGCCTGCAGCCGTTATCATGTTATAAAATTTACATTTAAAAAAAAAAATTAAAAAAAAATCGAGTTAAATTAAAAATTTACTAAAATTTTATTAAACATTTTAATTTCTTTAGTGGCGCAAAATTCCACTCAACACTATTTTTTAAAATTTACAAAAAAAAAATTTTTTAATTTTTTTCTGTGTAGAAAAAAGAAAAGTTGTTTTCATTTTGTATGCATTTTATCGTTGTATGCACTTTATCGGATGTTGCAATCATAGTATTTGATTTATCACTGTTAAATTTCATCTATGCTAGTTTTAATTGATTTTTTTACATCAACCATCTCTGTTCTTTTTTTAGAAGCTATGTAATTCCATTCATAAAATACAACTTTAACCTTGAATTTGAATTCAAAAAAACTAACGTTATTAGACGAATCATAATCATATTTTTTTTTTGTATAATAGGGGCTTATCAGACAAATTTAAAACCGTTTCACTATCGCAGTCATAAGACATAAATATTTTTGATTAGTTAGAATAAATTTATCACACATATCAATAAACTCGTAATGAAAAATTTTATGAAAATTTGTTGTTGTGCGCTGTAAATAACAATAAAAGAAATAAAAAAAAAAACACTTCGCACAATCAAACACATGATTGTTAAGTTTGTTTTACTTCAAATGTCTGGAAAAGGTGATAATTAGTAACACTTTAGTAAAGGAGGTTCGGGAAATTGTTTTTACACTTGTTCAATTAAAGTTCGATAATTTTCAATAGAAGTTAGGTAGTGATTAGTAAAATTCGAAAACATCATTTAAAATTTGTTGGGTAACATTTGACTAACTCTATACAGATTTTTTCTTTCTTTTTGAAACTATTTTTGAAAACTATTTCAACCACACCCTTTGCATTGTCTGTGGTTTCCGAGATAATGCTATTTGAAATTTGCAAAAAACTACGGTTTTTTCCTACGGTCAAGAAATTTTTTAATTAATTTATAAATAAAATAATATATGACAATCATAAATTCAAAATTTTAATAAACATTTTTAAAAATCACAAACTTTGATCGAAAGGCGGCACGGGTTTAAATAATCGGATTTTGTTTTAAATAAAGTTTAAAAAAAAAAAACTAGCTCAATATCTTTGTAGGGTCAAGGCAAAAAAGTTTTAAGATGTTGAAAAAAAAAAACAAGTTATAAAATTACAGTCGGCGTTTTCTGGAAAATGGGTCACAAGTCCAAGCATGGACTTATTGTTTTTATCTTTCTTTATATCTTTACTTAGTATAGAAAACATTAACCAAATTTAAGTGGAATTGCCCTCATTGTTTTGCCAACCGATTTAAAGAATGTCGGGCGAAATTTTTTATATGCGGACTAGGTCCAAAAAAGCTCAAATTATATTTAGATTTGATTCCGTTACCAAGGTCACCGTTTAATATCCACTAACTACATTTGAATAAAATATATGGGGCATTCCAAGCCAAATAACTCACTTTTAGACCCGACCCCTTTCGATTTATTTTATTTTTGGATATGTTTAAGTACTTATTTAATGCAACTTGGACACCAATTTTCAACCCTTTATTCCAAGTAGGTGTTGAGTAATCAATTTTTCAAAATGGCGATTTTCTCAAAAAAATTAAAAAATTTAAATTTTTAATAAATTTTGACCATTAAAAAATATAGATATTTTAAAAAAAGTTGGACAACGATTTGTTGGTATTTAAATGTAGTTTTAGAAAAAAAAAAATATTAGAAAATTATTATTTTTTGACCTTTAAAAATTAAAATCGACTTTTTGAAAAATTCCGAGACCTTCGATTTTTTTTTTTTGTAAAAAACTATAAAAATTGTTCTCTAAATTACGCAACTTTTAAGCCCTAATTCGAAGTGTGATCACAATTTTTTCTATTTTTTTTTTAAAATTTTTAAAATTGAACCTTTTATTTTTTGGCTCTGATTTATTTTATATGGTGCTCCAAAAAAAAAAATAATAGTAAATTGGTAGATACTAACCCTTACTTACCCTAGATATATTCACTTGGAGGTAAAAATACGCCTCACAAAAATTTTGGACGATCGCACATGGGTAAGGCGGATAGGATAGCATGGTCCTTGAAATTTAAAAAACGGATTACAAGGAAAAATATTATTTTTTTTCTGTTTTCGCAATTTTTTTGGTATTTTAAGTTAAGTTTGAATTCAAGTGATTAGAGAATAATGATGTTGAGTAAAATGTCTTTCTAATAAGGTACTAAAAACTAAAATCGGTTGAAAATCAGCAAATTTATTACAACTTCCCAAGGCATCTAACGTGTGGCAGACCACTTGATTAAGCAATACAATCCGATTTTTTTAATTGATTGAAATTTTATACTGCAATAACATTTTTTCATTATTCATGTTTCACACGGTGAGCCTCAGCGATGTTCAGGTTGAACTTTAGTGTCGACGAAAAGTGTAAGCGCAGTTCGATTTCTACATGAATAAATGTCACAAAACTGTTAACAGCGAAATCGTAGCTGATCGCATTCGCGAGATATCGCGAAATTAGTGTTTTTGTATTATCTAAAATTTTGACAATGAAGTTTTTTAAATATCTTCAAAAACTGGGTATGCAGTTTTAATTGTATTTATTTACATGTCACAACACAGTTAACAGCGAAATCATATCATCTCAATTTCGCGAGAAATCGCGAAATTACTTTTTTGCTGTTTTTATTTTTGTTTTTATCTTCATATATGATTTTTTAAAATTTCATAAAAACATGGTATGCAGTTTTACTTGTGGTTGATCAAAGGTCACACAGCTGTTGACATCAAAATTGTAGGTGCTAAATTTCGCGAGATATCGCGTAATTATATATGTATATATATATATTTTTTTTATTATATTTTAAACCCGGTTCTTTGGAAATGATAAAAAAACGTGGTAAGCAGTTTGATTTGAACATGCTGGAAGAAATTAAAACTGCCCTCAAAAAAATTATAGCTGCTCACTTTCGCGAGAAATAGCGAAAAACAGCTTTTTGGGGGTATTTCTTTTTTTGATTAATAAAAGAAGTTTCTTTAACATTGTTGAAAAACACGAAATGCAGTTTGACTTGCTATTGATCAAAGGTCATAAGGCTGTTAACATTTAAATTCTAGCTGCTTAATTCTTCGAGATATCGCAAAAAAAACTCGCTTATCTACTATTTATTCATTAATTTGTGTTATTTGTGGTCTGTAAAAACATATACTTCAATTAACGACAAAAATGTGGTATGCAGTTTGAATTCGAGGTTATTAGAGGTGACAAAACTGCAAGCATAAAAATTATAGACGATCAATTTCCCGAGAAATCGCAAAATTACTGTACGAGCTTTTATAATAAATTACTTTTTTTTCTTTGGTATCAAAAAAAAAAAAAATTAAGTAACGACAAGTATATGGTATGCAGTTTAAATTGCCCGTAACTGAAGGTGGTAAAACTGCTGAAATCTATATATTGACGCTAATTTTCGCGAAAAATCGCGAAAAATTTTTCAATTTTTTTTTCATTTATTTTGTATTGTAATATTATTATACACTCTCTTTTTCTTCAAATAATTCATAACCATTTATTAACTTTTCGATTCCTTAAAGAATTGACCACATAGGACTTTTGTGTTAGCAGTTTAATGTCTTTTTAGCATGTACAAATAAAAATGCATACCACGTTTTTACACCATTTCAAATGAACATGCAAAATTGAAAAATAAAATAAAAAAATAAAAAATATATAAATAATTCCGCGAAATCTTGCGACAGTGTACACCTACAACTTTGATGTCAACACCCGTATGACCTTCGATCACGTACACATTAAAGTGCATATCAGCTTTCCACAACATTTGAAAAAAACCTAGAAAAAGTTGAAAAACAAAATTTGACAAAAAAGTTATTTCGCGATTTCTCGCGAACTAAAGAAGATAGGATTTCGATGTTTACTGTTTTGTGACCTTAAAATAAGTACAAAGAAAACTGTATACTTAGTTTTTGAAAATATTTAAAAAACTTCAATATCAAAATTTTTTAAAATATAAAATCACTAATTTCGCGATATCTCGCGAATGCGATCAGCTACGATTTCGCTGAAAACAGTTTTGTGAAAACTAATCATGTAGAAATCGAACTGCCTTTACACTTTTCGTCGACACTAAAGTTCAACCTGAACATCGCTGAGGCTCACCGTGTTCAGTGGAATATTTTTTTGATTTTTCCAAATTTTAAAACAAAAAATTTTTTTTTTTAAAATAGAGATTTCAAAAGGGTGTTGAAAATGCAGGCATTTTTAGCATTAATTTTAAACATGTTAGCAAAACACAATATGAAAAATACTTGTCATCTAATTACATTTGGACTTGAGGAATAAAAAAATTTTATCAATTTTTTTAAATTTTTTTTTTCATCAAATTTTTTTTTTATCATTTTTTTTTGTAAAATTTTTTTTTTACTAACTTTTGTTTTCATCAAATTTTTTTTTCATAATTTTTTTTCGCCAACCATTTTTTTTTTTTTTTTCATCAAAATAATTTTTTTTCTCCAACCATTTTTTTTTATAAAAAAAAATTTCCATTAAAATTGTTTAATTCGTCAAAAAAAAAATTTCATTAAAATTTTTATTTCGTCCAAAATTAATTTTTTCATCAACATTTTTTTTCACCAACTCTGAAATTGTTCAGAGAAAAAATGTTTAATTTGTTTAACAAATGTTCAAAAATCAAGTTAGACTGTTAAATGTGTCTGTGTCGAATCCTTTATATCCTCCTAAAAGTAAAAAACCTGTTCGCACTGAAGTAATACAATTTTATAATATTTTAAAACAACGCTTTTTGAGGGCTAACTAAAAATATTAATTTTTTAAGTAATATGGGTTTAAGTTGGTGTTTTTGGTCTGGTCCGATTTTGTTCATTTATAAACATCACAAGCCATAAGACATATCCCTAGAATTCGATTTTGATCATTTATAAAATTTACAGCTCTTAAAAATATTGGTAAGTCAAAAAAGTATTTTTTTTTTCACTCAAAAATATTTTTATACCAAAAAAAAAAAAAAAATTTTAGACTCTAAAAAAATTTTGTAAATTTTTTTTCTAAAAAATGGCTAAAAAATAAGTTTTTTACTCGAAATAAAATATTTCTAATCAAAATTGTTATTTTTTTTTTTCACTATAGAAAATGTATTTCCACTTAAAAAGGGCATTATGAAGGGTATTCGTGGATTTGGCGAAGACGAATTTAACTTTTCTACACTGATAGACAATAATGAAAATCTACATTAATGTTATGAAAAATGACGTTAAAAGGGAACATATGTTGGGTTTCATTAAATTAATGAAATATTTGTCATAAAATGTAATTGCAAGAACAAAATTTTTATAAAATTAATGAAAATTGTTCATATAAAATATAAATTGCATTTTATGAAAATGTTTCATTACTTTAATGAAAAAAGTGATTAATTCTTATGAAATACTTTCATTGAATAAATCCTACTTTTTATTTTTGAAATGAAATACTTTCATTGAATAAATGCTACTTTTATTTTTAAAATGAAATATATGTATGAAATTATAAAGATATTTTTATAGAATTAAAAATAATAAAAAAATGGTTTTCACTTAGTTTTGTCGAACAAAATTTTACTCCAACCTCCAATTGTAATACATTATTAAAACCACGAAGTAATATAAAACAGCACGAATTCAGTAAACATAAAATTAATAAATTACACCGCTCAACACTCATTTTCCGGTTTGAATTCTGGTGATCAATTTTAGTAGACTTTGATCTCCTGATTCCAAATCTGTTCTCCAAATTTTTCCATCACATCTAGATTTTTAGTTATTCATGGTTGAAAATGCGAAAAATTACGATTTTTGCATTATTTGAAAGCCTGCACAGCAGCCATTCAGTGGAATACAAATCTGGTATAAAGCGCTAAAGTGTAATTTGTCTATGGTCTCCAACATAGAAAACAATTTTTTTCTAAATAATGCGTTTGGTTGGATTATACTTGCGTTTTAAAATGATACTGTTAGTGTTTTTGATATTTTTCAAAGAAAAACTAAAAAAAAAATATTTAACAAATTCAAGTTTTCTGTGTAATTTTTCGTATAAACCGGAAAATATCTTTAATTAGTATAAAAGTCTATAAGAAGGAATGAACTTTTGCCTAAATTTTTAGCTCATCACAGTATAGATTGATCATCTGGTTTTTGTTTTAGAGCCTTTTAAAAATGGTGCCTTTTCTAATTTTTTCACAGTGTTTTTTTAAAATACATGTTTGGCCAATAATAGTGCAACAACTTCAAATTTTTTTGATCATATATTTTTGATCATATTTCAATTATACTCTAACGCTTTATACCAGATTTTTATTCCACCCAGTGCACAGTGCCACATTTGGCCAATCTAGCACGACAAAAATCAAAAAAAAAAAAAAGTTTACCGATTTTTATGATTTGTTTGTATGTATTATAAAACATTCCTAATAACACGGAAATACTCATATAAGAACTATAATTCTATTCGTTATTAAGATGTGGGAGCATAAAGTTGCATCTTGTAAAATTCTGAAAGTAGTGTTCATTATTTCGCATTAATTAAGTCGATTTTAAACTGTTGTAACTTTTTAACAAAAAACGATATTTATACACTATTTTTTGGTAATTTTAAAGGATATTTAAAGGCTTTAAGTCATATCTTTTCTTCTTTTTTTAAACATTTTTTTCTATTTTTTATTAAACTTTTAACATAATAAAAATTTTTGAAAAGAAAATTATATATTTATTTTTTTTTGATGGAATAGAACTTTTGTGTTTGGTCTCTATTGGTCGCCGGACTTTTTCAGATATATTGACCACTATCCATAGAACTTATTTTAATTGCTAACTTTTGCGACCGTCTCCGACGCCGACTACAGTGGGGCGATATGTAAACCTTGTTTTTACATATTTTTTAAACATATTTTTAAAAAGTGGGCGTGGCAGTTGTCTGACCGCCCCCTTAGTTTGTGATATTATTTCTACAGTCCTTCAGAGTATATATACCAAGTTTAAAGAAATTACAACCAAAATTAAAGATTTTTTAAAAAGTGGGCGTGGCCGTTAACTGGCCTCCCATATTTTTCCTAATGTTGTTTTTGAAGTCAAAACGAACATTTATACCGAATTTCCAGTCAATATAAATAAAATTGGATTTTTGTCGTCCTAGATTGGCCAAATGTGGCACTGTGCAGTGGCTGCTGTGCAGGCTTTCAAAAAATGCAAAAATCGCGTTTGTTCGCATTTTCAACCGCGAATAATTAAAATTCTAGATGTAGAATCAGCGAGTCAAAATCTTTAAAAATTTTATATGAAATTTTAAACCGGAGCCAAAAACCTTCGATTTGTTGAGCGGTGTTACTTTTGATTTCAAAATTCATAAAAAAAGTCTGAAAAAATCACAAAATATACAAGTTAAAAAACACTAAACAGACGCGACACAACAGGTGTCAATAAACAGAAAATTTTATAAACAAAACTTAATGAAATTTTTTTAATGAAACTACGAAATTTAATGAATCACAATTAATGAAAATATTGCACAATATGTATGAAATTTCATTCAACATATAAAATACTTCATTGTTGTAATGAAACAACGTTAATGAATTCCATTCATTAATAATATGAAACGTTTTTCTATCAGTGTACATTAGAGTGTCCGTTATTTTGGAAATGTTGGAAATGTTGAGACGGTACCCGCTCATTTTTACCATTTGATTTAAAAATAACTCAGGAAAAATTTTACGCCCCTACGACCACGCCTTCCCTACGCGACGTGGTCTTAAAGAGCGGAGCCTTAAAAATCATTTTCAATGCAAACCAAAATTTATTTTTTTATTTTTTGTTATTAATTATTATATGACTTGGTTAGCTTATTCGAGAAAAATTTTTCGGTAAAAAATTTTTAAAAAATATTTTTTTTAGCTTTGAAAAGCAACGGTTTTAGTTGCTATGTTTTGTCAAAACTAAAAAAAAATATTTTTTTTAAATTTTTTTACCGTAGGACCCCTGCGGCTCTAAATTTTTTTTTTCCAAACATTTTTTAGAGCTGAAAGCCTTATTCCACCAAAATTGAATTTTTTGTCGTGAATAAGCTAACCAAGTAATATAATAATTAATAACAAAAAAATTAAAAATAAAAAAAAAAAATTTATGGAAAAATTATTTTTTAGGCCCGCTCTTTAAGGCCCCGTCGCGTAGGGAAGGCGTGGTCGTAGAGGCGTAAAATTTTTCCTCAGTTATTTTTAAGTCAAAAGGACAAAAATGAGCGGGTACCGTCTCAACATTTCCAACATTTCCAAAATAAGGGACACTCTAGTGTACATGTTATGAAATCGAATATATAAATTTTGAAGCTTGAAGTTGTTGCCGCTAAACTTTTAAAAATCCTTAGGTTGTAAGTGGCTACTGACGTTTTACGTCAACACACGTAGACTCTGAGGTCCATTGTGATTTTAAAAATTCTTAAAAAGTCATCAAATTTTTATATTTTTGCAAAATTAAATAAAAATATGAATAATTAAAATATGTAATGACTTGAATTATATTTTTGTTTTGCAAAATAATATAAGTCTTTATGTTCAAACCACTCTTTAGATATCATATCTAACAGTGCTGTTAGGGGATCTTCATTCCAAATTTAACACCTTTCACAGACTGACAGGGGTACCCGGATACCCTTTTTTTTAATAAAAAATAATAATTTTTACCCGATCTGCAATATAAGACGTTTTTAGGGAGCCCCAATCACATTAAATATGACAAAACTTGTATATTAATATAAAATGCCTGTACGTAATAGTGTTGCCACTACTGTGTGAAAAGCACAAAAGCTTTTTACGATCACCAACGTTAGTGTTTATAAATACTGTTATATTTTTAACATGTATACTCAAGACTATTAAATATCAGCTGCCATTTAATGTTACGAAAAGCGATCTTTAACAATAAAACTGTTATCTCTCTGTACATTTTGTTTTGATGTTATTAATACAAACAGCTGTTTTGTTCACTGTTAACCACTTCAAAACAAAACACGATCATAAAACAAGCTCACCTAAATAAATATTTACACAAGAAACCGATATTCTCTTTCAAACAACTTTCTCTTGAATACAGTTACCATTAGACACTCAAAACGATAAGACATACCGGCGGATATTGTGAATCAAATCGAAAACAAAATTTAAAAAAAATCTTTGAACTGAAAGAAACAAAACCTAAAATATAGTGCAATTTTCTTATCTGTGTTTGTGTATTTTAAATTATTATCGTATCGTTTGAAGTTGGTGGCATACAAATTCGACAAAAAACAGGTGTTTTCTACGTGGAAACACACAAACGGTCAATCGCTTTTATAGAGAAAAAATAATATAACCTAAATATTAGTTAGACAAAATATAAAAACAAACAAATAGTTGTGCGTTGTAACAGTGTTTAGTTTTCATAATCATTTTTTGTTAGTTTATTGTGACTGTGGCTACCTGTTGTAATCATTTTTGTGTATCTGTGTGTTTAAGAGTGGTATGAGGCGAATACTTACTCACCAATAAGAGATGGGCACGTGAAGTGATGGTGAATTTAGTTAATGAAGTATTTTATATGGGTTTTAAAGTAAACAAATATGTTTTGTAGACTGACATTTTTTTCTCAACTTTCGATTTTCCCAAGTGTCCGGGCAAATTTTTATTGTCCAAGGTCTAAAACTTATGTGGTACAAATTTGAGGTCAATCGGATTAAATTAACCCGTGGCACCCGGCGGTCAAAGTTTTAGATTTTTGAAAAAAAAAAAAAAAATAAAAAATTTAAATTTCTTTCGACACATTATATTTGTTAGTTTTGATGCGGTGAGCACGAATATCAAAAAAAAAATAAAATCGGTCGAACGGTTTTCGAGATATCGCCATTTGAAATTTGCAAAAAATGGCGGTTTTTTCCTATGTTCAAGAAATTTTTTAAAAAACATCACAATTTGTTTCCCCTCGGCCATTTCATAGAGCTTAAGACAATCTTTCGTTTAAATCTAATTCAAATCCGACCATTTTATCCCGTGGCGCGCTTCCATCAAAATTTTGATTTTTATGGAAAAATGATTTTTAAGGCCATGCTATTTAAGGCCCCGTCGCGTAGGGAAGGCGTGGTCGTAGTGGCGTAAAATTTTTTCTCAGTTATTTTCAAGTCAAAGGGAAAAAAATGAGTGGGTACCGCCTAAACATTTCCAACATTTCCAAAATAAGGGACACTCTAATATACACAAAAAACCCTGTCAAATAACTAGAAAAAGTCTCCCATTTTACCAATATTTGACAGTTTTCCCTAAACAAACAAAAAATTTTCGATCGAAAATTAATATTTTACAATTTTTTGTAATTTTACAAATTTCCAAGATTTTTTTTACAAAAAAATTCTAGTAAAATTATGTAAATTTATGTAAATTTCTTGTAAGTTGCATTGCGCCGAAAAAGTTGTAAATTTACAATTTTTACCAATTAAATTGTAAAATAACAAAAAAGTTCGTAATTTTTACTAGGAATTCTCGTAAAACAAGAGGTAGGAAAAAAATCTAGTAATACCACGAAACCTCCTTGTAAGTTTTATCGCGTCAAAAAAATGTAAATTTACAATTTTATTGGTAAAAGCCTTGTAAAATTACAATATTATTGTTAAAAAGCTTGTTAAATTACAAGAAATTCTTGTCGAATAGGAGGTACCAAATAAATAAAAGTTTTTTTAAGTGCAATTGTTAAAAAAAATATATTTTCCGAATCGCCATACAAACAAAGATTTTCATATAAGTTTGTTTTCATTCAAATCTTTCACTTGCTAGACCGCATTATCTATTTTTAAATACTTATCACTCACGTACCCATCTCTTGTTTAAATGATTTGGTTTGTGTATTTATGATCATATTATTTCATATTAAAGAGTATGTTGCAACAACCTTTAACTTTTGTGTTAAAAATTTGTGTGTGTTTAACATTTTTTTTATTAACTTTTCGTGAAGCAGTTACATTGATGGAATTTTGTTGAAAAAATAAAAAAAAAACAAAAACGGAATATTGAAAATAAAAAAACATAAGAATTAAAAAAAAATATTTTAAGGTTTTTAAAAATTTAAAAATAAGAAAAAATTAAAAACCGCTTCGTCACAGCAGATATTTAAAATGAGTAATATACGTATTTGGGATATGTTAAAGTTCAGCGTAAAGTAAGTGTAAACAAATAAAATATTTTTATACAAGTAGTTTTAAACAATTTTTCCTATTCAAAAAAAAAAATCTACTTATATAAGGCATTCCACACAAAAAAAGAAAAAAAAATATATCCCATTAATTTCTGAAAAAGTTGCATTGATAACCCTATATGGAACTAATAAAATTGCGTTGTTGGTTTTTCAATTTTTCGAAAACTGGGCTTAGGCGGCATGGCGTGGTATTAAAAAAATGTGAAATTTGTGCCGAGTTGACTAGATTAAATATTTATCAAATTATAATAAAATACACCACAATCTCAAAAATTTCCATTCATTTTCCATTTTTTTTAGGTATCGACTAAAAAATTTTATTTTAGAAAATTTTCTGTTTTTTTTTTTGAAATTTTTTAATTTTTAAAAAAGTCAATTTATCAAAAATCCAGCCACAATTTTTTTTTATTTTTTCTTTAAGTTTAGATGTTTGTCTATCCACAAAAAAAAACAGGAGGGAATTTTTCCTGTTTTTCGAGAAAATCGCATTAAATATTGGAATTCATCAAAATCCTGTAATTCCTTTGTATTTGCGCAATTCGTTGTGTTTGCAAATGTTAGTTACTCATACGCAATGTTGACACAATGAAATACAAGGGAATTATGAAATCCAATATTCAAATGCAATTTTCTTGAAAAATATGAGAAAATCCCTCCAATTTTTTTTGGTTAGACAAACATCTAAACTTAAAAAAAAGTAAGCAGGATTTTTAATAAATTGAATTTTTTAAAAACTGAAAAATTTCAGAACGGATTCTGAAAATTTTGTACAACGAGCTTTTTTGTATTTTTACCAGATTTTAACCAATAAAATTGTAAGTTTACAACTTGTTTGGTGAAATAAAACTTGCAAGGAATTCTTGTGAATTTATTAGAATTTTTTTTTTTTTGTAAACCTTGGAAATTTGTAAAATTACACAAAAAAAATTTAAATTGTTAAAAAACGAGGAAAACTATCCAATATTGGTTAAATGGGATTACGAGACTTCTTGTAGGAATTTGACAATGTTTTTTTGAGTGCATTTAACCACGCCCCCTAAGCCCAGTTTTTGAAAAATTTAAAAACCAAAATCACAATTTTCTGTAGAGGGATACACACACAAAATTATTAGCTACAAATATTCAATTAAATCTATTGATCAACAAAATTAAAATAAATCAAGCAATGTTTTGATTAAAATTTTTGTTATTTTCTTTAACTGACGAATTACAATTTTTTTTTTGCTTTAATTTATTTGAATTTATTAATTCAAAAATATACAAAATAATCTGGATTTACTTGTTTTTGGTTGTTGGCAACATATTGGAAAGCAAAACAGATGATTTTTTTCAAAATTTTACCACAACTTACAATTCATTTGGTTAATCAATCATTATTTTGATTGACTATAAATAAAAAAATTATGAAATTTGTGATCAAAATCGAAAAAGTGTTTGATTGAAAAAATATTCAATTAATCACCCAGCAGAAATTTTGCTGAACTTGCAGCAGCTTTTGGAAAGTAAACTCGAGTCAAGGAGCGCATCCAAACCTGCTGAATTCATGCATGATTCTCAAAGCGATGTCACACTTTAGAGCGCTAGTTTGATACACCGACAAAACGCTCTTAAGATGCTCTGAATTCACATCTCTTTAGAGCGCTGAAAAAATCGCTTTAAAGATGCAGTGAATTCATGTCCTTTTTAAGCAGAATAAAGTTGAAGCACATTTGACTATTTCTGAAATATAAATTACAAAATCTCAAATACAATTGACTATTTTTAAATACATTTGGAAAATCTTAAATACAATTGACTAATCCTGAAAATCCGTTGACTGTTTCTGAAATACAATTAAAAACGTATTTTTTTAGTTTATTTTATGGTATTGTTAAAAAATTAAAAATTTTTATGTCAAAAAAGTTCAAAGTCCCGATTGCACCATTTCTACTTTTATTTCAGAAAATACAATTTATTTATTTATTGAATTTTTAACATATAATTACAAATCATATACTACTTAATTTTACCTAACCGAGACGGGTGACTATAACCATTGTCTCGTTGTAGCGAAACAGACAAAGGCCTCTGGTGGAAATGTAAAGTGGAAATGGTGTACTCAATTTTTTTTCATTCAAAATGTGTTAAAGGTGTTATGGTTAAAGCACTCTTTGCAGCGCTGATTAATGCGCAATAATGATGCAGTCAAATCATGTGTCTTTGTCCAAAACTCATATTTTTTCATTAAATAAGTGTTAAATAAATTAAAAAGGAAAGCAAGTGTGAAATTTAATCAAAAAATAATTTATTATTATAAGTTTTATATAAAAAATCTTAACAAAAAATTTAAATTTTTTCCCCTTACTTTTACTGCTTCCTCAAGAGCACTCTTTGGATGCGCTCCGGTATGCTATAAAAAGATGCTATGTCGCCAAAATCTCGATTTATTTTTGCTGGGCACCTACAGTTGGATGATAGGTATAACAATTTTTTTGATTGGAGGAATTTCAAACAAAAAATTTATTAAATCCGCGGTTCTGTTGATTGAAATTCGTGTTAAAGGTTTTCTGTGTAAAACCTATTTAAAAATTCATTGGACATATGTTTTCCTTTACCGAGACAGTTGGTATGCAATGCCTCATATATGCCTTGAGTAAACTTGTTAATTGTTAACTGTTATATTACATTACGAAAGTAATTAACTGCTACAAGTGTTTAGGTTAAATCATTTTTTTCTAAGTAAATATATGAAAGTACAAATATGTATGCCAAGATTTATTAGTATCAGAATATTCTTTCGAAAGTTAGACAGGCGGACATCGAAATTTGGACATACCTTAAATTGTGGATCATGAATATTTTTACTTTATGAGGTCATATAACTATATTTCGAGGCGTTATGAACGGAATGACAAATTATAAATTCTATCATTAGATGTAAGAAGAGGGTATGAAGAACAAGTAAAAATTTGAATTCAAATCTATGAATACCTTCAACAATAACAAAACCTTTTAAATTATTTTTATTGATTCGCGAATAATCCCATCCAAAATTTAGTGGCTTTTTCATAACTTCTAAGCCACTGGATTTAATTTCGCTTAAATTCAATACAAACGTGAGGCAGAAACTTACAAGCTTTACTATCTTCCCAGCTGTCTTTCGAAAGTTAGCGTGTCATTTATTAAATTTAAAGTGTCGCTGAAAAAATGTTTACCTCAAGTTGCATCACCCTATATGTACCTTAACGATAACGCAATCTTTGAGTTTTTACTACTTGTTTTTATACGAAAATTACTATTTTTGTTATTTGACCAAAAACATATGTGCGATAGTGCCACATTATCGCTGCTAACATATTTTTGCCTTTTTTTTTTTAGTGGCTTATATTTTTTTGTTGAAATAAAGTTGTTTGATATGTTTAAATTACTCTTTGTCTAAGTCTATTTCTGCTTGCAAAATAATAATCCGTATGAGGGGGTTTTTGCTAAGTGTGGCTTTGTAATGATGATGACGCAAAAAATGTGAATGAATTTTTTTTCGACCAAAGTTTAGTATTTGATTTAGCGTTGTTAGATATTTTTTGAGCTTGTTATTCTAAAAATCATATTCAAGAAATCTCAACTGGTTATTGTAAGTAAAATTATAAATAACAAAAGATAGAGAAAACTGTTATTTTAACACAGTCTAGCACTGATATTAACCCTTTTATGCACAACACGACAAAACAAATTTTAGGGTGACATGACATAATCCCCACGGACATAATCCCCATTTCCGTTATGGGGATTATGACCAAATTCATTTCGGTCATAATCCCCATAATGGTAGTGGGACTATGACCGAAAAAAATTTGGACATAATTCCCAGATTTATGGGGATAATGACCACATAACAAATGGCAATAATCCTCATTACAGTGATTATGTCCACTATACATTATATGAATGGAGGTTATGACCGAATAATTTTCGGACATAATCCCAACAGGGAACGGACATAATCCCCATTGGGATTATGACCGTTTTAGAAACGGTCATAGTCCCCACAACTATTATGGGGGTTATGTCCTTGATTAATTCGGTCATAATCCCCATGGGGGTAATGTCTGTGGGGATAATGTCCTATCACCAAATTTTAGACATAAGAAGTGTGAGCGTTATGTTCGGCTGTGCCGTATCATTAATACTCTCAAATTTAAAAATGTTAAACAAAAGTAAAAAAAAACTGTAAAAAATCTCCTTTTTCGGATGCTGGTTATTGTTCTTCAAGGAATTCTTCCGATTTTGCATATTTCAGAAGTAATCTAGCCAAATTAATAACAACTACATTTGCCAAACAACAAAAATATAGCCATTGGACATTTCAGAACCAATGACAGCAAAGACATGATCAAGAAAACTTCAAAGGTCGAGTGCTCTTAGTTCAGAAATGTTTCTTAAAAGGCCCCCATATTAAGCCAATGGGCAATTTTTTTAATAAATAATAAGTTATTCCGTTAGTAGAGTTCATTAGACTGTTAATTAAATATTTTTTTTTATATTGTTAGCCTATTTGTTTTGTTTATTAAAAAATTGCTCTTAATAATACAACTTCATTAACAAATCATGCCAATATTTCATAAACAAACAAGTTAAAATTTTAAAATCGGTCTTGCCGAATGTATTGATACCCTCCAGAATGTAAAGAAAAAAACTGATGAAAAAAGTTGTGTAAAAATTAATTGGTTAAAAAATAGGTCAAGAAATTAATTTTAAGAAAATTTTTTTTTGTTAAAAAAAATTTCTGCACTCAGAATATTATGTTAGTAAAATCAACTGAAAATGTCAGTTAAAATAATTAATTTGTAAGTTGTTTTTGGGGTCAACTACTTTTTCAGTTAAAACAACTAACAATGTTAGTTTGTTTAACTGACAAAAAACAACTTACTTATGTAGTAAAAACAACTTACATTTAAATTTATGCACTCAGAATATTATTTTAGTAAAATCAACTGAAAATGTCATTTAAAATAACTAATTTGTAAGTTGTTTTTGGGGTCAACTACTTTTTCAGTTAAAACAACTAACAATTTTAGTTTTTTTTTTTTTTAACTGACAAAAAACAACTGACTTATGTAGCAAAAACAACTTACATTTGTAGTCAAAACAACTTACATATGTAACAAAAATAAAATAATCAATGTATATTTAAAAAAAAAAAATTATGACCAAAACAATTTTGTTCTAAAGTTTTTTTTTTAAAAAGGCGTGAAAAATAAACATAATGAAAATTTATTTCTTTTTTTAAATAAGAAAATTTCTCAGAGATAAAAAATTAAATTAACTACTTTAAATAACTGTTACTACATTACAGTACTTTTTTGTTAGTTGTTCAAAAAACGACTTAAAATAACTAACAAAAATAGTTGTTTGATATTTTTCATACAAAAACAACTGAGTTTGTAGTTGAAAACAACTTACCAACAAAAAATTAACTTCTTAGGATCCAAATGTAAAGCTTTAAATATCTTCTGACACAAAAATCCTTTATTTGTTAAAGAAAAAAAACAAAAAAATTGTAAAAAATTAATTTTTTTTAGAGGTTGGTAAGGTCCACCAAGGGGGAACTTATTTGCCTTTGATCGGATTTTTCTTAAATACACTCTAATTAAAATGATTTCAGTTTCCTACTATAAATTGGGTAAATTTACACAAAATGCGTAATTCTACTTTAAAATATTAGAAATTTACCCAATTTATAGTAGTAAATTTTTTGAATTTGTTGAAATTTACCCAATTTATAGTAGGAAACTGGACTAATTTTTTTAGAGTATATAAATGGATGAAAAATCAAAAAAAAAAAAAAAATAATAGCCATTTTTGAACCCCTAAATCCCCGATATGGCCGATATAGTCCTACCTTAGAATTGTTTTTTTTATATATACTTTAAGTTTCATGCAAATTGTTTCATAAGGGTTGAGATACTTCCCTTGTAAGATTTTCGCAGTGTCCTTATATTTTTATTCATAAAATTTGCACCGCTGAACTGGTATTGCATACACTGAAAAAAAAAGACATAACTAAAATTGAGGAAAAAATGTCTTTGAAAATTTATCATGAATTTTCCTAAAATTTAGTTAAATTTAACTAAAAAATTAGAAATTTTCGTAACTATGAAGAAAAAAGTTTAGTTCATTTACTTATAATTAATTCATAGTTTTTTCAAATTGAGTTCTTTAATATAAGGAAAAAATTCTTAATGCCAAAGAAATTTTCCAAAAATCTCAGAAACGTATCTTTATTTTTTTGAGACATATTTCTTAAAAAACAATTTAGTTAAATTTTAGCTAAAATTTACTAAAAAAAACATCATCGTATTTCTCTTCTTTGAGTTGAGGAAGTGTACTTCTTAGAATTTAGTTAATCACTTCTGAGAGTTTAGTAAATAACTTCTTAGAATTTTGTTAAAAATTCAAAATGGTGATATCTCGAAAACTAAGCTTGATAGAGCGAAACGGATGCAATTTTCAAAAGAAAGACTACAAAAACTGTGGAATAGCCTAGCTCTGCATATCTGTCGGGGTCTCAAGACCCTAATTTCGGATCTAACATTTGAAATTCCCTAGATTTTATATATGCACATATCTCGGTTAATACGGCCTACACTTGAAAAAGTCCAACGGCATTTTTGTAGTTCTTTACTTGTAGAACACTTCCGCTAAATACCTAAAGGCCCTCCGATTATTAATAGTTTTTGAGTTATCCAGTTTTTAAGATTCTCAAGACCATATCAGGCCCCTTATTTCAAAAACTAAGAAAGGTAGAGCGAAACGGACAAAAGTTTTGGGTCAAAATCTATGGGGACCCATATAGGACCCAAGGGGTCTCAAGTTATCAGGGTCTGGACCCATGGGTCCAGGGTCTGGACCCAATCTAGTCCTTAAATGTGAATGAACTAAAATGTAATATAATTTTCCTCATTTTCTAGTTAAAATTGGCTTAAAATTAAATAACTTTGCTTTCCTTATTTTTGGGAAATGTATGAACTAATACCAAGGAAAAAATCTTTGGAGCCAAATCATTCCCTCTCTTTCTCAAAATTCAGTTAGTTTTCCCAGTTTTTAGTTCACTTTTTTTTTGAGTGTAAGTGCCATACCAAACTTCTCGGAGCACCAACATCGCTGGAATGCAGTAGAATCGAGCACTGATGAATAATATATAAACTTTATTGTGACCTAATCAAATCTATATCATAGTCAATATTTTTTTATCAGTTTTTTTATCAATATTTTTTTATCAATATTTTGTTTTTCATCAATATTATTTTTCATCAATTTTTTTTTTTCATTAATATTTTTTTTTCATCAATATAATTTTCATCAATATTTTTTCATCAAGTATTTTTTTTCATCCATATTTTTTTTTCATCAATATTTTTCTGTGCGGTAGACCAACGTTCATAATTTAAATTAATATTACTTTTATATACAGATGCATTCAAAGTTCGGTTAAATTTTAGACAAAGAGATCTCTAGATGAAAGTTTAACTGTATTCGAATATTTGTCATATATAATATTGCAATATTTATCAATATTATTATCATTGTTGTTAAAAATATAAAAAAAACACTATTAATAATGACTTGCGCAATAAATACAAAAAAATATAATAGTTTTTACACACCACAATTTTTAATTGACTTGAATATATTTTGTTGATTAGTATACTAGGGTGGCTCGTAATTTGTTTAGTGTGCTCGCAGTAATTTTTATGTTTCTCCTGATTTTTTTGAAATTTATCGCAATAATATATTTTTTGTTTTATTTGATAGAATGACGTTAAACAAAAGTTTAAAATGATTTGAAATTTTGATTATAAACAAGTTGAAAAGTTAAATTCGACTTGGCCGAATCTATGACTACCCTCCACAATGCCCTTTTTAAGTGATAGTAAATTTTCTGACGCGAAATAAATAACATTTTTGATTAGAAATATTTTATTTTGTGTAAAAAAAACTTTTTTTAAGTAATTTAAAAAAAAAAAATAAAAATTATATGCCCAATGCGAGTAAAATTTCTTTTGCTTTTTAGTGTAAAAAGATTTTTGAGTGAGAAAAATACGGTGTAAAATATTTTTGTGACTTACCAATGTTTTTAAAACATGTTTAACGGGTTTTCAAAACGTGAATTTAAGGTGAAACTAATCTGAAATTCACGGTTTTGCGAATAACTTTTGAACCACTAAACCGATTTGGCTAAAATTCAACATGAACCAGACTAGGGGGACGATGCCAAGCTTTAGCATCCCCAGAATTGCCTATCAAAAGTTACTGTGTTTTATGATTCGTAAATTCACAAAAAACCCTGGCCGAAATTCAGTCATTTGTTCATAACTTTTGAACCACTGGACCGATTTTACTGGGTTGCAATACCAACATGATGAGGTTTATTGCTAACATACGTGCCAAACTTCAGGAGTCTCCGTAAAGTCTTTTAAAAGTTAGCGTGTTTATAACAGACGGACAGACGGGCAGACGGGCAGACGGACTGACGGACGAACGGACATCGCTAGATCGTGTTAAAATCTATCTAGGATCATGAAAATATATTCTTTATGGGGTCCTTGACCAATATTTCGAGGTGTTACAAACGAAATGACAAACTTATATATTATACTATCACTAGAGTGGAGGGTATAAAAAAGTCGCATTTGTAAGCCTGGTCAAATTGGGAAAATTTTTTTGATAAAATTTTTACAAAGCCGTTGCACAGTATTTTTGTTAATTATAATAATTATTGTTTAAAAATTGGCGATCATTTGTATTTTTAAGTACTAAAACTCGGTTAGATCATAAATAAATATGAAAAAGGGCCACCCTAACCCTTATACTCACAAAATAATCATCTTATCCCACATTACAGTTTTCAATTTTGCAAGGATTTCTTAGAATTATTTATATAAAAAATTATTTAAATAAACTAATGTTCTATTGCATTATTAACACTGACCCATTGAACTGGTATTTGCACAAAATTTATTTATTGTTTTATATTGTAGTGTATAATTCATCAAAGTCTAACAGTTTGGAATAGAAATTGTTAAATTAAAAATAAATTTATGATTATTTATTGGTTGATAAATAACATCAAGATTACATTGAGTTTAATTTAAATTGTAGTCAGTTAAGAGTTGCCAAAAAATAATGCACTAAAAAACAGGTAAGAAAATGATAGACAGATTAAAGAAAAAATTGGTCTGAATTTTTGTATGGAAACAAAACCAGAAATGCATCGATTGCAATCAGATTGAACGAACTTGAAAATTATCAAGTCAAATTCCAACAAACTTCAATATCGAAATTTTACTATGGAGTTTTTTATACCCTCCACTCTAGTCATATAGGGTATATATAAGTTTACATTCCGTTTGTAACACATCAAATATTGGTCTAAGACCCCGTAAAGTATATCGAGGGCCTATATTCAAAACCCTCTATCTTCCATTTTCACGAAAATGACTTTTTGATGGCAAAATATTCAGTAAAACGGACCTCATCTATGGTGTAAAATTCAGAACAAAAATATTTTTTTTTTCTATTTTATTTGCATTTTTGTTTTTTTCTATCTCTTACACAATCAATTTTTCTGAATGCAAAACCCTCTATCTGTTCAAATAATTAATTTGAAAATAGTTTTTTTGAATAATTTCATCATGCATTACATGTTTTCATATTAATTTTAGCATGCTGCCCATGAATTTGTCAACAAAATTCCAGAACCACGATTTTGGTCCACTAATGCTAATTTTTCCTGAAAATTTTTGTTTGACTTTTTTGAAAAATATGGTTAAAAATTGGATTTTTTTTTTACATTATGAAACAAATATTTTAATCTTAAAAATCCCGATGCTGATCCACCTGTGGACCAAAATCGCGTTTTTAATTTGTTTACTCGTTTTACATAACATACTCAACAGTTTGTCAACTTTTGAGACGAATTCGGTAAAAAAAAATGTTTGTCTTAAAAACCCGCACCTGTGGACCAAAACCGCGATTTCGGGATTATTTATAAGCCTTTATCATTAACAAATCACGTTAAAAATTTACCGATGTCGTAAATGAAATCATAATAATTCAATTTTATTAAAATGCAAAACCCTCTATCTGATCTTTTTCATTCATGTACTTACTATTTTTGAGAAACAAAACCCTCTATCTATCCTCTAAAATCCCCAATAGTGCAAAATTTTAAAAACGAATCATATGTGAGATTCAGTAGTTGATTTAAAAAAATATCGTAGAATATCGAATTTTAATTACTCTAACAATACGCGAAATAAACAGTTTTTTTATTCTCCTGAAAAGTTGTGTTTTTTTAGATAGAGGGTTTTGAATATAGGCCCTCGATATATATTCATGATCCTTGATCGATTGTAAGTCGATCTAGCGATGTCCGTCCGTCCGTCTGTCTGTCCGTAGAAAACACGCTAACTTTTGAAAGACTTTACAGAGGCTACTGAAGTTTGGCATATATGTTGGGAGTTTGCCTGGTCAGGTTGGTATAGTAATCCACCCAAATCGGTCCAGTGCACAGTGCCACATTTCTAGCACGACAAAAATAAAAAAAATAAAAGTTCCCCGGTTTTTATGATTTGTTTGTATGTATTATAAAGCATTTCTAATAGCGCAGAAATACTCATATAGGAACGATAATTCTGTTCGTTAGTAAGATGTGGGTGCATAAAGTTGCATCTTGTAAGATCCTGTAAGTAGTGTTTATTATTTCGCATTAATTAAGCCGATTTTAAACTGTTGTAACTTATTAACAAAAAAAGATATTTATACACTCTTTTCTGGTAATTTTAAAGGAATTTAAAGGCTTTAAGCCATATCGTTTCTTCTTAGTTTTAAACAATTTTTTCTATTTTTTTTTAAATTTTTAACATTTTTTGCGACCGTCTGCGACGCCGACTACAGTGGGACGATATGTAAACCTTGTTTTTACATATTTTTTAAACATATTTTTAAAGAGTGGGCGTGGCAGTTGTCTGACCGCCCCCTTTTTTTGTGATATTATTTCTACAGTCCTTGAGAGTATATATACCAAGTTTAAAGAAAGTACAACCAAAATTAAACATTTTTTAAAAAGTGGGCGTGGCCGTTAACTGGCCTCCTATATTTTTCATAATGTTGTTTTTGAAGTCAAAACGAACATGTATACCGTATTTCCAGTCAATATAAATAAAATTGGATTTTTGTCGTCCTAGATTGACCAAATGTGGTACTGTGCAGTGGTTCAAAAGTTATGAGCAAAAGAGCAAATTTCGGCAAGGGTTTTTCGCTAATTTACAATAATGAGACTGCTTGGCATATATCTTTGCCGTTCCCCAGGTTTGGTATTAAATTTCAGCTCAATCGTTCCAGTGGTTCAAAAGTTATAAGAAAAACCCTGAATTTAAGACTGGTTTCATCTTAAATGCCACGTGTTAAACAAGTTTCAAAAGCACTGGTGGTAACTTAACTATGCTTTTTAAACTTGTTTAGTTTTAAAGCAATGCTTTTTAAACTTGTTTAGTTTTAAAAGCATTGGTAACTTAAAAAAATTTTACACTCAAACAAAAAAATACTTTTTTTTTATAAAAATTACAATATTTTGAGTACATACGTACGTGCATTCACTCAAAAATATTTTACAGTAAAAAAAAAACACTACACTTGAGAAAAATTTTACACAAAAAAAAAAATTGGTATTTTTTATTTTAATGACAAAAAAGAGTTTTTTACTCAAAATAAAATATTTCTAATCAAAATTGTCAATTTTTTCATGTTAAAAAATTTACTATCCTTTAAAAAATGCATTGCATGGAGGGTATTCATATATTCGGCAAAGTCGAATTTAACTTTTCTACTTTTTTATACCCTGCACCACTCTGTGGTACAGGGTATAATGAGTTTGTGCTGATGTTTGTAACTACCCGAAATATTGGTCCTAGACCTAAGCATTGTTTGGACCGAGGACAAAGCCTATTGAAATTTGAGAAAATCGGTCCATGTTTAGACCTAGCCCCCATACAAACGCCCCCTTTGGATTCGGCTTAAAAGACTCTTATGTCCGTGTTATAGTAGATATCGCTTCGAAATTTAGCAGATAATCAAATTTTGCATGCACAAACCATCACTCCAAATTTCAAAGGAATCGGATCAGTCATTCTGGTAGTCCCCATACAAACCGCCCTCCTGATATTCACATAATTCCCTCAAAATTCATAAAAATGGAAATATTTGATAAAAATTTTATTTTTAGGTGTTAAACGTGTACTTAAGTAACCTAATAAAATCGGAATATAATTGGACCATTTCTGGGCTAGTCCCCCATATAAAAATTTCTACCGATGTTCAGTTAAAACGGTCTATTGACAAAAAATAATAATATTCCACTAAAATTTGATCTGAGTGTGTTTTCTACACTAAATAAAGATCTAACAAAAGACAGATCCAATCGGTCCATGTTTGGACCTGGGACCCATTTATCGGAAAGGACTGGTGTAGGGTATCATATGGTCGGTTTTGACCGACTATAACTTTCTTACTTGTTTTTTTTTTTTTTTTTGGAGCACCATATAAAATAAATCAGAGCCAAAAAATAAAAGGTGGAATTTTTAAAAATTTGAAAAAAAAAAATAGAAAGAATTGTGATCACATCTCGAATTATGGCTTAAAAGTTTCGTAATTTAAAGTAGAACTTTTAGACTTTTAAAAAATCGAAGGTTTCGGACTTTTCAAAAATCGATTTTAATTTTTAAACGTCAAAAAATAAGTGATAATTACTTCGAATAATTTTTTCATATTTTGTTTATAAAACTTCATTTAAATACCAACAAAACGTTGTCCAACATTTTTTAAGATATCTATATTTTTTAATGGTTAAAATTAATAAAAAATATTTTTTTTTTAATTTTTTTGAGAAAATCGCCATTTTGAAAAATTGATTACTCAAAACCATCTTGGAATAAAAGGCTTAGTTGCATTTAATAAGTACTAAAACATATCCAAAAAATAAAATAAGTCGAAAGGGGTCGGGTCTAAAAGTGAGCGATTTGGCCTGGAATGCCCCATACATTTTAGCAAACCTTATCTAACTTAGTTGTGGTGCGAAATTTTCTTCTATAGGTAGCTGAACTAGCCAGTATCGTACCAGCCAAGGCAGGAACTTTTTTAATTGTTTTTTTTTCTTATATTTTTTTATATATTTATTCAATAGTTTTATTTATTTTAATATTTTTTTAATTTTTATAAAAAAAAAATACAAACGGCATATTGATGACATTTTTGATTAAATGATAAAATGTGTCATCACATGTTTCTTTAATTTTGATGACATGTTTCATAATATTGAAGAAAAGCTTCATCTGTATGATGTAATTTGTCATCAAAATTGATGACAGCAAGTGATGAAACCGTATCATCAATATGATGAAGCATTTTTCTTTGAGTGTAATCACGCAAAAATGGCTGAAGCGATTTTGTTAAGATTTCGCTGTAGATAGTGCTAAACAAGGGTGGATACTAGCTGGACCCAGTCCAGTGCTTTAGTTTAGCCCGATACTATATATTTTAATCGAGATGAAATATAAAACATTTGTTTTCTTAGGGACAGCAATGCGGGTCCAGCTAGTATATAAATACTTTTCATCAGGTTCTTAAGAATGACAAGCTTTTGGACCTTTTTTCCGTATTATATTTCTTACTGTAGTTATGTCATATATTGTTATGCAATTTCCAATCTCTAATCGAGTAATAAAAATATATTCATACAGATGTTTACACGACGACCCTTCACTATATGTCATTACTGAACTCACCAATATATTTAACACTAATTTTTGTATAGTAAAAGGTAAATAAAAAATTAAAATAACAAATTACATGCCATGAATACAAATTAACACCTTAAGTATTTTTTTGTATATAAACAATAGACTAAATAATTGAAAATGTCATGTACAAAACTTAAAAAGATTTAAATGACAAACAGACACTATACGACAGGCTGCAAACAAATGTATATTTAAAACTGCACAACTAATAGTGTAAAATGGTATATTGAACCATAACTTGAAAGTCGTATCGTGTCTGGCCATCTATACAATCGCAAACCAAAAGTGATTACTCATGCACAAATTATTGTTGAAAAGTTGTATTGTTTTTGTTTTCATCAACAAACTACCGGCGATAAAACAAAAAAAAAAAAAAAAACAAAAGCGACATAAAGAAGCCGGCAATTGGAGGGAAAACGTATTACACAATATGTATTTGGTTTTGAAACCCATAAAAAAATAATGCATAAATGTCACGTTTTGTAATAATAATGATTTTTATTTGTTTGTTTACTTTTTTTATCTCATTGCAGAGCTCTGGATTATAAATTTGAACAATACCGTTTGAATACCCGTGCTTGCACTGTAGTGAAAACGTCAAAACTTCATGTTAAGGGTGCCAACCGTGTATCAGTATGGGGTAATTCCTATTACAGTTTTGAGGGTATACCATATGCTAAGCCTCCCTTGGGTGAATTACGTTTTAAAGCACCAGTGCCAGTTGAACCATGGGAACAAATTTTAGATTGTACCGGTCCAGCACCAATACCATTCCAAGCTAATATGATTTTTAGGAAATATAAAGGATCAGAAGATTGTCTGTATTTGAATGTTTTTACAAATGAGGTAAGTTGTTTTATTACACCTAGGGCGGATTACTCAATGAAAAGTTAGCTCTTAACTGCCGATTTAACGGAGCCTTATGTCAAAATTTGTATGAAAAAGTTAAATTTAACGGAGAGTTAAATTTTGAGTAATCGAGCCTTAAAATAAAAACGGTTGAAAATTACACTGTGTTAGAGTGGAAGAATACTTTTGAATGACAGGTTGTAGGTGTCGTCAAAAAGACCACTAATTTTAAAATTATTGTCAAAAACGTTATTTTTGGGACTTTTCTCACTTAACCATATGTGACTCAGAAACTTTTCAACCGCTTCAACTTTTGAACTATTTTGGACAGAAGAAGGATAGGGCTTTCGATGTGTGTAAATTGGTCGATACATATTAGGGTGGCTCGCATAATGACTTTTTACAAATTTCGTCGATCGCCGGGAAAATTATGATTCGTTTTCGTCTAACAACTCTATGTTTAAATTTTTAGCCAAATCAGACAAAATTAACCAGTGCCATTGTGGGGGTTAAAGTTTTGCACCAAAAAAATTTTTCACATACAACGCAAAATATTTTTTCGTTTTTATTGATTTTTTTAGTAAATTTTTAATACTGTTGAGTAAAAAATTACTCAATTTTGCACCAATAAACGATCTAATAGAATTGAGAAAACTTTTAATAAAAAGCTATTAAATGCTTACTAAAAATATTGAGTAAATTTTTAATTAACACAATCAAAAAATTACATAAAATTTTTTAAGTAACTTTTTAAATGTGTCAAGTAATAATTTACTCAAAATTTATCAATTTATTTTTTTAAAAAGTTTCACTTAAAAAAAAAGTTTTTTTCCAAGCATATTTCTTAAAGACATATGAAAATTTCATAGAGATGATTTCAAACTTTCATAAACAAAAAACTATAAACTAAATGAGAATTCAAAACAACAAGAGAATAAAACAAGTAGAAAAAATAAATGCCGAATCTATGAATACACTGAAAGAATTTTGTTCATTACGGCTATGAAAACGTACATTGATTCTATGAAAAAAATCATTAGAAGTGAGCCAATGATGCCCTTCATAGAATCTATGAAACAAATTCATAGAAACCAGATACCTATGAAAAGGTTCATAGGCTATGGAAAAAAAATTTTATTGTTCAATTCTATTTTTTTTATTTTTTTATTTTATTATTTAATTTTTATTTCCTTTATTATTTTATTTTTATTTATTTACAATATTCTATTTTTAAAAATTTATTTATTTTTAACTGATCCCAACCGAGATTCGAACACATTACCAGTTGTTCGTGAAGCTTAGTCTCTAACCACTGAGCTAAAGTAAATAAACAAATTATAACACTTAAAATCCATTTTGTTAAATATGATGCTTTAAAATATTATGCTCTGCCACAATGCTCTGCCAAAATCTGTGTGTATGTTTGTAGAAAACAAAATGTTTGTGTATTTGCAAAAAAGAAAATAACGAACATTACAAAACTATGTGTTAGTCGGCGAGGTTTTCCTCCTTTGGTGGCGCTGATAGCTAAGGCGTCGATTATAAATTTCCCAGCCGGTAGGTCTTGGGTTCGAACCCCGCCTGGGCAGCAATATTTTTTTTTTTACGTTTTTTATGTTTTTTTTATATTTTTTATATTTTTTTAATATATTTATTCAAATTATGTAATTATTGTAACATTATTTTAATTTTTAAAAAATTATTAATGACATTTTTTTTCTATGAATTTTTTCTATGAATCTTACAAAATCTATGAATAAAATTCTATGAAATATTTCAAAATACTAATGAATATTCATTCAGCCAATGAATTGTTTCATAGATTCTATGAATTTGGTTTTATGAAATATGTTCATAGATATTATGAACAATAATTCTTTCAGTGTACCTTCCACAATGCCCTTTTTAAGTAATAATTAATTTTCTAACGTGAAAAAATAACATTTTTGATTAGAAATTTTTTTGTGTAAAACATTTTTTTTATACCCTCCACTCTAGTGATAGAGGGTATATATAAGTTTGTCATTCCGTTTGTAACACCTCGAAATATTGGTCTAGGTCCCCATAAAGTATATATATTCATGATCCTCGATCGATTTTAAGACGATCTATCGATGTCCGTCCGTCCGTCCGTCCGTCCGTCTGTCTGTCTGTCTGTCTGTCTGTCTGTCTGTTGAAAACACGCTAACTTTTGAAAGACTTTACGGAGGCTCCTGAAGTTTGGCATATATGTTGGGCATTTACCTTGTCAGGTTGGTATTGCAATCCAGTGAAATCGGTCCAGTGGTTCAAAAGTTATGAGCAAAAGACTGAATTTCGGCAAGGGTTTTTCGTGAATTTATGAGATAAAAAGCATTATAACTTTGGAAAATCAATTCTGAGGATGCTGAAGCTTGGCATATATATTTTTCGTTCCTCCAGCCTAGTTCGTTTTGAATTTCACCCAAATCGGTCCAGTGGTTCAAAAGTTATTAGCAAAACCGTGACTATCAGATTAGCTTCACCTTAAATGCACGTGGTGAAAACCCGTTAAACCTGTTTTACAACCATTGGTAAGTCACAAAAATATTTTAAAACGTATTTTTGTCACTCAAAAATATTTTTATACCAAAACAAAAAAAAAATACACTCGAAAAAAATGTTACACTCAAAAAAAAATTTTACACTCAAAAAAAAAAATTAGTAAATTTTTTTTTAATGTAAAATTCAAAAAAAAATTTACACTCAAAAAAAAATAATTTTTTTTTTCAAAAAATTCGAAAAAAATTTTACACTTAAAAAAAGTTTTACACTCAAAAAAAATTATTTTTTTTTTTTAAATTAAAAAAAAAAAAAAAATTTACACAAAATAAAATATTTCTAATCATAACTGTTATTTTTTCACGTTAGAAAATTTACTATCACTTAAAATGGGCACTGTGGAGGGTATTCCTAGATTCGGCCAAGTCGAATTTAACTTTTCTACTTGTTTTAGTAAGTTTTGAAAAAAAAAAAATTTACAATTTTTTTTTTTTTGAGTGTAAAATTTTTTTCTAGTGTATTTCTTTTTTTTTTTTTAATGTAAAAATATTTTTGAGTGACAAAAATAAGTTGTAAAATATTTTTGTGACTTACCAATGTTTTTAAAACATTTTGAACGGTTTTCAACACGTGAATTTAATGTGAAACTAATTATGATTCGTTTTCGTCTAACAACTCTATGTTTAAATTTTTAGCCAAATCAGACAAAATTAACCAGTGCCATTGTGGGGGTTAAAGTTTTGCACCAAAAAAATTTTTCACATACAAAGCAAAATTTTTTTTCGTTTTTATTGATTTTTTTAGTAAATTTTTAATACTGTTGAGTAAAAAATTACTCAATTTTGCACCAGTAAACGATCTAATAGAATTGAGAAAACTTTTAATAAAAAGCTATTAAATGCTTACTAAAAAATTTGAGTAAATTTTTAATTAACACAATCAAAAATTTACATAAAATTTTTTAAGTAACTTTTTAAATGTGTCAAGTAATAATTTACTCAAAATTTATCAATTTATTTTTTTAAAAAGTTTCACTTAAAAAAAAGTTTTTTTCCAAGCATATTTCTTAAAGACATATGAAAATTTCATAGAGATAATTTCAAACTTTCATAAACAAAAAACTATAAACTAAATGAGAATTCAAAACAACAAGAGAATAAAACAAGTAGAAAAAATAAATGCCGAATCTATGAATACCTTCCACAATGCCCTTTTTAAGTAATAATTAATTTTCTAACGTGAAAAAATAACATTTTTGATTAGAAATTTTTTTGTGTAAAACATTTTTTTTTTAGTAAGTTTTGAAAAAAAAAAAATTATTTACAAATTTTTTTTTTTTTGAGTGTAAAATTTTTTTCTAGTGTATTTCTTTTTTTTTTTAATGTAAAAATATTTTTGAGTGACAAAAATAAGTTGTAAAATATTTTTGTGACTTACCAATGTTTTTAAAACATTTTGAACGGTTTTCAACACGTGAATTTAATGTGAAACTAATCTTAAATTCACGTTTCTGCTAATAACTTTCGACCCACTAGACCGATTTGGTTGAAATGCAATACGAACCAGGCCAGGGAACAACAATTATATATGTCAAGCTTCAGCATCCTCAGAATTGTCTTTCGAAATTTAGCGTGTTTTTTATCTCATAAATTCACGAGAAACCCTTGCCGAAATTCAGTCTTTTGCTGATAACTTTTGAACCACTGAACCGATTCGCTGGATTTCAATACCAACCTGACCAGTAAATGCCCAACATATGTGCCAAACTTCAGGAGCCTCCGTAAAGTCTTTCAAAATTTAGCATGTTTTCAACAGACAGACAGACGGACGGCCAGACGGACGGAGTTCTCTAGATCGTCTTAAAATCGATCGAGGATTATGAATACATAAACTTTTTGGGGTCCTAGACCAATATTTCGAGGTGTTGCAAATGGAATGACAATCTTATATGTACCCTCTATCACTAGAGTGGAGGGTATACAAATTATTAAATTTGTATTAAATTATTTACTCAAGTTTTTGTATACTCTCCAACAACAGTATGGGGGTTAGGGTGGCAGCTATTTTGCAAAACTTCGAATTTCAAGGAGTGCACCCCTAAGTTTTTTTGCATTTGACCTAAAAATGCTATGCTAAAAATTTCAGCCAAATCGGACAACGTTAACACGAGGCGCATCGAGGTCAAAGGTCAAACACATGAAAATAGCCATATTTTGATGAAAAACATTGAATAAATGGTGTTGTATTTTGAATATATTGTTAAAAAGTGGTACACGAGTTGTTTTTAGTATAAGAAGATATATTAAAGATTTTTGGGTTTTCAAAAATTAACCATTATAAGCCTTTCGGGGTCAAAATGACCCAATTTTTACAAAATGACCCCTAAAACACGAAAATCAGCCCCAATTTTTTAATTTTATTGAAATAAACCAATGGAAAACGATATTTATATTCTATTCTATCATAAATACTCAGATATGAAATACTGTCTTTCTAGGATGTCATTAACCCGTAAGGCCAAAAATATGCATAATATTTGGAGTGGTTCTCAAAACTGATATTTTGATTTTTTAAAAATTTTCTTAAACAAAGTTAGGAAAAATGCTGAAAAACCACAGAATCTTATAAAATATATGTTAGCATATAAAATAAAATTTTTTTGGGGGATATCCCTCGGATAGTTTGGCGGGGGCATCGATTTAAACTCAGCGGATTTCGAGGAAAATGCATTTTTTGAAGGTCAAAATCCAAAAAAAAAAGACGCCCCTGAACTTTTATACCCTCCAACCACAGTATGGGGGTAGGACCCCATAAAGTTGATCAGTGATCGATTCTAAGACATTCTAGCGATGTCCATCCGTCCGTTCGTCCGTATGTCTGTCTGTAGAGGACACGATACAGTCCAAAATAAAAGAGCTAGACTTCCGAAGTTTGGCACGAATATGTCTTATATTCGAAGGCAGGTTAAGTTCGGAAATGGGCAAAATCGGACCAAGGGGAAAAAAGTTTCCCTTGGAGAACTAAACCAACCTAAGAAAAAACGCATTTTTTGCTGGGTTTTTTGTACTTTTGCTAAGCAAATGCAACATTCTTATCTCAGAAGAAGTTCAAAATCGCAAGGGGAAGATGCCCCCTAACGTCAATTTTTTTAAATTTAATCAAGTGATTTTTCAAATTACAAAATGATACAAAATACAAAATCGAACTTTCGGAATCGGAATGAGATGAAACCAAAAGCAAATAAAAGCTTTCCATAACAAAACCCTCAAGGCCTTTTTTTAAGGTCAGAGCTAGATTTTTTTACACGCATTAAAAATTGGTGATTTTAAAGCATTTAAAGTTTTGGTGTACTAAATATGTCCTACTTTAAGGGCCCCTGGTGGTGCCCTTATTGGACATGTAGGGTCCAGCTTCCCAACTTAAGCTCAAAACTACTTTAGCTATAACTGGTATGAATTTTACCGCAATCGGTCCAGTACCTATTTATTAAATAGCCAAATTATTAAAATAAACCACTGTACACCGATGCGTATGATTGTTATTTAAAGGCAATTCCAATATTAATCATACGCCACTAATACAGTTTTCAAGCATTTGTTATTATAATTTTATAGCATTATATAGCATTTATTATTATAATTATTATAAAAGATCACTAACTTCAAATGCGTGTATAAAAAATCTAGCTCTAAACTAGAAAAAAGCCTACCGGGGTTTGTTATCAAATATGTGAACTTTCATTTGCTTTTGGTTTCATCCCATTCCAATTTTGGGTGTTGCACTGTATTATTTTTCTCAATATTATTTTATGTGTAGTGTGCGTCATATGGTCGGTCTCGAATAATTATAATTTTTAAACATAATTGTTTTATTAATTTTTTATTGCTCTCTTTATTTTCAGGTATTTCCCTCTACTCCTCGCCCCGTAATGGTTTGGATTTATGGTGGTGGTTTCCAAATTGGCGAAGCTACCCGCGATATGTACAGTCCTGATTATTTTATGTCCAAAGATGTCGTCCTGGTAACCATAGCCTATCGTTTGGGTCCATTTGGTTTCTTGAGTTTAGATGATCCTAGTGTCGATGTACCCGGTAATGCTGGTATTAAAGATCAAATTATGGCTTTAAGATGGGTACAAGAAAATATCGCAGCATTTGGTGGTGATCCTAATAATGTAACGGTATTTGGAGAAAGTGCTGGTGGAGCCTCAACACATTTGTGTATGCTAAGTGAAAGCTCTAAAGGCTTGTTACACAAGGGCATAGTAATGTCGGGAAGTGTATTATGTCCCTGGGTATTGCCACCTGCAAATCAATGGGCTTTCAGATTAGCTAAAGCTTTGGGTTACCAAGGAGATGAAAAATCAGGAGAAATATATAAATTCTTACAAGCAGCTTCCGGAGCAGATATACAAACAGTTTTATCTACAATATTATCGAAAGAAGAGAAACATAATCGAATTCTATTTGCCTTTGGTCCCGTGGTGGAACCTTATAAGTCCAAAGATAGTGTATTGGCGGACGATCCAGTAGAAGTATTAAAGAACTCTTGGAGTAATGATATACCCATGATGATTGGTGGTACTAGTTTTGAAGGTTTACTATTCTATCCGGAAGTAATAAGACGTAAGGCCACCCTAGATGCTGTAGGAGATTGTGAAAATCTGATACCTGCTGATGTAAAAATAGATCGTCGTAGTACCAAAGCCAAAGAAATGGGTTTACAAATTAAAAAGGCCTATTTTGGTGATGAGGAGTGTAGTATCAAAACAATAATGAAATTTTTGGAGGTTAGTGAAATTGTTAATGGAATCCTTTAACTAAAATTAAATAAACCTTTCTTTACTTTCTTTTCTAGATTGAGTCTTATAGAGAATTTTGGCATCCCATTTATCGTACCGCCTTATATCGTATACAATATGCTAAAGCTCCCACCTATATCTATCGTTTTGATTTCGATTCTCCCGATGCTAATGCCATACGCAATATTTTATGCGGCAGTGAAGTGGGTGGAGTGTGCCATGGTGATGATTTATGTTATCTCTTCCGTTTTATATTCTCTCATCGTTTGACCGTAGATTCAGCGGAATATCGTGTAACTAAAGCCATGATTGATATTTGGACTAGTTTTGCCGCTAATAGTGATCCCAATTGTGCCGCTTTGGAAGATATTAAATATGAACCCTTATCAAAGGATAAAACAATTAAATGTTTAAATATTTCCAATAAATTGGAATATATTGATTTGCCGGAATTGCAAAAAATTCAAGATGTTTGGAATAGTTTTTATCCTCAAGGCAAATTGTAAATTATGAAATTATTTAGATTTTTTTTTTTTTTGTAAATATGTATAGAAATTAAAATGGAGCAGGCTACCTCATGTATATTGTATATAAAACATTTACATATTTTATTATTAAGAATTCTTAATTTTTTTCCAGTTTTAATATTAAATATTTAAAAGGGATTAATGGAGTCATTGGTTTAATCCAATAATATAAGTTAAAGTAAATTGTGAAATATTGTTATATTTTAATTTTTTTTATATTGTTAAACATTTTTAAGAAACATATTATTAAGTAAATAAATTATAAATTGCAATTTTTCATGTTAAATGTTTATTCACTTCACAGAAGGGATGAAAAGATCAGTACTTGAGAACTAAAGTTCCGGTCAAAAGTATTCACACAGAGCTATATACATAAATTAGTTGTAATTTGTTAAGGACAAAATTGAAAATATCAAACCTTTTTTTTATCAAACGATTTTTTTTGTTAAGGTGTTTTGTATGTAATTTATTAAGCTTTAATTTAAGCTTTATAGCGCCTAGATTGACTTAATAATAAATGTGCTATGAGGATCGAACTGAAAAACGATAATTTTTATAGACATTCTAAAAAAAAAATGTAAAAAATATTTCCAAAATTTTTTTTCAAAGTTGAAACATGCAAAATTTAAATTTTAATGACGCAAAAAACCTTAAAATTTTTTTAATACTATAGAATCCGAATCCGAATTTTTCGACCTCCATTTCTTTTGACCACCAATTTTATGTAAACATAGAAAAAGTTAAATTATTTCTATAACTTATTACAATGCACTTAGGTGTACTAAAATTAATAAACCATAAAATCTTTTCTTTGTTTACAAAAAAATTGGTGGTCAAAGGAAATGGAGGTCATAAAATGTGGATTTCTTCTACAGTATTAAAAAAACTTTAAGTTTTTTCTGGGCCATACAAAAAATTATTTGATACATGAACAATGTGCATTGAACATAAATAAGTGGAAAAGTTTTTAAATTTTACATGCTTGAACTTTGGAAAAAAAATTTTGGAAATATTTTTTAAATTCTTGTTTTTCTGTAAAGACAGTTGAGCTCAGGCTCTAAATATAATTATGTATTATAATTTTTTAATCATGTTATGTATGGTTTGAGTTGAGAAAGGTGTGAAAGAAAAATTTATTTTTCTAAAAATTTAAGACATCCTGGTTCGTTTTTTACCAGTTTCATATAATCCAGTTATTATAATCTTCAGAAAAACTTTTAATGTCAATTTTGTTCAGTTAATAGTCAATTATATTCTATGTGTGAAAATTATTAACAGATCGCAGCCGCCAAGGATTGAACCCATGATCTGTAATGTTTTTGCTATTAACTGCCTCTTAGATACGATCACTCTAGACCGATACGCTAAGTTGGCTGTTAAGCAAGTATAAACTAAATCATGGTTTTTCAATTCTTGTTTGGTTGTTGCTGTTGTCTTTTCGTAGAGAAGAAGGTGTAATTGCAATATGGTGAATAAATTAATTTTTTTAGTAATCATCATTCTTCCTCCTCTCCTTCATCAACTCTGATCTAAGTACTTATTGGGGTAACTCATGAATAGTACACAGTAAAAAGTTTTGGGTTATATTTAAAACCTAGCGGAGCACATTTTAAACTACTTTGGAATTAAACTCAAAGTTAAATCCGAAATGGGTTATATGCTAAACCACATAGGGATTAAAAATTTGATTATCTTTATGTCATTTTTTTTAGTTTTATTTTGATGCCAAAAAATAATTAAATTTCTCTCTTGAAAAACTTATAAAAAATAAACGTCAAACATCATCAAAAAATTGTATTTCATCAAGTTTAAGATAAACACTTAACAAGGAATTGAAAACAGCTGTCATATTGAGTGAACAAAAAATGCTTATTCATTCAACGAGAGTGAGAAAAGAGGTAAGCAATGTACACAAAAGTAAAATCAAAATTTGTGATCCAGAAGTGAAGATTTTACTCCGACCGAAATATAAATATCAAGTAAGTATTGACTACAAACGTTTACACTCAAAAAATTATGTCATTAACTGTTTGTAGTTTATTTAAAAAGTTTTCCGTTTAGTCGTTTTTAAAAGAAAAAACATTTGTTTGATGTTTAGTTTTTATTAATGACTACATCAGTCCTTTGTTTCAAAAATAACACACTAAAAAATAAAGAGTTTCACTAACATTTAATTTATGAAGTCATTTATTTTTGTTATGTAAGTAAAAACTACTGATTATTCTTTAAATTTTTAATGATTTGGGCCTCGAACTAGAATAAAAGTCTAATCGAATATATATACATATATAAAGGCCGAATAAATACATTTTATTTTTATGTACCTTTTGGTACTAAAAATAAAAAAAAAAACAACATTTGACACAAAGTTTAGTACGACTTATCCTACCAACACTATTGTTTGGTTAGGTACTGTTGTTATTATAAAATAACAGCAACACGTATACTTATAATTACCGACGGTGATTTAGTATATACAATTTTTGCTTTAAAAGAGTTATTTTTGTTGGAAAACAGATTTCGGACCTTCATAATAATATTTCTCATATAACTTGTGAAATATATCAAATATTATGTCTGGTTTGATGTTTGATTGACCAACGATGATTCTCTAAAGTCTGCTGATGATTCCTTTAGTGGGGATGAAACTGATCAGTACAGATATACTATGAGATGAGTAACTTTTTTAAAGCAATAAATTAAAAATACTCTATTATGACAATATCATATATAGAAATATTTTTGGGCCTCGAACTAGAATAAAACTCTAATCGAATATATATATTCTCAAAAAAACTTAAAAAAATTTTCAAAAAAATTTTCGAAACTTAGAAAATTTAAAAAAAAAAATCTAAAAACATTTTTAATGATTTAAAAAAAAAAAAAATTGCCAAAAAATTGTTATTCAAAAATAGTTTCGAAACTTAGAAATTTAAAAAAAAAAAAAATAAATGTAAAGAACTCTTAAAACGCTTTTCGAATACGCTCGCAAAGCGTTCCAAAAAAACGTTTTGAGATTGCTTTTTTTTTTGTTATAGAGCTTTTAGAACACTTTTCAAAAACGCTCACAAAGCGTTTGAAAATAGCGTTTTGAGAATGCTTTTTTTTTTGTTACAGAGCTTTCAGAACGCTTTTTTTTAGAACCGTCGTCAATTTCTGCTTGGGTTGTTATCTTGAGCAAATGTATAATTGCTTGGTAAGCGCTTTATTTTTAAAATATCTTGGAGAAAACCATTGATAATGAAAATGTAGACCTTTTAGTCCATAATACATTCAACAATTTTTTTTTTGCCACACCTCGTTCGTCTTTATACACCCCTTAACTAGTTGAAAACTTCAGCATGTTTAACAGAGCATGTTAGGGTATTCTATTTCGTTTCCGTTTTCGACTTTCGCCACACTTTAACCTTTCTTTTAGACTTGAATAGGTTAAATTTACTGTCATTGGTAAAAATTATTCAGTTCCGGTGCTTAGGGTCATGATGAAGGTAAGTTTTGACGTGTTTCAAACGCTTCGGATTGTATTTTTTCTTGATATAAAGGGTTTTCTACGGGAAGTACGTGGCTTTATGCAGTATTTTGCGAAAAGTATCAACCGAAGCTTGTTTACCATAGTCGGAAAATACTTGCGCAGCTATACAGACGCAGTTTTTCTTGGACCCTTTGTCATATTTTTTAGGGCTATTGCTCTTTTTTTGATCAGTCAACAATTTGGAGATCCGATTTTTTATTATTTACATACCGCCCGGTTCTCGAGTACCTATAAAAAACGCTGTTGGTAGTGGTAATGAGTCCACTAACCGCTTCGGATATATTTTTTAAAGAATTCTCTTTTTTGACTCAATTCATGATGATTTCTCCTTCTTCTTTGGTACTTTTTTTAGAATTCCGCCCTATCCTTCCAATTTGCACGATTCCGATCGGGATTTCAGAAACAATTCTTAACTTACCAAAATCCTTAGACGCTGTAAGTTTTTTAAATCAAATCGCTGTTTTACTAGTGGAGAATTTCACAAAACAGCAAAACGACGAATACTTTTTTGGAAAAAATATTTGAGCTTTATTTATCTTTCGCTTTTTTAGCAATGAAGATGAAAATTCAAATCACCAAAAACAACTATTTTTTTTATATTGAATATTTGTGGAAAAAAAAATTTTTAGTTTATGCAAAAGGAAAATTGACATTTAAGATTTAAAAAAAAAACATTGAGCGACGAATACTTTTTACTGGCACTGTAGATCTGTATGAATACTTTTGATCGGCACTACACATGCAGAAAAAAAATTCTGTAATAAAATCAGTAAAAAAGCTTTTAGTTGGAATGAGTGTTTTTGTTTTCCCGAACATTTTTTTTCCCCGGAAAACCGGGATTCATTTTAAAATAAAGATGATCAGTGCGTTGTCCCATAGACAAAAATCAAAAATAAGGTCATGGTCTTAGAAATTGGTAAAATTTATATATTTAATAGCTACTTAGGTACCAAAAACGAATCACCAACAAAATCAATTTTTGAATTTTTTTTGTAGCTACTAGAGACCGTCAAAGTCGAGTGATTTTGGGCGTTTTTGCATTGATGAATATGAATGATTTGGTGAAGTTTTACATTAATTGTCACCAAAAATTCAATATTTAACGAAATGGTACGAAATTAATTTTCATAGTTGGTATATATATCAATAATAATCTGATTTTTTTTTTTGAAATTTATTTATTAAATTTAAATATTTTTAATTTATTTAAAAAGTGACATTTTTTTCGGGAAAAAGTTAAAAAACCGCTAGGTTTGATGGAATAAATCTAAAATCAGTCATCTTAAATTTTCCGCAATTTTTTTTTTGTGTAGTTCAAAGCTACATCTTTCGGATAACACTGTAAGTAAAATTTAAACTTTTGAAATGACACACAAAAACGCCGAGACACCCCAACTTATTTTTGGGTCATAGAATCCAGTGGTATACTCCGTTTTAAAAACTTAGCTCAAAATAACGAGATATTTCGATTTTAAATTTGCAAATTTAAGAGTAAAAATTGAATAAATTCAAAAAAATTATAAAATTCATCAAAATATGAGCAAGTATTGCCGCATGTCCGATTGAAAATGGACGTCCATTATTTCCTAGACATAAATTTTGATAAATAACAAGTTTTTAACAAATTTTTTAAGTTTTTTCGTTCAAATAAAATGAAAAATCGCCTTAAATCTACTACAAATTTAAAATCGAAATATCTCGGGATTTTGAGCTAACTTTTCAAAACGGGGTACACCACTGGATTCTACGATCCAAAATTAGGTTGACGTGTCTCGGCGTTTTGGTGTGTCATTTTCACCTACTTACAGTGTAATTAAAAGAAAGTTGCGTATTTTTCATTCCTTCTATGAGAAAAAAATATTTTTATTTATGGCTATAATGGCTATTTTTGACAAAAGTGCACTGTTATGGGAGAGACTTTTATCAAAAAAAAAAAAAAACAAGTAGAAAAATTAAATTCGACTTGGCCGAATCTATGAATACCCTCCACAATGCCCTTTTCAAGTTATAGTAAATTTTCTAGAGTGAAAAATTAACACTAATTTCTGAAAAAAAAAAAAAAAATTATTTATAATTGAGTGTAAATTTTTTTTTTAGTGTAAAATTTTTTTCGAGTGTATTTCTTTTTTCTTTTAGTGTAAACTAACTAATTTTTTAACTAATTTTTGAAAAAAAAAAATAATTTACTAAATTTTTTTTTGAGTGTAAAATTTTTTTCGAGTGTATTTTTTTTTTTCTTTTAGTGTAAAAATATTTTTGAATGACAAAAATGCGATGTAAAATATTTTTGTGACTTACCAATGTTTTTAAAACATGTTTAACGGGTTTTCAACACGTGAATTTAAGGTGAGGCGAATCTGAAATTTACGGTTTTGCTAATAACTTTTGAACCACTGGACCGATTTGGCTGAAATTTAAAACGAACCGGACCTGAAGAACGGCAAATATATATGCCGCACTTCAGCACCCTCAGAATTGCCGTTCGAAAGTTACCGTGTGTTTTATCTCGTAAATTCCAAAAAAACCCTTGCCGAAATTCACTCATTTGCTTATAACTTTTGAACCACTGGACCGATTTCGCTGGATTGCAATACCAACCTGACCAGGTAAATGCCCAACATATATGCCAAACTTCAGGAGCCTCCGTAAAGTCTTTCAAAAGTTAGCGTGTTTTCAACAGACAGACAGACAGACAGACAGACAGACGGACAGACGGACGGACGGACGGACGGACGGACGGACGGACGGACGGACGGACATCGCTAGATCGTCTTAAAATCGATCGAGGATCATGAATATATATACTTTATGGG
This sequence comes from Pegoplata infirma, assembly GCA_963921195.1. Lineage (NCBI taxonomy): Eukaryota > Metazoa > Arthropoda > Insecta > Diptera > Anthomyiidae > Pegoplata > Pegoplata infirma. The sequence goes on along the minus strand of OY992536.1, from coordinate 53,821,887 downwards.
GTCCTAGACCAATATTTCGAGGTGTTACAAACGGAATGACAAACTTATATATACCCTCTATCACTAGAGTGGAGGGTATAAAAAAAAAATATTTATTTTTTTGTGGGATTCTTTCTCTCAAATTAAAAAAAAAAATAAATTAAAAAATATGGGCCACTGTACCTTTTAATTTTTTTTCAATGGCGTTGGAATAAGTAAAATTAAATGAATTAAATAAACTTCTAAGATAAATAATATTTCCACATGTCTGCAGTAAAATTTGATGGCTGTTCTTTTCTTCGAATATATTAACCCGCTATATCCTATTTTAAGGGGTCATTTTAGTCATTTTTCTCAAATATCATCATTGCACATCAATAAAGTGCGCGTTAAAAGTTCCAAAATAATTTTTAGCATTGAATTTCAATGGAGTTGTAGTCCCAAACAGATGGATTTTAAAAAGCTCTAGTGAAAATTTGAAGCAAAAAATATTTGTAGATTATTTTAACCCTTTAAACGCAGAATATTTGAAATGGGGACTAAAATGACCACTTAAAATGGGAGATAGAAGGTTAATATGTTCTAAGAAAAGAACCGCCATTAAATTTGATTGAAGACATGTATAAGCAATATTTAAACATTTTTTTTCGACTATTTTACGCTGCTCTGGTAAAACACTTTACAATTTTAAATTTTTATTTTGCTTATATCGCACGAATTTTTGGCTTTAGTGAAATTTGATGTAAAAAAATTTTGTAGAACATTTTAACGCTTTAAACGGTACTAAAATTATCCCCAAAAATAGGAGTTAGAGGGTTAATATCGCTCATTTACTTGTATAGTGTCATAACTCAAAATATGTCGTTTTTGGGTAAACAATACAGAATTATTTGTTATATCCTGCTTTATATTGTGTCAAAAACTCGTATTAATATCTTTTAAACTCACCGTTTGAGAAAAGAACTCCCCATTATAAAATTTTTTTTATGTTCGGGCCTTTTGCAATGTAAACCAAGTTTTAATTATAAACTTTAATCAGGTTTTCTGTAAAATCAAACATTTTGCATTATGACACTATACAAGTAAATGAGCGATATGTTCTAAGAAAAGAACCGCCATAAAATTTCACTGAAGACATCCGGGAACTTTATTTAGCTTAGAAGTTTATTTAATTTCGTTTGTTTTACTTATTCCAACGCTTTGAAAAAAAAATTAAAACTACAGTGGGCCATAAAAAAAAACTTTAGCTATATTTTCAAAACTCTTTGGTGGTTTTGGGGTAAAAATGGTATACTCTAATTTCTTAGGTGCTATTCAAGATATAAAATCTTTTTACACAGTGTTGTTTCCCACATTTAATTTTTTGTTCGAATTCAAATGTTACTAAAGTTAAAGAATTATTTTCTCAAATTCGTCATCTCGGATTTTTTTCTTTTAATTACTTTTGGTAGTTTAGTATGTTATCTTTTGAACTGCAGAAAGAAAAATTGCGTATTTTTCACTCCTTATATTTTTAAATTTTATTTTTGCAAAAGCTTATTATGCGTTTTTAACCCATTTTTCAATAAAGGATGTATTTTTAACATTAATAACCCAATTTTAACCAAATTTGGCATTAATATAAATCTCATAAATAATAATTTACGTACCAAGTTTGATTGCGATCGCACCATTTTTTAGGGGTTATAGCGTTTTTAAGAAAAAGGATATATGGCAGGCCTTTAATCCTTGCAACGATTTCAATGAAAATTTACGCACACGTTGCTAGTTTTATGAGCATCAGTATGTCCACTTTTTGGAATTTTGCGGACAATATTGTAGCTAAAATAAATTTCAGGACACATGGGAGGTAGGCGTGTTCTTGCACCGAATTTTCCAAAAATTCATATTTTTCGTAACAAAGGTATTTTATGCTAGTGTACCAAATTTCAAAATTTCCTTCTAAGAGTCGCTTTAACCGTTGGAGCACCAATTGTCTTTTAGTAAGGTCTTTTATTTTTTTATAAAACATCAATGAAAGACAATTGGTGCCCACAGGATTAAGGCGACTGACCAAATGAGTTCTGCATCCTAAAGAGTAATGTTTAAGCTTTACCCTCGACTTATTTTGAAGTTGCCATCACATCGCGGTCATCCGCTACGTGTTTCCAAAAATGTTCAATAAGGCGATTTTTTTGAACTTTGACCTTAATTTTCTTAAAAACCAGACGTAATGGAGAAGTTTGGAGGCCGGATTTTTGACCAGCAGAACTACTGAAATCAAGTTAGGTCGCGTCCCAGTCACATTTTCCATGTCTAGTAGTGTTATTATTATCCTGTTTTCAAGAAAGTTTTTTTTTTAAGATTTACCTTTAAGAAAATATAATTTAAAAAATTTTGTTGAAAATATTTTAAAGAAAAAATTTTTATTGAAAAACAACATACACTCAGAAAAAAAATTAACAAAAAATGGGAATACTAAATTCAAGGAAAATTTATAATATCTCTGTGCTACAAAAAACACAAAATCCAATATACTTTTGAAATGATGTAATTAAGGTTGTAGGTCTCGCCAAAAAACTGTTTATTTCGCGTTTTGTTAAAGTAATTAAAATTCGATAATCTTAAACTTTTACCGTGATTTATTAATGATAAAGGCTTATAAAAAAATCCCGAAATCGCGGTTTTGGTCCACAGGTGCTGATTTTTAAGACCACAATAATTTTTTTTTACCAAATTCATCTCAAAAGTTGACAAACTGTTGAGTATGTTATGTAAAAAATAGTAAAAAAAATTAAAAACGCGATTTTGGTTCACAGATGCTGATCAGCATCGCGATTTTTAAGATTAAAATTTTTGTTTCATAATGTGCAAAAGACATCCGAATTTTGAGCCATATTTTTCAAAAAAGTTAAACAAGATCTTTCAAAAAAATTAGCATCAGTGGCTTAAAATCGTGGTTCTGGAATTTTGTTGACAAATTTATGTTCAGCATGCAAAATATAGAATATAAACATGTAATGCATGATGAAATTATGCACAAAAAAAATTTACAAATTATTTACTTCAAAAAAATAGAGGGTTCTGCATTCAGAAAAAATAATTGTGTAAGTGATAGAGAAAACCATAAATGCAAATAAAATAGCAAAATAAAAAAAATATTTGTTCTGAATTTTACACCATAGCCGTTTTACTGAATATTTTGCCATCAAAAAGTAATTTTCGTGAAAATGGAAGATAGAGGGTTTTGAATAAAGGCTCTCGATATGTATTGATTTTTTCAACAATATCTATTTTTTTTTTATTTTTTTTTATTTTTTGAGTTTATTTATTTTTTTTTGCTTTAGTTCGTTCAACAAAAATTATATTTATAAACGTTGTCTTAAAGAAAATTTAATTGTGAATACAATGAGCTTTATGCCGAAAAAATCGGAAAATAATTGACAGAGTTGTGATAATTTTTCTAAAAAATAAAATTAAGATTTTGCATGAAATTGCAAATCCAGGCAAAAAAAATAAACGAACATACTGAGAGTTCGCGTATCATTATTTTAAAGGTTTTTGGCCTCCTGAATTCGAATTTTACCTTGAAATTGCGCTATCTTATTAAGTTTTGATATATCAATTTATGTTAAATATCTCAAAAATCTGACGCGATAGAGCAAGTTAAAGGCCAGATTCAGATTCAGCGCGCCAAAAACCTTTAAAAACAATCTATATGACCTCTTATGAAAAATTAATTTTTGCCTGGGTCTGAACGGTGATTTCCTGCAAAATCTTAATTTTTTTTTTAGAAAAATTATCACAACTCAGTCAATTGTTATCCATTGGGGTCAACACATGTGAAGAGGGCCGGCGATACTACACCCAAAAAAAACGTGGGTATTCAATACCAAAAATTTAACTAATTTTAGTCCAAAAGGACCTAGTGCAGAAATTGGTAACCAATACTAAAATGTTTAACTAATATTAGTCGAAACCAGTAAAAACTACTAATGTTAGTACTTTGAAGATACTAACATTAGTAACTAATTAGTAGATTTTGGTACAATATCACTTACTAAACCTTTTACTGTAGAATTATTTTGAGTGTATAAAGATCCAAAGAACCAAAAATGACCTACATTTTGCTCTATCCGGCTTAGTTTTCGGCATATTGCCTATTTAAGAGTCCCCGCACAACAATGTCGGAGCGGGTGACGGTTTCGGTCATGAGAGAGTATAGGCGCAAAACAAAGGCGGTAGCGGGAAATTCTGTCATGCGTTGATATTTACACTATTTTTAACTTTTTCGACACTTTTTTATTTAATTTTATTGTTTTTTTTTAATATCAATATGAATTTTCTCATATTGATTCGATTTTTGTGTATTTTTTTAGAATTTTAAATATTTTTTTTTTTTAGAGATCACATTTTTTTGTTTACTTTATCGAAAATAATCGAAATATTTATGAAAATGTGGTAACATTTTTATATCAAAAATTAAAAGAGAGAGAGAAACCGACATCAAAATAAAATTGATTTTATTCAAGCGGTTTTCGGTTGAGCGTTTTTTCTTGCCAAATTTGTATGAAAAAAACGTCACCGACATTGTTGTGCGGGGACTCTAAGTTTTTTGAAAAAAAAAAATCCCAAGTAATAAAAAATTTAATAAAAAGGTAGAAAAAACTTTCTCCAATCTAATAAGATGAACTATTTGGTAGAAAATTACGTCCTAAATTAAAGATGATTAATATGTCTTAAAAATAAAGATTTTTTTCATATATTTGGGGAAAGTTTCTTTGGCGATAAGAATTTCTTATGGAATTCCATTTAAGGGAAATAATGGACTATTTAACAGCACATGAACTAAAGTTTTTTCCTAATAGGTACGAAAATTTCCCAACTTTTAGTTAAATTTAACTAAATTGTGGGAAAATTTATAAACTATTTTGAAGAAAATTTTTCCAAAGTTTAAGTTAAGGCTTTTTTTAGTGTAACTAAACAAATTAACACTTTGAAAAAAAAAAATAATAATAAGAATCTCTTTTTTACACGTTTAAAAAAAAGAGAAGCTCAAAATCTTTTTTAAGGCCTTTTGAACATAAATAAAATACTACATTTTAGATGCTTCGATTTTTGAGGTGAAATCAGCTGATTGTTTCTGCTAAAATCAGCAGATTTTTCAGCAAAATGAGTACTTTCAGCAGATTTTTCTACTGATTAGACAATACTTTTATTTTGAGTGCGGTGATTATGACATATCAACATTAAATTACTCTTTTCACATGTAATTTTTTACCCATTATTTTCGATATAATTTCATTTTAAAATATTTTTATTAAATACACTATTTCTACGCACATAAAAAAATTAAAAAAATATATTTGAATAAATTTTAAATACTATTGAGTAAAAAATTACTAAATTTTGCACCAGTAAACGATTTAATTGTATTGAGTAAATTTTTAATAAAAATTTATTAAATGTTTGAAAAAAAAAACACTGTAAGTAAAATTTAAACGTTTGAAATGACACACAAAAACGCCGAGACACCCCAACTTATTTTTGTGTCATAGAATCCAGTAGTATACTCCATTTTAAAAAGTTAGCTCAAAATAACGAGATATTTCGATTTTAAATTTGCAAATGTAAGAGTAAAAATTGAATAAATCCAAAAAAAATTATAAAATTCATCAAAATAAGAGCAAGTATTGCTGCATGTCCGATTAAAAATGGACGTCCATTATTTCCTAGATATAAATTTTGATAAATAACAAGTTTTTAACAATTTTTTTAAGTTTTTTCATTCAAATTAAATGAAAAATCGCCTTAAATCTACTACAAATTTAAAATCGAAATATCTCGGGATTTTGAGCTAACTTTTCAAAACGGGGTACAGCACTGGATTCTACGGCCCAAAATTAGGTTGACGTGTCTCGGCGTTTTGGTGTGTCATTTTCACCTACTTACAGTGAAATTTAAGTAAATTTTTTATTGACATAATTAAAAATTTACTCAAAATTTATATATATTTTTTTTTTAAAGATTAAAAAAGTTTAAAATTTTTTCACAAAAAAAAAAACAAAAAACTTGTTTTTTCAAACTTTACGAAACATATTTATGTCTCAAAACATAGGAAAATTTTGTAAAGACGATTACAAACTTTCATATACATACACATTCGAGTGTCCCTTATTTTGGAAATGTTGGAAATGTTGAGACGGTACCCCCTCATTTTTTTCCTTTTGACTAAAAAATAACTCAGGAAAAATTTTACGCCCCTACGACCACGCCTTCCCTACGCGACGGGGCTTTAAAGAACGGGGCCTTAAAAATCATTTTTATAATATTACTTGGTTAGCTTATTCACGACAAAAAATTTGATTTTGGTGGGATGAGGCTTTCAGTTCTAAAAAATTTTTCGAAAAAAAAAATTTAGAGCTTTTGGGTTCCTACAGTAAAAATTTTTTAAAAAATTTTTTTTTTTAGTTTTGACAAGCAACCGTTTTAGTTTTAATGTTGCTTTTAATGATATATATTCATAAAAAAATATTATTCATATCTGTGACATCTTGATCGTGTATCGAAAAACATCAAAAATGCATTTTTTAACCTTTTTTAGATCACGATAAAGATGTCACAGATAGGAATAATATTTTTTTATGAAAATATATCATTAAAAGCAACAATTCAACTAAAACGGTTGCTTGTCAAAACTAAAAAAAAATATTTTTTAAAAAATTTTTACTGTAGGACCCCAAAAGCTCTAAATTTTTTTTTTCGAAAAATTTTTTAGAACTGAAAGCCTCATCCCACCAAAATCAAATTTTTTGTCGTGAATTTTTTGTCGTGAATAAGCTAAGCTAACTATAGAGAAATCTCGACAAAATCGGTTCAGCCGTTTTGACGTGATTTCGAAACAGACAGACATAACGTTAAGTATAGTACAAAGGGGCGTCTCATTTAACGCATTTTTATCGAATCGTGATAGTCTAAAGTTCCATGCTGCATCTTCGATTAGTACTATCTGTGCTGCAAATTTCATTGACATTAGATTTGCCGTTTTTGTGTGATTGCGAAAGAGGAGGAAATAACTTTTTATTTATGAAAAACGGGAGTGACATTATACCCTTTTTTCGAATCGCGCTCTACATATGACCTACAGTTCCCGCTCGGTTAGTTCTATCAGTAGTGACAGATTCGGCTTATCCGTTTTAGCGTGATTTCAAAACAGGCAGATATAACGTATAAAACAAAAGGGCGTGGCAATTTACGCCTCCTTGTTCAATCGTGATCAGTATAGTACAAAGGGCGTTGCAATTTTGATCCCTTTTTCTAATAACGATCTTATATGGCCTACATATGCACTTGGTTAGCACTGTATGTAGTTAAAATGTCAAGAGAATCGGTTCAGCTGTTTTTGCGTGATTGCGAAACAGGCAGACAACGTCCAGTATAGTACAAAGGGGCGTGGCATTTTACGCCATGGCCTATATTTCCACACTCGGTTAACACTATCAGTGCTGAAAATTTAATTCAAATCGAATCAACAGTTTTTGCGTTATTGCGGAGCATGCAGAAATAACATTGAATTCAATACAAAGGGGCATGGCATTTTACGCCCATTTGTCCGATCACGCTCTAATTTGGCACATAGTTAGTACTATCGTTGGTTTAAATTTCACTAAAATCGGTCAACCCGTTTTTTATATATAGATGTCATTAATGGTGCAATGTAAAAATGCGATTTTGCCCACCCCTCCGCCCACAGACAAAAAAGCATGGCATTTTACGCCCATTTGTCCGATCACGCTCTTATTTGGCGTATAGTTAGTACTCGGTTAGTACTATGTTTGGTTTAAATTTCATTAAAATCGGTCCATCCGTTTTTGTTATATATAGATGTCATTATTGGTGCAATGTAAAAATTAGATTTTGCCACGCCCCTCCGCCCACAGACAGAAAATCAAAAATTTGACCGCACAGTGTTACTCCTGAGGCTATTCTGAACATTCCCTGAAAGTTTCGTCAGAATCGGTCCAGCCGTTTTCGAGTCCATACGGAACATACATACACACATACATTCACACATCCATTTTTATATATATATTAGCTATACCCGGTCCGCGTTGCTGGCCCTAAGAAAAAAACTTTTTTATATTGCATCTTAATTTAAATATAGTGTCGGACAAAATTAAAGCACGGGTCCGGGCCCCCTCAGTTAGCACTATCTATAGAGAAATCTCAACAAAATCGGTTCAGCCGTTTTTGCGATATGTCGAAACAGACAGACATAACGTTAAGTAAAGTACAAAGGGGCATGTAATTTAACGCATTTTTATCGAATCGTGATAGTCTAAAGTTCCATGCTGCATCCTCGAATAGTACTATCTGTGCTGCAAATTTCATTGACATCAGTTTTGTCGTTTTTGTGTGATTGCGAAAGAGGAGGAAACAACTTTTTATTTATGAAAAACGGGAATGACATTTTATACCCTTTTGCCGAATCGCGCTCTACATATGACCTACAGCTCCCGCTCGAATAGTTCTATCAGTAGTGACAGATTCGGCTTATCCATTTTTGCGTGATTTCAAAACAGGCATATATAACGCTCAGTATAAAACAAAGGGGCGGAGCAATTTACGCCTCGTTGTTCAATCGTGGTCAGCATTGCAATTTTGATCCCTTTTTCCAATAACGATCTTATATGGGCTACATATGCACTTAGTTAGCACTGTATGTAATGAAAATATCAAGAGAATCGGTTCAGGCAGACAACGTCCAGTATTACACAAAGGGGCGTGGCATTTTACGCCCCTTTTTCCAATCGTAGTATAACATGGCTTATAGCTCCGCACTCGGTTAACACTATCAGTGCTGAAAATTTAATTAAAATCGAATCAACAGTTTTTGCGTTATTGCGGAGCATGCAGAAACAAAATTCAATTCAATACAAAGGGGCATGGCATTTTACGCCTATTTGTCCGATCACGCTCTAATTTGGCACACAGTACTTGGTTAGTACTATCGTTGGTTTAAATTTCATAAAAATCGGTTCAGCCATTTTTTATATATAGATGTCATTAGTGGTGCAATGTAAAAATTCGACCGCCCCTCCACCCACTGGTAAAAAAGCATTGCATTTTACGCCCATTTGTCTGACCACGCTCTAATTTGGCATATAGATAGTACTTGGTTAGAACTATCTTTGGTTCAAATTTCATCAAAATCGGGCAATCCGTTTCTTATATATAGATGTCATTAGTGGTGCAATGTAAAAATTAGATTTTTCCACGCCCCTCCGCCCATACGCAAAAAATTAAAAATCTGACTGCACAGTGTTACTCTCCAGACTATTCTAAATATTCCCTGAAAATTTCATCAAGATCGGTCCAGCCATTTTCGCGTCCATAAGGTATATACATATAGCCGTTTTTTTCATTATTGAAATAACTTTCAATTCAATACAAAGTTGCATGGCATTTTACGATACTTTGTCCGATAGCACTCAAATTTGGCACATAGTGAGTACTCAGTTAGTGCTATCTTTGATATAAATTTCATCAAAAGCGGTCTATCCGTTTTTTATATATAGATGTCATTAGTGGTGGAATGCAAAAATTGGATTTTGCCACGCCCCTCCGCCCACAGACGAAAAATCAAAAATCCGACTGGACAGTGTTACTCGCCAGGCTATACTGAATATTCCCTGAAAATTTCATCAAAATCGGTCCAGCCGTTTTCGAGTCCATACGGAACATACATACATACATACCCACATACATACACACATCCATTTTTATATATATAGAAGAATAACAAAAAAATTTAAAATCAAAAAAAAAAATTTTTGCTTTGTATGGAAAAATGATTTTTAAGGCCCCGCTCTTTACGGCCCCGTCGCGTAGGGAAGGCGTGGTCGTAGGGGCGTAAAATTTTTCCTGAGTTATTTTTTAGTCAAAAGGAAAAAAATGAGGGGGTACCGTCTCAACATTTCCAAAATAAGGGACACTCTAATACACATAAAACTATAAACTAACCGAGAATTCAAAAAACTTGAGAGTTTAAAAAAAAAATTATAAAAATTAAAAAAACTATTAAATTTTTATTAAATTATTTACTTAAATTGTTTTTAAAATTTTTAAGTAAATTTTTAATTGCGTCAATTAAAAAATTACTCAACTTTTGTTTTTAAATTTAAACAAGTGATTACTCAAATTTGTTTCCTCCATATTTTTTTTGTGCAGGTTTTTATTAATAAAATATTATGGTTTAAATAAGAGATGTGTCCTATCTTGTTGTTGTTTTTGTTATTTTTACAGTTTATCCCTGACAGGAAAAGCATAAGCACATAAACATAAACATATAAACAAGGTACATAGTAAATCTCCTTGTGTTCATGTTCATGACTGTTGTCATAGTGTTGCAACTTGTATGTGTGTATGTGCATTAGGGTGGCATTTTTTTTTGCCGAATACATTTATTTAAAAAAAACTTAACAAAACTACAAGTGTAAAATTTTCTTAATTTTTCAACTTTCAAGTAAATTGTGCAAGCACATAAATATCAATCAATTTGTTTAAAATTTCATATATTTTGTGGTCTTAAATGATCGTTAAACTTTTTAAAGGAATCTAAAAAAAAGTACTTCTTCACCTTCCCGACATTCGTGTAATAAGAAACTCCTATTCCTCCGTGGAAAGTTGCAAATATATACGTAACAAATAGAATGTCAAACATCTACCACTATGAGGAGGAAAAAAAATTTCCCAAAATTTCGTCACCTTTTACGTTTGGGTTAAAGTTTAAAGTTTGGTTACCATACACAGAAAATAAAATCGTCAAATTTAAATCAACACACATCAATTGCAAATCAACCAAACATGATATCAGAGGAGTTCCATCTAAGACTTAAATTTTGAGGTAAAAAGGATGTGATTTTTGTTTTGATGGCACATCGATGAAAGTTGGCATAAATATTAGAAGCTATTTAAGAATAAGAAATTCGTTCACATCAATTAAATCGCGCAAGGGGGTCAAAAGTTATGGCGGTTTTAAGATTTATCGGTTTTAAAAATCTTAAAAATATTTTAAAGAATTTTTTTCTACACATTTGTTGAATGCTTTATTAAAACATGCCAGGATATATCATTTCTTCTAAAATATATGATATAAATTTAACCCTTTAATGACCAAACGATTTAAAAAAAAAATATCTAAATACCTAAAATCGCGATTAATTCGCGGTAAAAGAAAAATTTCACAATTTTTTATAACATATTTAGGCAATGCGCGTTGGTATTACTGAAAAAAATCACGGAAAATCGTATCATTGTACCAGTAGTTTAAAAAAAATCGGTGATGCTTTTTTATAACAAGAAAACTTAATTTGGTCCAAAAAATCTATAATCATCAAAATTTTTTAAACCGCCTCTGCTTTTATGATGACACATCAAGTGGGCTTTCATTAAAAAAAAATCATCCGATTTCGTGTAAAGCCTTGGATGTGCCAGATCAAAACAGGTCTTGATAAAATTATTGCGGTTTCCGCTCTGAATGGCTTAAAGTAAAAAGTCAAAAAGCAAATCAGTTCTACTCGTTAAGGCACGTCTTTTGGTGCATTAAAATGAATATGATGCATTAATTGCTACTAAAAAAAATAGGAAACAGATTTGCAAATTTCGCACAATTTTCAAAAATGCCATAAAATTTTTGCAATTTATTTTTTATAAACCCGCCAGTGATTTTTTTATGTAAACTCACAAAAAACTCGGTTTACGCAAGAGTCCACCAAATTTCGAATGAAACCGCGAATGTGCCTCGCGAAAAACTGGTATTTTAAAAAAATTAAGTTTTTTCTTTCGAACTTTGATCTGCTATAACTCCTTAACTATTCGTGGCACATTAACGGGATCAATTCCAAAATGATAAGAATAACAACAGCTACCAACTCTTGTTCAACTTTTTTCATTTTATAGAGGGGGCCGAAATACCTGATCAAAAAACCTCGAAAATTTAAAAACTTAATTTTTCGTTTCAAAATTTAACCGTCTTATAACTTCTTACCAAGCGATGAAGCATCTATCAAACCAACATTAAAATAATCTCTTATATGTACTGACTTTGTGTTATGCCGGAAAAGATTGAAATATAAGGAAAACTTAAAAAAAAAGCGAAAGAAGGTAAAAACTATGGATTATTTCAAGCCAATTTTATCGATTTTTCAACTTCTCTCTGTAACTTTTACGGATAAAGTGGGAAAATCCTTAAACATTGCCCAGTGATGGTTCAAGGTCTTGTTTACACAACTGCATTTACAGTATTTCTAAATTCCAAAAACTGCTGGTTTTTTTAAACATTTATTTCAGTTTCACTGAGTTGAAATTTAAAAAAGATTTTGTGATCAACCAAATATTTAGTAAAAACGGCCACCTGTAGTCCATAATACAAAACTTCGATTTTGTTTTCAACAAACTTAGTCAAGTAATTTTATTTCAAAATTCTTTTATCATGTCAATAAATAGTGTTTGTGTTTGTTAAATTCCTTTGTTGAAAAAAAAAATCATTTTTCAGATCAACAAATTCTATTTGTGTTTGTTGAATTTCTTTGCTGAAAATAAAAATTAAGATTTTTTAGTTTTGTCAGATCAACAAATTGTGTTTGTTGAATTTCTTTGTTGAAAAAAAACAAAATTCTTTTTTCAACTATCAAAATTTACAAACGTTTGTTGATATTACAAATTTCCGTATAGGAGCACTTTCAGTGAAAAAATTAATTGTATTCACAAATACGGGGGTCAATATAACAATTCGTTTTTTCTATGTATGTTCAGATTGGCAAGCTGACAATTTTTTTTTAAATAAGTGTCACCAAAATGTGTATATAAGTATAATCCCTTTTAATGTTGTAGTTTTTTTTTAAACCTTCTCCAAAAAAATCCATTAACATTTTGCTTTTTTTTTTGTATAATTTGTTTTCTTTTGGATGATGGATTTTTGGCAACAAAATAAAAAAAATCTTAACACCACTTGTAGCTGTAATGGTTGTTTTCAAAAAAAAAAAAAAAAAAAAAAAACAAAATCATCTATGTTTTTTTTTTTGGAGCATTTGGTCTATAAGGGTTATAAACTTGTTTGCGGTAGTGTTGATGTTTTTAACAGCATTGGTTGGTTAACAGTTTAGAAAAAAATAGGTGAAAACTTGCTAAATTAGATTTTGCTTTATATTTTTTACAATTTTATTTTAGTTAAATCTAAATAAAAAAATTTAGTAAAATGGTTTTGCGAAGCAATCTATTTTTTGTAAAGGCCATATAATACTTTTATTGGAGATTGGAATCAAAGAGATAAAAAAAGGATTTTTGGGATTTTTCTGAACGTTATTTAAAAACATTGAACAACATTGATGAATGCGGCAGAAATTAATTTAAATAATAAAAATACTAAAAAGAATTTCGGGATTTAACAAAAAAATAGTAGTACTTACAAGGGAAGTCTCCCTGGTGTCACCCGCGGATCGTTATGGAATTGGTTTTATTTTGTAGATCAGAAAAAATAAAGGGACACGTATTTTTTTTTTAGTGGCCCAAATTCATATTTAGGGGGTAAAAAGGAGGAGGGAAGACAAGGCAATTTTTCAGTTTTTTCGTTTATCTCCTATATTATGCAAAGAAACCTAGTCATGGTACATACCAAAAGAAAGGTCTTTGGAAAACCTATCTACGTGTGCTAAGAACGTGTCCAAACATACAAAACTTTTCGTCATATTGGGCAAAATACCAAAATTTTAGGACATTTTTGTTAATAAGTCGAAAAATATTAACATATTTGGCCCGTTGTTAGCACCATGAGATAGGTATTTTTAATACCTTTAATCTGATACCACACATGCCTATATTAATTTTGTTTAAATAGGCGTAAATCGTAAAAAACTGAAAAAGTTCAATTTCCCCCCATACAAATCGACCCCCCCTAAAAATGAGTTTGGGCCCCTAAAAAAAAATACGTGTCGAATTAATTTTCGTTCTTAACAACATATCCAAATTTCATGAAGATAGGAGGGTGACACCAGGGAGACTTCCCTTGTTAGTTGTGTTAATTTGTATTACTTATTTCTTTTGCAGAGATGTTGGCGTGAGTAAATTTTGACACCCTCCAAACAATTTTTAATCACTCACGATCTTTTTCGGAGCCAACAGCGTTAGTTAAATAAACATAACTTTCATACTTCGAAATATATTTAAAGTTTAACCTTCAAATTCATAAAAGTTAAAAGAGGCTAATAAGAGGTTTGTAAAACAAATTTTGTATGGAAATTCGATTAATAAACCTGTTATTAAACGCTTTTATTATTTATGAATTTAGACGTAAAATTTTAAAAGGATTCTAAATAAATCGTTATCATTCAAAAAAGTTTTCCTGACAAGCATTTCACTTTTTGAAGGGTTTTTTATTATTTGATACATCAAAAAAATATTCGTTAGAGGGTACTTATACACAGCCTTTTTTTGCTTGCAATAAAGTCTTGCAACTTTTTTTTGTAGGCAAACGGGGGTGAGAAGCATAGAAGAAGGAAAACAGAATTTGTGATTTTTTTTCTACCCCGTTTTCATTTCACCCCCATTTGCCTACAAAAAAAAGTTGCAAGACTTTATTGCAAGCAAAAAAAGGCTGTGTATAAATACCGTCTTAACTTGATAAGTTAAAAAAAATATGTTTTAATTAGACCAAGGTAGAAAACCATTGTTGTTGTTCAAGGCCGATCATATAATCCCTACATTAGTGTTTTCCAAAAAATTTGGTTTAACCATTTGGATCTATTTTTTGTTAGATCCTTAATTAGTGAAAAAAAAAAATATAAAAATGACTGCGAAACTTGTACTCTTGCCCATAACATTAAATTATGATAGTGTTTTACTGAAGATTTGGGTGTACTTGCCAAAGAAACGTTTTTTTTTTAGAAAAAATAATGTTTTATTCGTTATATCCATGCAAAATGAATTGAAATATCGGTTTTATAGGTTTTATATAGATTTTGATCCATTTCTGAAACATACGTCCATCTAAAGTTTTTGATAAAGAAAAAAACATGTATAATGTTAAAAAAGATTATTAAAAAAAAAATTATTGATTAAAAAAACAAATTGGTGAACAAAATAAAGATTTTATTAAAATATGAAAAATGTATTCTGATTCAAAAAAAAAAAAAAATTATGAAAAAATAAAATTATGACAAAAAAAATTGTTGATAAAAAAAAAAAATTATAAAAAAAATACAACAACATTTCATTTTATTGTGGTTTTTGCCGTACAACTTTAAAAATAATGTAGCAAATATAACTTTTGCAGAACTTTTATTTTCAATATACTTGTACGAAGGCTTAAAGCAAGACTTCTGTCAAAAATCTGTCAATGGAACATCAGCAGAAGGCGAAAAACACGAATAATAAAATGTTGCTTATCAAGTTCTTGCAGTAAGCCCTTCATATGAAAAAAAACTTGATGAAAAAAATTTCTTTTTTGGAAAAATAATTATGTATGTTATGTTTTATTCAACAGCTGGTGAAAAATGTTTTAATTCGCCATCGGGTAAATTATTATCCAAGTTACAAATCGAAGTCACAAACATATTTTAAGAAAATGAAAACAGTAATTCTTGTCTTCTCTTTTATACCCTCCACTTAGTGATAGATGGTATATATAAGTTTGTCATTCCGTTTGTAACTCATCGAAATATCGGTCTGGGACCCCATAAAGTATATATATTCATGATGCCCGATCGATTTTAAGACATTCTAGCGATGTCCGTCTGTCCGTCTGTCCGTCTGTCTGTCTGTCTGTATGTCTGTGGAAAATGCTCTCGCGGACAAAATATTGCACAGAGATGACTGAAACTTAACATATATATTGGAAGTTCTCCCGAGAAGTTTGGTATTGCATTTGAGCGATATCGGTTCAGCGGTTCAAAAGTTATGAACGAAAATGTAAGCACACCTCAAAAATTTCAGTACATTCAACATAACCTAAAAATACAAAATGCTTTAATTCGGCTTCTGGTTGACATATGTTAACATAATTGAACACCAAATGGTATTTAAACAAGTACGAACATATTTTTTGACCAAAAAAGAAAAAAATCGCGGATTTTTTTTTTTACCAAAATTTTTTTTCGCGAAATTTTTTTTTTCAATTTTTTTTTTTAAAGTAATTTCCTTTTAAATAAAGTTGTTTGCAATAATCTTTTTGAAATTGTGGAGGGTATCACTACATTCGGCAAGGCCGAATTTAACTTTTTTACTTGTTTTTTGATTCGGTGGCTTATATAGTCAAACTGAGGTGGCGTTCTGCATCATTTTTAAAATTAGACACCAGCCCTAAAACATTGTCATGTTAAAACAAATTTGGGTGACAAAAGCTTCTTTTTGTTGCCAATATAAAGATTTTACTGAATGTCGCGAAAAATATTTATATGGGAACTAACAAGGGAAGTATCTCAACCCTTATGAACCGATTTGCCTGAAACTTAAAATATATATTAAAGAGACGATTTTAAGGTTGGGGTGTCTCGGCTTATCGGCCATATCGGTGTTTAAAAATTTCGTTGTCCCCTTATGAAACCATGAGGACCTTCGGGAAAATTTTGATAACTTCCGAACTAACAGGAATATCATCTAGGGAAAAAATACAGGTCGACTTAAATTTAATAAAGATTATTTCTTATCCATATGGATATCGTATGTCTATGTCTTCACATAAGTACCCCCCAAATATACACATTTTCCTGAAAAAAATATTTAAAGAAGCCAAATTTTTACAAGGTTATGCCACCGTTGGATAGGCATTAAAAAAACCTTTCTTCTCATATGAAAACATCATATAGTTTCTTAAAAAGAAACGGCTGAAAAATCCAAAAAAACATTTTTTCGCCATTTTTTGACCCATGTTTTGAACCCCTAAATCCCCGATGTGGCCGATAAGCCGAGACACCCCAACCTTAGAATTGTCTCTTTGATATATATTTTAAGTTTCAGGCAAATCGGTTCATAAGGGTTGAGATACTTCCCTTGTAAGAATGGAAGTATTTTAATGGGCATCCACCGTTTGTTCTGAAACTAGCTGTCTAATCTCACATTTAAAAAAATTTCCCAACTTTCTGCAAAATCCCAATAAATGCTGAAATGGCAGAAACTTCGCCAAAAGCAGGATCTCGGTTATAAGCAACGCTCTTGGGGACACTCGATCATATTAAGCAAGGTGGGTGTGACGGAACTGGAACAGAAAAATACGAACTTTGACAGAATCGTCGAAGTCCAAATACCAACTAGGTTTTTTTGTAAATCAACTCGTATTTTTTGTAAACTCAACTCATGTTTTTGTTGATATAAGAAATTTTATTAATAAAAAAAGCTTGTTGTTATTTGTTAATATTCTTTTACTAAGTCAAAATCACAATATTTTTTAGAATTATCACCGGCTTTTTAAGATGCAATATTTAAACACGAGATTTTCACACCCACTTCGTTTATTTATGTTATGCACTCGTAAGCCATTCTCCAGTTTTCTAATGACACCAAATCAAAAACCTTAAAAAACAAGTAAAAAAGTTAAATTCTGCCTTGCCGAATGTAGTAATACCCTCCACAATTTCAAAAGGATTAGCAAAAAACTTTATTTAAAAGAAAATTACTTTTGAAAAAAAAAAAAAATTAAAAAAAAAAAAAATCCGCGAAAAAAAATTTTGGTAAAAAAAAAAATCCGCGATTTTTTTCTTTTTATCTCAAAAAATATGTTCGTACTTGTTTAAATACCATTTGGTGTTCAATTATGTTCACATATGTCAATTAAAGTATTTTGTATTTTTAGGTTATGTTGAATGTACTTAAATTTTTGAGGTGTGCTTACATTTTCGTTCATAACTTTTGAACCGCTGAACCGATATCGCTCAAATGCAATACCAAACTTCTCGGGAGAACTTCCAATAAATATGTTAAGTTTAAGTCATCTCTGTGCAATATTTTGTCCGCGACAGCATTTTCCACAGACAGACAAACGGACAGACGGACAGACGGACAGACGGACAGACGGACAGACGGACATCGCTAGAATGTCTTAAAATCGATCGGGCATCATGAATATATATACTTTATGGGGTCCCAGACCGATATTTCGATGAGTTACAAACGGAATGACAAACTTATATATACCCTCTATCACTAAGTGGAGGGTATACAAAACAAAAAAAAAAAAAATATTATATAGTATGAATACATGTATTTTATTACTTACCAAATATTTACAGATCAGAATCTGATCATCAGATCCTATTTTTATTTATTTTAATAATATTAAATATTTTTATAAGAAACAATCATATAAAATAATTTTATAAGAGACAAACAAATTTCACATTGCAATTCATTGCTACCAACTTGATAATACAAAAATTAATGAACAGGGCTGTTTTTTCTTTTTTGGTTTTATCTATTGAATTCTGTATGAGCGTTGTAAATAGTTGATTCAACTTTACTGATTATTCAACGATATCAACATTAATTTTTGTTGAATACGGCAATATTCTGTAAAACTTGATCTACAAAAATATCTACTAAGATATTTCTATGAGTGTACAATCACTTTGTCGAATCAGTCAGTGCACAGTAAATCACCTTTCCCTCGTTAATAAATGTTAACTAATTTAATTAAGTATTATGCTGTTTGCCTTGTACCCTGTGAGTAACGATGAACCACACATAAAAATAAAACCTAGCAAACTACTAGAAAAAGTCTCGTAATCCCATTTTACTAATATTTGACAGTTTTTCTTGTTTTTTAACAAAATATTTTCTATCGAAATTTACATATTTTTTTTTTTTGGTAATTTTACATTTTTTTATCTTTTTGGTAATTTAACAATTTTTTTTTTTTTTGTAATTTTATATATTTTCAACATTTTTTTCAAAGAAAATCTAGTAAATTCACGAGATTTCCTTGTAAGTTTTATTGCACTAAATTTGTAAATTTTCAATTTTTTTGGTAAAAATCTTGTAAAATTACGAAAAAAGCTCGTAATTTTTCTCGTAAAATAGGAGGTAGCAAAAAATACGAAACCTCCTTCTAAGTAAATTTACAAGTTTATTGGTAAACAAGTAGAAAAGTTAAATTCGACTTGGCCGAATCTATGAATACCCTCCACAATGCCCTTTTTAAGTTACAGTAAATTTTCTAGAGTGAAAAAATAACATTTTTGATTAGAAATATTTTATTTTGTTTAAAAAAACTTTTTTCTTTAACTAATTTTTGAAAAAAAAAAACAATTTACTAAATTTTTTTTTTGAGTGTAAAATTTTTTTTGAGTGTAAAATTTTTTCGGAGTGTATTTTTTTTTCTTTTAGTTTAAAAATATTTTTGAGGGACAAAAATGCGTTTCAAAATATTTTTGTGACTTACCAATGTTTTTAAAACCTGTTTAACGGTGAGGTGAATCTGAAATTTACGGTTTTGCTAATAACTTTTGAACCACTGGACCGATTTGGCTGAAATTTAAAACGAACCGGACCAGAGGAACGGCAAATATATATGCCACACGTCAGCACCCTCAGAATTGCCGTTCGAAAGTTACCGTGTGTTTTATCTCGTAAATTCCAGAAAAACCCTTGCCGAAATTCACTCATTTGCTTATAACTTTTGAACCACTGGACCGATTTCGCTGGATTGCAATACCAACCTGACCAGGTAAATGCCCAACATATATGCCAAACTTCAACAGCCTCCGTAAAGTCTTTCAAAAGTTAGCGTGTTTTCAACAGACAGACAGACAGACGGACGGACGGACGGACGGACGGACGGACGGACGGACATCGCTAGATCGTCTTAAAATCGATCGAGGATCATGAATATATATACTTTATGGGGTCCTAGACCAATATTTAGAGGTGTTACAAACGGAATGACAAACTTATATATACCCTCGATCACTAGAGTGGAGGGTATAAAAACTTGTAAAATTACAAGGAATTGTTGTCAAATAGGAGGTAGCAAAAAAAGTTATAAACTTTTCTTTTTGTTTTACAAAGTTTTTTTTAGTGCAATTAATCTTAAAGGGCATATCTAGTGACTGGTTAAAAAGTACTGCTTCCCAAACTGGTACATTGTGCTTATGCTGCAAGTGAAAAAGGGTCAATTAATCAGAAAGAACTGACCCCATGACATGTCTAAAATTTACATGTTTTAAGATGAATACTGTGACCTGTTTTTTAAAACTAGTTATGTGACATATCACTAGGATTTCAATGAACCCCGTCCCGGGCCATAACCATGTAAAAGTGTTAGGTCTCTTATAAGAAGAAGTTCCGGTCTAGGACCAGTCCTTGTCACTTCGGACCAGTTCGGAACCGGCCACAAGATGCGTTCTCTTCCTCCAAGGGTAGAAATACAATTTTATCATTATTTTGTTGGAAACTTTTTAGTCGGGTACTTTAATTTAATCGCTCAAAGTATTATTACTGGTTTATATTTTATTGGCTGGACATTTGTTCTAGAAAGCATCAAATATATTTTAAGAGTTTGTAAGGTTTGAATAAGTTATTTTCTTTTTTATTTTCAAAATTCTTAATACAATTATATATTTTACTAACTGACCCTTGATCTACAGGCTTATAAAAAGATAAACGTATATAAACCATACCACGTTCTTTTTTGATTTTTATTAAGACCGACGATGTTTCATGTAAAATAAAACAGCGACACCAAAAATTAAGTGTACAATTTAAGGAAAACTTTTTTATGATTAACCCATGTTACAGCAACTTGAGGACATGAAAAATAAAATAATTTTAAATAACTTTATTCAGTCGTACGAGAAAACATTTTCTTCTTTATTATATAAATTTGCGACTGTTGTAATCTTGACCAAAACAATAAATACCCAGCAAAAAATGTGCGGAGTACTTCTATTTGGAGTGCTTTAAAACCAAAACAAATGTAATGAAATACAACAAAAATAACAAAAAACACAAGGAAAAAACGCAAGGACATTCTTTTCTACTCCAAAAAGTTGATATTCAGCTCTTAACTCATTACCTTCCGCGACAATCCCATACAAATGGAAGTAGATATTCAGTAGATATGAAGTACTCCGAGTTTTCAAACAACTTCCTACTACTTACCGGAGTACTTCTTATCTACTGAATATCTACTTACATTTGTATGGGAGTGTAGCGGAAGGTAATGAGTTAAGAACTGAATAACTATGAATTCTAGAGTAGAAAAGAATGTTTTTGTGTGTTTTTGTCTTGTGTTTTTTGTTATTTTTGTTGCATTTCATTACATTTGTTATAGTTTTAAAGCACTCCACTAGGAAGTGTTAATGGCTTTTTTGCAGGGTAATGATAAAGTTTTGTTAAATATTGGGTTGTTCGTAACAAAGCATTTTTTTATTAATTCAGCAAATTAACACTAATATATAAAAAAAAGATTGATCAATCGGTTTTCGAGATATCTCTATTTGGAATTTTCAAAATAAGGTGCCCCAGTAGGCTAGTTGGTAGCGTGCTACCCTATGAGTCTGGGGGTCGTGGGTACGATTCCCAAAGGAGGTCTTGGTCTGTTTCGATAGAACAACACGAAGGTCATTGTTACCAGTTGTGGATTAGGTAAAATTAGTATATGATTTGTATTTATATGGTAATTCTTAATAAAAAAAAAATAAAAAATTTTCAAAATATGACGGTTTTTTCCTACGATCAAGAAATTTAAAAAAAAACTCTACATTTTTTTTCTTGACCCTTTTAAAGAGCTTGAGATACAATTAAATTAAAAATTAATTTCAGCCAAAACAGATAATTTTTCGGTAAACATTTTGGATCTCTCTAAACTCAAAATTTTGATCGAAGGACGCAATGGGCAAAATCGTATGATTTGGCTTATATTAGGTTAAAATTAAGATTTTCCTCAATCGCTATAAAATAGTCAATAGAAAAAATGTTAAGATTTTTTTTTTTTATTTCTTGAACGTTGGAAAAAATCGCCATTTTCGAAAATTTTTTGACAAACTTCCAATGGCGATATTTAAAAAACCGTTTGACTGATTTCAGCTGTTTTTTGATATACGTACTCAGCATGTCAAATTTAATAAAAAATAATGTATCGCGAGATATTTTTATTTTATTATTTCACAAATTCAAAATTTTGTTGGACATTTTTCAAATATCCAAAATTTTAACTTTTTGGCTCAAGTTATTGGAATTGGCTTAAATTTGATTTAAATTAAATATTGTCTCAAGCTCTATGAGGTGTTCCAATGAAAGAAATTTTTAAGTGGGGGATTTGCCACCCCCTCTCCTCACAAACTATATTCGAAAAAGAAGAAAAAAGAAAGGAAAAGAAAAAAAATATAGGAAAAGAAGTAAGGAAAAAAGAAAGGAAGAGAAGAAACCCGAAAGAAAAACTGATTTTCGGTGAGATCACACTTTCGGAATCCAAAAAATTTCTGATATTTGTCTGAGAACATGTAAACTTTTCAAAAATGACAATGATTCTTTGAATAAAAAAAATTTTGGTATGAAAGATGCTTTAGATTTGGAGAAGAAAAAACGATTTTTTCATTTGAATCGGATATTTTTTTGGGAATAATGTAACATATTCTTGGAATTTTTTAAGAGTTTTTTTGTTTTTGGGAATCTGAGAATTTTTCTAAAAGAAAAATTTTTATACATCTCTCTGATCATTCTGATTAAAAAAAATTTCAATAGGGAAAAGTTTTTAGATTTGAAGAAATAAAAACTGATTTAACAGCGAAATAAGATTTTTGGAGGTCAAAAAATGTCTTTTATTTGTTTTAGAACCTGAAAACTTTTCATAGGAAAAATATTTCGACTTAAACAATTTATCTATACCGAAAATTACAACGATTCTTTCTAAGAGATATTTTTATTTGAGAATAACGTAACAGAATCTGAAAATAGACATTTTTCTTAAATGATAAATGTTTTTCTGATCATTATGCTTTCAAATTTTAAAAGATTGTGACACGAGGTATGACCATCATTTCTATATAATTAAAGGTCTGCTAATTTCAATGGTGAAGACCGTTTTTGGATCAATGGAACCGTTTTCTAGCAAATCTTCGTCAAAGTTTTTCCCATTTTTGGCGGGTTTTTATTTTTAAAAAAACCTCCTTTAACCAAATTTTTAGAGTTGCGTCGTTCAATAACGAACTAGTTCAATACTTAGAACTATTCACCTAACTGATCGGTGTATCTAGTTCGTGCATTTCCGCTCTTTTAGGTCTTTTCGTTTATTTAGCTGAATTGGTCATTATTTCATTTTGATCTTTCAGTTCTTTCTTTGAATTTTTTTGTTAAGTTTGTCATTAGGCGTTAGTTTTCTCTTCTCTTTTGGCACACTTTCTCAGCATTTATGATTTTTTTACAAAAATTGTATATGTTTTTTTTTTAATTCATGTTTTTATTTAACATTTTTGTATTTTTTGAACGAAAGCCAAAACAACAGACATGATCAAAATGATTCGTTCACGAACTGTTGAACGAAGACAAAAACTAAAGGAATTGAGCTAGATGATCGACCAACAGACATGATCAAAATGATTCGATCACAAACTGTTGAACGAAGACCACAAAAGAGCAATTGAACTGGATGAACGAACTAGGTCTTTTATCTGAAATGAACGAAAATGAGCGCTCACTCAATTGAATGATTAAGAACAAGTCTACAAATTTGAATTTGTTTGATTTGGGAATTCTGATTAGACCGATTGCAACAGCGACGTATCCAGGAATTTGAAAAGGGGGGGGCCAACTCGAAATTTTTTTTGTCATAATGTAAAAATACTATTTTCTAGGACTACCCCCCCCCCCCCTCTCCAAACAAATTTCTATAAATCACAGCAATTTTCTGTAAAAATGCCTCAGAATTAGTGAATTTTTCTAGAAAAAGAATGCCTCAGGCTATATTTTTAAACATCAAAATTTGAAACATCTCAGAATCTGAGAAAATTTTTATAAAAAAGAAGTAAAAAAGGTAAATTCGGCCTTGCCAAATGTATTGATACCCTCCACAATTTCAAAAAGATTATTGCAAAAAACTTTATTTAAAAGAAAATTATTTTTGAAAAATTTTTTTTTTTTAAATTCCGCAAAAAAAATGTGATAAAAAAATTCTCGATTTTTTTTCTTTTGTTGCCAAAAAATATGTTCGTTTGTTTAAATATAATTCAATGTTCGATTATGTTCACATATGTCAACAAGCAGCCGAATTAAAGCATTTCGTATTTTTAGGTTATGTTGAATGTACCAAAATGTTTGAGGTGTCTGACATTTTCGATCATAACTTTTGAACCGCTGAACCGATATCGCTCAAATACAATACCAAGGTTAGGTTAGGTTGTAAGTGGCTGCTGACGTTTTACGTCAACACACGTAGACTCTGAGGTCCATTGTGATACCACGGGATCGTAATAGGTTTCCCTACTAGTCCCTGTCGTTAAACCAGTTTGAGCTTCTTATGAAACTCCTTAGATGTTGAATTTTGACATCCGACAAATCTGAAAGATCGTACAGCTCCCTAGATCCCAGTGAAGCAAGTCGCTGACCAGAAAGTGCCGGGCAATGGCAAATAAAGTGTTCGATAGTTTCCAACTCCTCTTCATCCATGCAACTTCGGCAAAAGTCATTCGACGGCACATTTAACCGCTCTGCGTGCTTCCCTATAAGACAGTGTCCGGTAATTATAGAAACCACCGTTGAAATCTCTCCTCTTGGAAGCGATATCAGCTCACTTGTGCGCCCCTGATTAAGAGAAGGCCAAATCAGTCGTGTTGTCTCACACGTCCATCCATTTGCCCATCTTTGATTAGTCTCCGTCGCAGAACAAAGCCGTAGGTTTTGCTTGCAAGTTTCTAGAGGCGTACCAACACATTCCAATTCTGTTGGAACCTGTAAGGTAGTTCCTAGTCTTGCAAGCTCATCGGCTTTGCAATTCCCTGGAATGTCTCTGTGCCCTGGGACCCATATGAGTCGTATGTTAAACTGCTTGGCCATCTCATTTAAAGACGTGCGGCAGTTAAGGGCAGATCTTGTTTTCAGAAACATTGAATCCAGGGACTTGACCGCGGCTTGACTGTCAGTATAGATGTTGACTGCGGTTGTAGACAAGACATTGCAGCTCAACCAGTCAGCCACTTCTTTTATTGCCAGCATCTCTGCCTGGTAAACACTGCAATGATCTGGCAATCTACGAGCCAGGCTCAACCCAAGCTCTTCCGAATAGACTCCAAAGCCCACTTGTTCGTGCAGCCTCGATCCATCTGTGTAAAAATTTATGGTAGCTCCACTACCCGGAGTATCCCCCATCCAAGACTCCCTGGATGGTATCATAGTGGTAAAGTGGCGCTCAAAGAGGCTCAAAGAGGGAGCACAGTCCACATTTTGTGGTATTGTTATCTTTTTCAAGATTGCGCTATGGCCACAATCACTGCTCCTCCATTGCAGCGTGCTATTAAGTCGAATTGCCGATGCAGCCGCATACTGCCTACCCAATATGTCCAAGGGTATCAGGTGAAGGAGGATTTCTAATGCAGCCGTAGGTGTAGTACGAAGAGCACCAGTGATGCACATTGACGCCATTCTCTGTACCTTCGTGATAAAGACAAAGTTCGCTTTTGTTTCCAAAGCAGGCCACCAGACAATGATTCCATACAGCAAAATTGGACGCACCACTGCTGTATAGATCCAATGAACGACTTGAGGGCTAAAACCCCATCGTTTTCCAATGGCCCTTTTACAGGAATACAAAGCAATCGTTGCTTTTCTCACCCGTTCCTCAATATTACGCCTGAAATTCAGCTTCCTATCTAGAAATACTCCAAGATACTTGGCTCCATCTGAGAAGGTGATTTCAGTACCGTCCAGAGAAATAGGATCAAAAGCAGGAATCTTATTTTTCCTTGTAAACAAAACAAGCTCTGTTTTACTAGGATTAACTCCTAGGCCACAGTCTCTTGCCCATTTAGACAGATCTTTCAGAGAACCCTGAAGAATGTCCCGCAATGTTGGCAGATGCTTCCCCTTTACCGCTATCGCGACATCGTCAGCATATGCGATAACATGACAACCACGTGCTTCTAGAGATAGTAGCATTGAATTCAGTGCCAGGTTCCAAAGAAGCGGCGAAAGAACACCTCCTTGTGGTGTGCCCCTATTGACAAATCGAGATATGACGGACGCTCCCAATTCAGACGTTATACGTCTATTGGCAAGTAGGTTTTCCACCATTAAAACGATTTCACGCTTTACTCCCAGACCAGACAATGCCAATATTATCGATTCTGGAATGACATTATTAAAAGCACCCTCAATATCAAGAAAGGCCACCATAGTGTACTCCTTTACCGAAAGCGATCTCTCGATGGTACCAACGAGCTCATGAAGAGCTGTTTCCGTTGATCGTCCCTTGCTGTATGCATGTTGCTTTGTCGAAAGCAACCTCGGGTCAATCACTCTACGCAAATATGAGTCTATCATTCGTTCCATTGTCTTTAACAAAAAAGAAGACAGACTAATTGGTCTGAAATCCTTCGGAGCTGTGTGGGAACTTTTCCCAGCCTTCAATACCAAACTGCTCGAAAGAACTTTTAATAAATATGTTATGTCCGTGTTAATTTTGGTCGGGATCACCATTTCCACAGACAGACAGACATCGCTAGAATGTCTGAAATATCACTAACAATAAGTGGAGGGTATAAAAATGTCTTAGAATTTGAGAATTTTTCTATTGTAAAAACTGCCTTAGAATCTAAGACTTTTTTATAAGCAAATGTATCAGAGTCTGAGAACTTTGCTATAGAAAATATTCTAAAAATATTCTATACAAAAATTTTTTCAACATCTTTGAAATTTTCTATAGCAAAAATGTCTTTAAATCTGTCAATTTTTTTATGAACAAATTTCTGATAAATTCTTAGATTCTGAGGTATTTTTCCTATAAAAACCGTTCCTGGAAACAATATGAAACCTAAAAGTAAAAAGGTTTTAAGTATGTATTTGTGATAAATTTTAAAATTAAATTATATGAACCAGATAGATTTAGCCCTCCTTATTCCAAATTATCTTACCAAATATTTTAATCGCTTAACATTTTTCTGATATTGGCGTTTGAAAATTCGAAACCGCTAATTTAGGCGTGGTTCTACTGTTACGTATTCGTAAGTTAGCGCGTTCCATTTTCGAGATATTCACTCCCACGTAAGAGCCATTATAAAGGACCTGATTCCAAATCTGCCATTAAAATATTTGTAGAATATTTCGTTATCGAGATATTTGGACTTGAAAATTAATTAATTCTTTATCGCTTTTTACGGTTCTACTGTTACATATTATTGCCTTGGCGCTACATTTAAGGACTGGATTTTTATAAAATTGAAAATCTAGATTCCAAATACGTCATTAAATTTTTTTAAGTTGCTTTTGTAAATTCGTTTATGAAAATGTATCATTATTTATTTAAATAAAAAATAATCGAATTTTTTTTATTTTTTGCCAGTTTAAATATTGTCCTAAGTCATTATTAAATTTTAAAAACTGCAGTTTTTCAATTCAAACCCGATTTTTGAAGAAAGTGCTAGATTAAAAAATTAAAAATTAATATGAAAATTTTTATTTAGTAAAAATTTTTCAGAATCAAGAGTTTTTATAAAAAACATGTCGTTAAACTATATTCAATTTGAGCTATCTAAAAAAACCTAACTTTTCAGGAGAGCAAAAAAACCGTCGCATTCGCGTATTTTTAAAGTTTTTGTCGGCCGATCTTTTACAATATTAATTAATAATTACTACTAAATTTTACACGTGCTTTGTTTGTAAAAATTCGTATTATTCGCTGAGTTACAGCAGATAGCTCAACCTTTTTTATTTGAAATTAATCAATCTAAGCAGATAGCTCATTAAATATAGACTTTAAAGCTTTATAACTTTTTAACAGATTATGATAAAAATGTGAATTTGGTACCATATTTCTCAGTTTTTAAAGCCCTTCCATTACAGGTGTTAAAAAAAATACTTTTTAATTTTTTTTTAAACCATCGATTTTTTCGCGCGTTATCGCCATTATTTGGAACCTTCATGAAGCTTGCGAAAAATGTCATAACACTTGAGTTTGCTGTACAATCGAATGGGCAAATAAAATATGCAAAAAGTTTAAACGGTTTTGCTCCGCATCTAAATATGGGTCAAAAACCGCGTTTTTAACCGCGGAAAGGAGTTGAAACTTTCGAAAAAAAAACTGCCAATATTTTTATTGATGGAAACACCGTATAAAAAGTGATAACCCGAGTAAAAATTTTCTGGTCTAATCATATATAATTTGATACAATCTTATATATAAAATTTTATCTATCACTTTGATACGGTTGATCCACTTTATATGGTTAGATATTGCTCCATATATGATTAGATTATTATTTTGGTTTTGCTCATCAAATTATATAAAAATAGATATTATAAGATCAATTTGATCAAATTAGATTTGACCAAATTCAGGATCAAATTGTATCAATTTTTATATTTTTTGATCTAAAGTAATACAATTAGATATTATTTGATACAACCATTTTACGGATCAAATTAGATCTATTTAGTAAAATTAGCATAATATTTTTACTAGGGAATATAAAAAAATTTAAAATTAAAAGTTTACCCTAGTAAACTGTACTGTAGATAGCTCAAATTTTTATTTATAAAAAAACATGGTTTCACATAGCTCATGCTATTTTTGCAATAAAATAGTCTTAAAATATGTTTTTTTGTTCTGAAATTAATACCATAGATGACACTTATGCCAGCGAACATTTTGCCATCAAAAACTCATTTTCGTCAACCGAGCAGATAGCTCAAATTGAATATAGTTCCACGATGTAAAACATTTCTTAAAAAACCAAAATATGTTTGTTACTTGTATCATGTGTTGAAGTGTTTACATTTTTAAAATTTTTTCAATCCAAAAGGGGGGCCCGGGCCCCCTGGGCCCCCCCTGAATACGTCCATGGATTGCAATATACTTATTACGAATTTGAATTAAATTGTTTTCATTTTAGTGGTAGAAATCGCAATTTTTCTTATAATTTATTAATTTTGCGCCATTTTTGCAACTCCGTAAACAATTTCAAGACCAGATCTAATTTATGTAAAAAGACTGATTTGAATTATTAATTTATAAGAAAAAAATTTTTAGATATATGTAACTTTTTTTGCAAATAATGAAAAATCATTTTTTATAATGACAGCATCCCTTCAAAATGGGATGTATTGCTTCATCTTTTAGTATAATATGTAAGCATGCCTAAAAACTTTATGTTTAAAATTTCAAGCAAAGGCTGCGATCTGTTAATAATTTTCACATATAGAATAAAATTGACTATTAACTGAATAAATTTGACATTAAAAGTTTTTCTGATGATTATAATAACTGGATTATATGAAACTAGTAAAAAACGAACCAGGATGTCTTAAAATTTTTAGAAAAATAAATTTTTCTTTCACACCTTTCTCAATTCAAACCATATATAACATGATTAAAAAATTATAATACATAATTATAATTAGAGCCTGAGCTCAACTGTCTTTACAGAAAAACAAAAATTTGAAAATAACGACTATAAGTCGGCCTAAGTGGCAATATAGTATCTTTGGAAAATGGCAACACCTAACATTTGTGTCTACAAAATATAGACCATGTTCTGGCAAGGTTGCAAAATAAGTACTTAGATCAGAGTTGATGAAGGAGAGGAGGACGAATGATGATTACTAAAAAATTGAATTTATTCACCATAATGCAATTTCACCTTCTTCTGTACGAAAAAACAATAGCAACAACCACACAGGAATTGAAAAACCATGATTTAGTTGATACTTGCTTAACAGCCAACTTAGCGTATCGGTCTAGAGTGATCGTACCTAAGAGGCAGTTAATAGCAAAAACATTACAGATCATGGGTTCAATCCCTGGCGGCTGCGATCTGTTAATAATTTTCACATATAGAATAAAATTGACTATTAACTGAATAAATTTGACATTAAAAGTTTTTCTGATGATTATAATAACTGGATTATATGAAACTAGTAAAAAACGAACCAGGATGTCTTAAAATTTTTAGAAAAATAAATTTTTCTTTCACACCTTTCTCAATTCAAACCATATATAAAAAAGTTTATATTTGCAAAACTTTTCTTAACAAAAACTGGTTAAATATGTCTTATTAAACAAAATTTGTTTATTTATTGCTAACAAAACAAACAAAAAATATAACATATTTTTGGGATTTTAACAAAAAACGTACTTTTAAACTAGTTTTTGTTAAGAAAAGTTTTGCTAATATAAACTTTTTTGCTTCAAATTTTAAACATAAGGTTTTTAGGCATCCTAACATATTATACTAAAAGACGAAGCAATACATCACATTTTGAAGAAATGCAGTCGTTAAAAAAAAAATGATTTTTCGCGATTTTTAAAAAAAGTTACATGTATCTAAAATTTTTTTTTTCCATAAATTTAAAACTCATATTAATCTTTTTACACAAACTAGACCAGGTAGCAATTTTTACCACTAAAGTGCAAACTATTTTATCCAATTTTGTGTTTAGTATATTGTTAGACCCATAACAATAACATAACATCCACGTTTCCCAAATCAAACAAATTTAAATTTTCAAAAGCAGATTTTTTTAAAAATAAAAAAACCGCTAAAAAATGGACAAATTTTTGATGAAGATTTGCAAGAAAACTGTTCAAAAACCGACTTCACCATTGAAATCAGCATGCCTTAATTATGTAAAAATGATTGTAAGACCTCATGTCACAAAAAATTTTTAATTTTTTGTAACGCAGTGCAATTTAAAAAAAAATTCTGTAAAAAATTTACCTTTTTTCAAAGGTTGGTCTCGTCCACATAATTGATATCCACAACTAATCTCTAGTTTACCAAACGCTTCAGTTAGTCAAATGACAAAATCTTTATGAAAACAAACTCTGTTTAATGTCTAGTTTTTGATGATTTGTTTCATAAATTTCCTACCCCATAATGGGTTATATTTTAATTTTAATATAATATTATGGTTTATTACATTAGACATTTTACTAAAAGCTTAAAATATCATAATGAATTATGGACTTTATAACAAAAATAAATTATGTTTTAACATCGTATTCTCCTCGTATAAAGTAATTATATTGTAATTACAAATTGTATAAAAGGACAACAAAATGTTTAAAAAAAATTTGTGTTGTGTAAAAAATACTAAATAAAAAAATTTAATATCATTTAAATATTTTTATACTCAAAACAAAAAGGACAAGGACAAGGGATAATTATTCATGTAATACTTATCTAAGAGTATAGAATGTGATTAAAAAAGTATAAAAAGGATTTTTAACAAAGTAAAAATAGTTTGAAAGAAATATTATATATATATGTAATTCCACTGGCTTAGGAAACAATGTCTTAACAAAAGTTGGTATTTTTCTGAAATCAAGAAAATGATAGAAAAAACATTGCGGACGTTTGACAAAATACTAAGCTTTATTATTGTTGTTTTGGTGTGGTGCCAAAACTATCAAAACTTTAGAAAAAAATCAAGATCAATCAATCAGGACCGACCATATAACACCCTACACAAATGTTTTCCGGAAAGTGCCGTCGGGTGCACATATTAGATATTTAATTAGTGTAAAAATCACAGTTTTTGTTGTTACAGACCGATTTAAAATAATAAAAAAGTTAATTATATTAGAAATATGTCCAAAAATGGTCAATTTATAAACAGATTTGATAAGATAACCAAAGTCCACGTTTAACATGTTAACCACCTACAAAAAAAAAATTGACAGACGGACGGAATGACGGACGGAATGACGGACGGACATTGCTAAATCTGCTAAAAAAGTGATTCTGAGTTGATCTGTATGATTAATGGTGGGTCTAGGACCAATATTTAGAGTAGTTACAAACATCAGCACAAACACATTTTACCATGTATCAAGTGGTGTAGGGTATAATTTACCTCAGTTTCCATGAGTGGCCAAAAAATCGACCAGGTTTTTAACTCCTGATCCAGGGACTTGTCAATCTGAAAATTGTTCCAGTATTTAAGGAATTTTATTTCCCATGCTGTCTTTAACAAAAAACCGATTAATTGACTAATTGTAAGAGAAAAATATGTTACTGAATAAAAGAGAAAGCAATTATTATTTTTTTTTTTTGATAAAAAGTTTTTTATTAAAAAGCATTGCAAATCAGATTTTTATTAAAGAAGAAAATATAGCAAAGTTAACTGGCGCCCTATGCTATAGTGGGAGTTAAAGGATGATATATATGGGCATTCCATGTCAAATCGGACACTTTGAAAATTTTTTTTTTAGATTTTCCCAATTTGTTAACAGTTTTTAGTACCCTTTGAAAACTGCTTCGTGGTAAATTTTCAGATTTTTTTGATGACCCGTTCAAAAGATATCGAATTTTTAAAAATTGGTAGTTTATTCCTTTACTCAAACTTCTTTTACTCATAACTTCTTCAATAATGGTCCAAATTCTTAAAAGCGCTCTAGTATGCGATTTTTAAGTTTAAAAATTTAAATCTCATTTTCGAAAATGTTTGTACTCTTTGATTTTTTTAAAATTTTTTTTGTGTAAAATATCTATCGATTCTACAAATTTTTTGCCCAGGAGGATCGTGGGATAAAGATTATTACTATTTTTTTAAAATTTTTGAAAAAATTTTATTTTAATTTTCCAATCTTAAAATCATTTCTACTGCTCCAATGCACAGTGGTATATTCCGGCCAAAACCCTATAACTTCTTTAATTTTTTATGTAAACTTATAAAATGTTGTAGGTAGGTTAAGAATATAATAATAAACCAATTTCGCGAAAAAAAAAAAATTTCCGCGGAATTTTTTTTTTCCGCGAAAAAATTTTTTTTTTCGCGAAAAAATTTTTTTTGAAGGTTTTTTTAAGATGTTGTGTCTTAATTGTCCGTATTTCATCCATCTTCTTATTTTATGTGTTTTCCACAGCTCAAAAAGCTCTTTATTTGATATAAATGACCCAACTTTAAAAGGCTCTAACTGAAAGACTTGGTTAAACTTGGTACCGATGTTAATTAGTACTTACTTGGGAACCCTTATACTAATTTGTGGTATTGCGACTTAAGAGCAATTTTGAGCAAAAAGTATTTTTTTGGGCTTTCCAAAGTTTGTATTTTTTATAAATTCTTTATTTTTTTAGATTTATTTTCACCACCACTGTTTAAATTGATCCGCGCACTCGAAATTACCGAAATGCATATGACATTTAAAAAAAATGCTAAGTTTTCAAAATATATCAATTTCAAGACAAAAAAAAATTTTTTTAAGTTTACAGCCTACTTGGATTTCAAAGTTGCAAATCACAACTTTTAAATTGAAAAAATAGTAAATACAATTACTGAACTTTGCTTCGTTATAAAACCTAAACTAGTCAAGGGATTGGCACAAAACTTTGTAATCGCATGTTTTGAAGTGTTAGCTCTTATTTGGCATCAATTTGGAAAAATTTAAAATATTTTTTTTTTTTTAGTTTTGGCCGGTTTTTACCTCTGTGCAATGATGCGTCATAGAGGGGTCCTTTATAAGACCGACCCCCATAAATTTTACGTTTTAACATTTCTTTGGAATAAACTAAAACCCTATCTCCAATTTCTAAGGGAGCTCCCACACAAAACGACATTTTTTAAAATTTGCTCCAACCGCTCTAACTGCCCTAATAGTGCCCTTAAAGCCACAAAATGTATGACCGACCCACAATATTTTTTTAGTCCAAACATTTTCTCTGAACACACCTACCCTCTATCTTTAACTGTTAAGGCGGTCCCCATACAATTTTTTATTTTTTGTAAATTTGTTTTATTTAATTAGCTTTTACCGGTCCAATGGTACGTCCGAGAGGGGTCATTAGTGAGACTGACCCCCATTTATTTTTACCCAACAACATTTTTTTTAAATATACCTACGCCCTATCTCTACTCCCTAAGTAGGCTCCCATACAAAATTACATTTTTATAAAATTTGCTCCAACTTTTATTTGTATGGGAGCCTACTTAGGGAGTGGAGATAGGGCTGTGGTATGTTTTAAAAAAATGTTGTAGGGTAAAAATAAATGGGGGTCGGCCTCATTAATGACCCCTCTCGGACGCACCATTGGACTGGTAGAAGCTGATTAAATAAAACAAATTTACAAAAAATAAAAAAAAATGTATGGGAACCGCTTTAACAGTTAAAGAAGGGGGTAAGTTCAGTGGAAATATTTGGACTAAAAAGATATTGTGGGTCGGCCATACATTTTGTTGCTCTAAGGGCATTATTAGGGCAGTTAGAGCGGTGAGAACAAATTTTAAAAAATGTCGTTTTGTGTGGGAGCCCCCTTAGAACTTGGATATAGGGTATTAGTTTGTTCCAAAGAAATGTTAAGACTTAAAAATTAATGGGGATCGGTCTTATAAATGACCCCTCTATGACGCACCATTGGAGCAGTAGAAATGATTTTAAGATTGGAAAATTACAATAAAATTTTTTCAAAAAATTTTAAAAAATAGTAATAATCGTTATCCCACGATTCTCCTGGGCAAAAAATTTGTAGAATCGATAGAAATTTTACACAAAAAAATTTCAAGAAAATCGAAGAGTACAAACATTTTCAAAAATGAGATTTAAATTTTAAAACTTAAAAGTCGCATACTAGAGCGCTTTTAAGAATTTTTTTGGGATTTTTTTTTTAAAGTACGTAAAAAAACAAAAATTTAAAAAAAAATAAATTTACACCATCATTGAAGAAGTTATGAGTAAAAGAAGTTTAAGTAAAGGAACAAACTACCAATTTTTGAAAATTCGATATCTTTTGAACGGGTCATTAAAAAAAATCTGAAAATTTACAACGAAGGAGTTTTCGAAGGGTACTAAAAACTATCAACAAATTGGGAAAATCTAAAAAAAAAATTTTCAAAGTGTCCGATATGACATGGAATGCCCATATATATAAGAAATGATGTTAAACAGTTACAGATAAAAACAAGAAAATAATAAATTTTAAAAGAATCAAATTAATAGATAACTTGCAATATTTATGGCAAAAAAAAATTATTTAAAAAGCTCAAATAAAAAAAAAATGGATTTAAATCAAACAAACTTAAAAACATAATATTAACCCATTTTTGCACATGTTTGCAATTTCGTAGACAATTTTTGAATTTTTTATAAAAATCTAAATATGGATAACTTTTTAAACAGCAAGAATTTGACTTTCTGAACACTTATCTGAAGTCAAAATTAAATATCACTCATACGCCTCAAAAGAATATGCATTAATATTCTTTTGATGCGTATGAGTGATATTTAATTTATTACACAATATTCATCATACGCATATTGGATGTTAGCCTATTTTTTTGTCACTGTCTTATTTACAATAATTAAAATTATTGTACGCAAGAAAATTATTAACGATTTTTTTATTAGTTTTGGTGGAATACTTACATATATGTTTTTCTGGCAATCAGGGCTTGTTTGCGTTTTTCTGAATTTATGTATTTTTACTTTTCTAAAAAACTCCATTTTTTTTTTTGACCATTCTTAAAAATGTTTGCGAAAAATTTTATGATATTTATATAAATCATTACGAAAAATTTGTTCGAATTTTGCAATTTTTCACAAATGCCAACTAGCAGGCGAATCAAAGCATTTTGTATTTTTGGGTTATGTAGAAAATATAAAAATTTTAGTTGTATCCCTTCATTTTTGTTCATAACTTATAACACTGTAAGTATAATTTTAACTTTTGAAATGACACACGAAAACGCCGATACACGTAAACTTAATGTTGGGTCAAAGAATCCAGTGGCATTTTCCGATTTTCTAGGTCAGGTCAAAATCAAGAGATATTTCGCTTTAAAGTTTTGCGATTTTCAACGAGTTTTTATTAAATTTTTCTACGATATCCATCAAAAACTCTTTTAAAATTACTTTATTTAGTATTTCTAAGTCGAAACTTTACTTAAAAAATTGATGGCCGATTAATTTGTGCGAGTAAAATAAAAATGGTTTCTTCAATTTTTCAATTTTCTTAAAAAACTATAAAAAATCGCTTGAAAATCACAAACTTAAATATTAAATATCTCTTAATATTGACCTGGTATGTCACAACGGAGAACGCCACCGTGTTTTATTACCCAAAATTAAGTTTACGTGTCTCGGCGTTTTGGTGTGTCAATTTCACGTACTTACAGAGTAATCTGTCTCCAATTCCTAAGGGGGCTGTAATAAAAAATGTCATTTCTTTAAATTAAGAGTTGAAGATAGAGGGTAGGTATATTTCCAGAAAATGTTTGAATTAAAAAATATTGTGGGTCGGTCATACATAGGACCCGTCTGGGGGCAGTCTTTTGACGGTTAGAGCGGTTAGAGCAAATTTAAAGAAATGTAATATTGTATTTCGTCCCTTTAGGAATAAGAGATAAAGTATAAGTTTATTCCGGAAAAATGTATAGGAGTAAAACTATTGGTTGTCGATTTTGGTATTGACCAAACTAGGACGCACCATTACAGCAATTTTTTCACATTTATGTGCAGATATCTCGAAAACTAATATCGATATGCCAGTTCAACGATTGTTTTTGGACTCGGCACGTCAAAAACATTAAGTAAAGTGCATTTTAGTTTCAGAGTTTAAAAAAAAAATAAAAAAATATTTCTTTTCTTAGGAAAAATACATTGGTTTGCCTTACCTATCATTGCATTTCTATTAATATTTAATTCTCCAATGAAGTCTCCATCCTGAAAATTGAAAGCAAACAATAATTTGGGATCCTTGATAACATATGTTTTTTCCAAAATTTAAAAGATATAATTTTTTGAGATATAGCCTTCCAAATATTAATGTCGAAACAATGACCTTTGACCTTTCAAAAAAAACTTTTTTTGAACCTGAATGAGACTTGATTACTTTTTGTGATAACGTCATTTATTTCAGAGCACTTTTGTCAAATATGTATGTACGATTTTCCTTATTTTCAGGACCCCTTAGCTCGAATACTAAAATGACCAGAACCCTGAAAAATTTGTTTAAGTAAAACTCATTACTGAATTTCATTAATTTTGGAGGGGGTGTGGTTAGAGCTGCAAAACTATCGATGTTACTATCGATAGTATCGATAATTTTATTTTAAAATGACTATCGATAGTTTTTACCCGATAGCGATACTATCGCCGAAAAAACATTAGCTTCAAAAAGATTGTCACTGAAAAATTAATCAAAAAGTGAACAGTTTTTAAAATCTGTTTGCATTTTGGAATAATTCTACTTTTTAAAGTATTAAAGCAATGATAGTAATCCTCTGTTAATGTTATTGCGAAATTTAAGGTCCGAACAGAACAAGCACGGCATGCTGGAAGATCGCCGAAGTGATTTAAAATAGACTGGAATGGCAGTGAACGGCAAAAAGTGTCATTTGTGTGTTCAGAAGTAAGAAGTTGCAATAAAAAAAACGTAATTTTAAACAAAAACATACAATTCTTTAAAATATCCGATACTTTCGATAGTATCGATAGTTTAAAAGCAAACTATCGAAAATATCGAATGGGACGACTATCGATAGTTTTGAAGCTCTAGGTGTGGTCGTCGGTTGAATTGAGGTGTTTTAACTGTAGAGGGTTAATAGCAGAGAATTTGAAACAGATAAAAAGATTTATATCTAGTAAATTTAAACACATACAAAAAATAATATTTTGAGTTTTAAGAACTAAAACCAATAAACATACAAATGAATTATTTATTCTTATACTACTATTATTTAGTACACATTTTTCCATCATTTAAGTTTCCCGTACTATATGAATAAATATTAAAGAAATGTTAAAATGGCAGTAAGAAATGATTTAAATATTAATGCAACTAAATAAAACTGACAATGAGTTTATTTTAGTTCGAGGTCATTTATTTTAATTCTACTTTCTCTCTTAGGATATTCTCCCAACAGTAACTCATGGAGTTTCTGCTTTATAAAATTTATCAATTTTCCGAATTGAATGAACCAAATTTTAAAATGCCAACATTAAATACGCTTTTATTGATTTTAAAACAATTTAAGAAATTTAGTAGATTTCCATTCTTCATTCCAATTGAACACTTTTTGTTTTATTACAAGTAACTGCAAAAAGTTGAGAGGTCACATTTTAAGTACAAAATTGCAAATTCCACATTGTTTTTAAATTAAAAAAAATATACTTTATTTTTTTTTTAATTCCCCAGCCTGCTAGGCATTTAAGCTGTCAAGAGCATTAACTTCATACTGACCATTACAAAAAAAAATTACTTTATGGTATAACAGTTTGTCAACTATATTTTGCAATACTGCAAGTATGAGTTATATATTCGGCTGAACAGACTGATTAAATACCCTTTATAATGTTAACGCATTGCCTATTTCTATTTAATTTTTCAACAATGTCTTTGAATTTTTACGAAGAGATAACACAATACTAGAGTACGTCTCCCTTCTCATTTAAATACACTTTTACACATCTTTTTTTTAGGCTTTTCACTTATTGTTATTTTTCTCATCCTGAACTTAAGAAATTAAAATTATTATCCATTTCCTATTCAGGTTTGAGGCTGTAACAACCGTGGTTTCAGTTAAGATTTTTATATCCAGAGATTCCAGAAAAAATATTTAAAGATGGACCTTGGCTTATTAAAACAAAAGAGGACCTTAAGTAGATTATTAAAATAAACCACCTTTTAAACCTATAATACATTGTTCTGCAGTGTAGTGCAAGTTGTAGTTATAAATAACTGAAACAAGGGCAGGATAAAAAATAAATAATTCCAATGATGGTGTGGTAGCTTATGCACAATCGCCTAAGGGAATAATAATTTTTTTTAGTAGTAATTTTTTCGTGAATAAGGATGAAAAATAATAATAAACTTTTAAACGCTTTATGTTGTGGTACACTCAAAAAAATAAAACTGTAAAGTTAACAAAATTTTTTTTGTTAACTCGAGTTTACTGGCTTTTTAGCAAATTTTTAGTTAAAATCAGCGTTTTAACTACTTTTTTTAGTTAAGTTCAATTTACGAAAATACTAGTTTTGTACAAATTTTGAATTAATTTTTTTTGTTGACTTTAAAACTGAGTTTACGAATTTTTACTAATTAGTTTGTTGATTTTTTGTAACATTTTTGTCAAGTGAAAAATTTTAAACATTTCTTGTGTAGCCTCCTATGCAAATCTCATAAGTCCTACTTTTCTGTGAAAAAAATAAGAAAAAAAAAAGTGAAGTGTTAGTGTTTAAAACCAATATTTAACAAACTTAAAATTTTTTACAAAAAGTTTAGCTGAATTCAACTTATAAAAAATGTTACGAAATTTTCAGCTGAATTTTTAGTTAAAATTACGGTTTTTTTGCTACATTTATTCTACGAAAAGTTAACTAAATATTTTTTGTTAAATTAACTAGAAATTTAGTAGGTTCAAAATCAGGTGTTTTTTTAGTTAAATTTAACTAAATTTTTTGCTAACTTTACAGTTTTTTTTTTTTGAGTGTACAGATGAAAACCCGATTTATGGTCAACTTATAACATACGCTTTTATTTAAATAATGACCGGCTCCAAGCCGGTCAGTCCAAAATCTGCTAAGCCTATCACTTTATATATCACACTGAAAAAAATAGCTTCGTGAAATTAATGAAAATTGACTTAACCTTAATGAAAAATGACTCACGTTTTCAACCGAAGACAGGTATCATTTGATTAATGAAACTAGTGTCATTAAAGTTCCTTTCAATGAAAACTTGCATATAAATAATGAAAATATTCGTAGAACTTGTTTGAAACGTTTTATGAAGTTTTTCATAAAATGTATGAAAATATCCATTGATTAAATGTGGAATAGTAGTTGGTAATGAGCGTATGATAATTGCTTTTTACAAGTAACTAGTTGCTAACTTTATTAAGGTTTTGATATGGGAATTACGATAAATTCATTTTGGATAAAGTTATCAAGATTTCCATAGAAAGCCCCTAATCAAGTTAGGAACAAGTTACTTGTAAAAAGCAATTATCATACGCTCATTACCAACTACGTGCTGCCAAAACGTAGCAACAACGTAGCAATGGAACAACACAAATTACCCTACATTTCATCACAAAATTTTAATGACTTAAAAAACTATTTTTCTGTTGCAAATTATATTATATTTTATAACACTAAGAAAATTATGTCATTAACTGTTTGTAGGTTATTTTAAAAAGTAATCAGTAAAGTCATTTTAAAAGAAAAATCACTTATTTTATAAAGATTTAATTTTTTTACTGTTTCTGTAGTTTAAAAAAAATAATTTACTGTTTTAATACATACGAATTTTCTGTTACATTTAATTTTGGCAGTAGAAAATTTCTTCTATAGTTTTACTGTTTTTCAATACAAAATAACTGAATATTCACTAGTTTTTTAATGTTTTGGTTAGTCATTAAATTAACATTTAAAATTGACTGTAATGTGTTTTTATTTTAAATGAAAAAACAGTGGAATGGTTTTTAAATAAAATTTCATTTGTTTTAAGTGAATATTCACTGGAATTTACCGACATAATTCTTTGAGTGAAGAAACAATCAAAAGAAACACTTATACGGAACTTTTCACTTGTAATTTCAATTAGATATAACCAGCATAACACACACACAAGTTTCAATAACAAAGCAAAAAAATATAAAATTATTTTATTTTATTAGAAAAAAGTTAACACACATGTAAAAATTACAATTAGACTAAACACGCGTGGTGTAATAAAACGTCGTATGTTTTTGTTCTGTTTTCTTTCTCTTATTCGCAACGCAGAGTTGTATTTAGTTCTAAAAAATCTTATGATATTTTTTAATGAAATTATGAAATCTAATGAAACAAGTTTCATAAAATTTGTTCATAACATGCATGAAATTTCAATCAGCTTATGAATTCCTTCATTTAAGTAATGAAAACAAAATAATGAATCCGTTTCATTAATATCAGGAAGGTTATTTTTTTCAGTGTCAGCAACTAGTTTAAGAACTATATTATTAAATAGAAAAAAATATTCTTTGGTTGCTTAAATTGCAAAATCGATTGCCAAAAAGTTTGGACTTTTATTGTATACCGAACACAATAAAGAATTTCTGTGTAACATTAGCCTTCTCAAATTTCGGTCAGATGTATAAATTATATAAATATTTTTTTGTTAATATAGCAAACTGACCACCAAACATATAACATTCCACCAGTCAATAATCTTTTAATATTAAATTAAATACTGTTTGGTTTTTTGGCGATTTCTCAAATATTGTAAAAAATATAGTTAAGCTTTAAATGCCCGATATTGACGGGAATAATTTATTATCAATAATTTTGTAAGAGTTTATTTATTAGCAATTGAAGTTATAAATTAAAATAAAACAAAAAATTAATAAATTTGACTTGGCCGAATACATGAATACCCCTTAACAGGCGGGGCTGCAGCTTTGGTGTTTGAGAACATTTTCCCAAAATTTCTCCTAAAGAACAAGTTTCAGGTTCTAAAGCATTTTTCTGATAGTAAAAGTCACAGACTCTGAAATAGTTTTTCAAGAAAAAATGTATCGAATACAAGTTTTGTGATTTTGTAATCTTTGGGTGAAATTATCTAAAAGAAATTTTTAAGATTATTTGAAATTTTCCCAGTAAAAGTATTCAGAGCTTTTAATAAATTTTCCTAATAGAGAAGATTAAGAAATTATGGTATTTAGAAAAACTCCCAGATTCTGCTACACTTTCTTATAGAACAATTCTTAGATACTGATATTCTACATCAAAAAATGTCATTAACTATGAAAACAGAAAAAGTCTTATGGAAAAATCTAAGCTTCTAACAATTTTTTTTTTTTTTTTTTTTTTTTTTTTTATATATGATATATTTTTCCGTAGTCTCAGTTTCTGAAGCATTTATCCTAAAAAGAGAGTATAAACTTCTATGAATTTTTTTTAAGAAAAAGTCTAAGCTTCTAAGGATTTTAACATGATAATGGTGCGCTGGTGTCTAATTTAAAAAAAAGTCGAAGGACGCCACCTCAGTTTGACTGTATAATAGCGCGTCCCAAATTTGGCTTTTTTCGAATTTGGAAATGCTTGCCCCCTCAAATGTTGAGGATTAAGGATACTTTTACGCAAAAAATAACAAAAAAAAATTCGGAGAGAAAATCAACACCTAAAGATTGCAATCATAGTGCATTAAGAAAAATGCCTGCGATTTTTTTACTCTTGCCCAAAACATTAAATCATGATAATGTTTTGCGGAAGATTTGGGTGTACTTACCAAAGCAAAGTTTTTTTTAGAAAAAATAATGTTATATTACTTTGCTTTTCCATGCAAAACAAATTTAAATATCAGTCGAGGACCGATTAAAAAACCAAAAGGCTGTACATTTCGTAAGTGAGTGAAAAAAAGTGTTTTTACACCGAAAAAAATTCCTGCCTTATATGTACGAAAACGTTCGTACATTGTACGAAAAATTTCGTTGTTTCGCACCACGAAATTCTTGCGTACAATGTACGAAATGCACGAAATTACGTAAAATAAACGAAATTATTTTTGTATTTTACAAAAAAAATTCGTAAAATAAACGCGAAATAATGTAAGAGACAAAAAAGTTGAAAGAAAGTATGAGGTGAGGTTGAGATTGCTAGAAATAGAATTGTAGTGTTGGAAACTGTCAAAATTTATTCTGTAGAAACTATAAATATTCACATATATAAAAAACAGTTTTCATTAACAAGACAAACGACATTTAAAATCCTACTGAAGATGACACTAACTGGGGTGTTTGAAACCGGTATAGGAAATACCAGAAATGTCTATAATTTTTAGAAATTCAATTTTTCTTCTGCATTTTTTCAACTTGAACCCTTATAAACGCAATAAATTTTTGTGTTTTACGAAAATTTTCGTAAAATAAACGAAATGTTTTTTTTTGTTTTACGAAATTATTTCGTAAAATAAACGAAATATTTTTTTTTTTTTACGAAAATCTTTTGTAAAAAAAAAATCGTTAAATAAACGAAATTACATGTAAAAATTCTTTCTTGAGAATAAGAACAACGTTTTCAACGTTTTGACAGCAACATTTCCAAGCAATTAATTGTTTCTTCTTAACAGAGACTTGTAAGATTTCATTCATTATTTACAGTGATTTTGTTTAAGGCTACGTTCACACTACAAGAACTTATGTTGAGATGATTTTTTTGGAGGACCAACTCCCCACATGTAAAAAAAACTTATATCATCAAGCGTCAAATTTTATTTGATCCGATTAGCCTCAAATTTTAATTGATCCTTAAAATAAATAAAAAAACAAGTGAGAGCTTTAAATTCGGCTGTGCCGAATCTTTTATATCCCAAATAAATAAAAAATTATCAGAGTTATCATTATTGAAATTAATTCTTTATACCCACGATAGTAGAATTGATGAACGAAATTGATAGAATATCTGAGAATAGTATGAAGGATAGGTGGACATCACTGACTACGTGCAGGATATCTAGAACCCTGTGGCCACTGCCGAATCCTAAGAGGACAAAAAGTCTTCTTACTTTTGGCAAACGGACGGTTAGCCTATTAGTTGGAGTACTTACAGGACACTGTATGATTGGCCAAATGGCCGTGCGTATGGGAGTTTCTGATAGGGACTGTTGTGGGAGCTGTGGGGAAGTGGAGGAAAAGGAGTCAGTGAAGCACTTGATATGCGAATGTCCGGGTCTGATGAGGAGCCGCCTTAGGCATTTGGGGCAAGGATTTTTCGATGACCTAGACTGCCTAAGCGGTGTCTCATTGACGTCTCTAGCGGAATACCTCAGGGAAACGGGGTGGTTTAAAAGGTAGAACTTTGTATCAGGGAGAGAGAGGGGGAATATGATTAGGGGAATCACAATGGGCCTTATGGCCTCCAAGTGAACTCGCCAAATGGCGAGCGCCCATCCAACCTAACCTAACCTACCCACGACCACAAGACATTTTCTAATCCCCTGGGTCGAAGCACAGTATTTAAAATTTTTTTGACATAAAAATGTTTCATTTGTTTAACAAAAATGCAAAAAACACTTTAAAATAATTAGGTTTTTCAGAGGTTGGTTTATTTTTTTAAGGGGAATTTTT
Source organism: Pegoplata infirma (assembly GCA_963921195.1). Taxonomy (NCBI): domain Eukaryota; kingdom Metazoa; phylum Arthropoda; class Insecta; order Diptera; family Anthomyiidae; genus Pegoplata; species Pegoplata infirma. The sequence goes on along the minus strand of OY992536.1, from coordinate 53,777,694 downwards.
TTTTTGCATGTACCGATTTTGCCCACATACGAACATACGAACTTAACCTGCTGATCATAGCTGTATGCTATGATTGAAATAACGAAATGAATAAATAACAATATTTTTTCAAAAATAATCAAATAACAGATTATTTAAATATTTGAAAATGAATAATATTTATTTTGATTTTATTTGAATAACGAAAAATCGAATAATTTTTTCTGATTTTTTTTATTCAAACAAACAAAATATAATTTTTCAAAATAATCAACAAAAATTTGTGATTTTTTTTGGTTATTCACAAAAATTCAAATAAATAACGTATTATTCAAACAACAAAAAATAATTATTCTTGAAAATTTTGTGTTTAAAAAAAAATCTATTTTATTTATTTTGTACAGTTTAACAAAAAATTATTCTTACAAAACAGTTTTGTTTTAATATCAGGTTCTTATAAATTGTAATCATAGAAAAAAATAGAAGTGTAACAGAGTCGTATTTCGCTTGAATAAGTATTACACAGTACAACACATGATTTGCCAACTCAATTCTGTGAACTGTATGTGAAATTAGACCCAAAAAGAAGAATTTCTGCATCATTCGTTTTGTCTGCTTACCTGCGAAAATATTTTTAATATCGATTTGAAGTTAGTACTATCGTATAGGGGAATTTATCACGTTTTAGGCCCTGTTGTTTGACATAGCTCGACAACCACTAGCCCGATTTAGTTGAAATAAATTTTAAAAAATTAAGAATTACAATTCCCTTAATCTGTTCATATATTGTTTTCCTATACAAGTAACACTTTCGAAGTTAAAAATGAATGTATGAAGGGAAAAAAGTATTTTTTGCCTAAAAATTTAAATTTTTTTTTTTAAAATACATAAAAAATCCAAAATGGAAAAAAGTGTCTAATCTTATAACTTTCGCGTAAAGTCACATGACCTATGAGCAAAATAAGGCATAGATCATGAAAATCGATGCACGCGTTTGTCATTTATGGGGCTATTCTAAAATTTTATTATTATAATAAGTGCTATTATTAGCAACCCAGAATTTTATTATAGATACCAAAAATTTCAACTCTAAAAAAAGCTTTATCAAAATTTTGTTGTTCTAAAACAATTTAATTTGAAATTTGAATTTAGACAACAACATTTTATAAGCACAATAGTTGTATGGGTAGGTGGGTGGTTTTGATATTTTGTTATTTTTGGGGGCATGGGTTCAAATCCCACCCATTTCTAACAAATATTTTTTTTTTTGCCAATTTTTATTTTTTTTTATTCCAAATATTATAATGCAGTTTTTTTTAATTTTTAAATTTCGCAATTTTTAAAAGATGCAAAAAAAATGATTTTTGCATCATTTTTTTCTGAAATTATTATTATTGTATGGTTTTAATTGGCTATTTCTCTCGCAAAAAAATATTATAATTGTCTTTAGAGGAAAAAAAATAATATTTTTTTTTTAACTACACTTTTTTGCATGCAAAAAAAATTGCAATAATTTTTGTAATAATATGTTTCTTATTTTTGACTACAATAATGCGTATTTTGACAAATTGCGAAAAAAATACGGAATTTTGACGAAAACAAAATGTTGGTTTCTTGTTATAAATGAAAAAAATATTGTTATAGATGACAAAACTTGTTATAGACTGAAAAGTACATAACAATATTTTGTCATCTATAACAATATTTTTTTCATTTATAACAAGAAACCAACATTTTGTTTTCGTCAAAATTCCGTATTTTTTTCGCAATTTGTCAAAATACGCATTATTGTAGTCAAAAATAAGAAACATATTATTACAAAAATAATTGCAATTTTTTTTGCATGCAAAAAAGTGTAGTTAAAAAAAAATATTATTTTTTTTCCTCTAAAGACAATTATAATGTTTTTTTGCGAGAGAAATAGCCAATTAAAACCATACAATAATAATAATTTCAGAAAAAATAGATGAAAAAAACAATTTTTTTTGCATCTTTTAAAAATTGCGAAATTTAAAAATTAAAAAAAAAACTGCATTATAATATTTGTAATAAAAAAAAAATAAAAATTGGCAAAAAAAAAAATATTTGTTAGAAATGGCGGGGATTTGAACCCATGCCCCCAAAAATAACAAAATATCAAAACCACCCACCTACCCATACAGCTATTGTGCTTATAAAATTTTGTTGTCTTAATTCAAATTTCAAATTAAATTGTTTTAGAACAACAAAAAGTTGATAAAGCTTTTTTTAGAGTTGAAATTTTTGGTATCTATAATAAAATTCTGGGTTGCTAATAATAGCACTTATTATAATAATAAAATTTTAGAATAGCCCCATTATTCACAATTAAGTAAATGTATGAATTTCAAAAATTTGCTCGAGATATGCACAACATTATTTGGAGAAAACATTGACACCTTTTTCATGATTCTGAGAATTAAAAAAAAAGGAATAAACAAAAGGTTATTTGATTTTTATGATTGCGGTAGCAAAGTAATAAACGCTAATAAATGTACGTGGACAATTAAAAGGAAAAAATTAATGTGGACTACTACCTGGCTACCTGCATGATTTTTTTACAGAAATTGCACCCACATTTATGAGTGCTCATGTTTTGCAATGTTTCAAAAAATTTAAAACGCACACGTGCTGAAACGCTAATAGTTAGTTAGTTTAGTTAGTTTTTGAAAGTTTTGCACAGTTTGAAACGTACAAGTGCTGAATCAGGTATATAGCCAGCCGCCCTTAAAATATGCGCCCATTTATAAGTACCTGGCAGTAAAATATTCAAAAATACGTAGTATTTATAGGTGTGCATTGATCGATTTTTGGCATTCAGCCAGTGCCGACGAACGCGAACAGTAAAAGTGATTTTTCTCCAGTTTTTTAAAAGTGAATAACAACAAAACATAAAATATATCAATATGGAAAACAACAAGTGCCCAAATTTGGATGAATATTGTTACGTTTGTGGTCATATCGTCCGAAAAATACAGAAAAAAGATCGAAAAAATTTGTTTACTGAGCAATTCAAAACCGCGTATTGTAATTATTTCGATGAAGCAGATTTAAGTGGTGCAAATTTTACGCCGAACACAGTGTGCAACAGTTGTTATACTACCCTTCTAAAATGGATTCACGGAAAAAGTAGAAAGTTCTCTTTTATGAAGCCAGTAATTTGGGTGGAAGACACAACTGGACATGATGAATCCAGGTGCTATGCATGCATAAATTTTCGTCCTGGATTAAACAGACAACAATTGAAAACAAAAGTATACACTGCTGCATTTACTGCCACACTTCCATTGCAACGCCCTGCTGATACCGATGCACCTAAACCTCCGAGTGCGGATACTGTGTCCCTGCTAGCCGAAACCGTTTTCACCAATCCGACCGATTTGGATGATGCTGATTGGATACCCGATATTGAAAATAGTGCACCTGCTGATACCGATGCACCTAAACCTCCGAGTGCGGATACTGTGTCCCTGCTAGCCGAAACCGTTTTCACCAATCCGACCGATTTGGATGATGCTGATTGGATACCCGATATTGAAAATAGTGCACCACAACCGCTACCACAAATCGAAATGGATTACATTGTGGCCAAGCTGGGACTATCACAACACGACTCCGAATGGCTGACATCATTTTTGAAGAGAAGAAAACTCACACAGCAAAATGTCAGCGCAACATCATACCGACAACGCCAAGCTGATTTTCAGAAATTTTATTCCGTTGACGAAGCAAATACGTTCTCGTACTGCCATGATATCCCAGGTTTAGTGAAAAAATTGGGAATGGATTATATCGCTGGCGACAGGCGTTTATTCATCGATGGTTCAGTTACTAGTTTGAAGGCTGTGCTGCTGCACAAAAAAAATAAAAAACCATGCATTCCATTGGGATTCAGCACAACTATGAAGGAAACGTATGGAGCATTGGGCGAAATTTTGAAGAAAATCAAATACGATGAACACAAATGGAACATTTGTTGCGATCTGAAGGTGGTCAACATACTACAAGGGATTATAGAAAAGGGCGGATATCCAAAATACTTCTGCTTCCTTTGTAATTGGGATTCACGATACAAAGGAAATCAATATCAATGTAAAGATTGGAAAGGAAGAACTCCCGAGCTCAACAAACAATTAAAATTACGCAATGAACCTATGATAAAGGACCTGGATGATATTTTGTTGCCACCGCTCCACATGAAACTGGGAATAGCTGGGAAATTCGTTGAAGTGGTGGTCAAAAAAGTTAACGGCGCCTTTGACTGTTTGAAATCCATCTTTCCGAAACTCAGTGATGAGAAAATTAAAAACGGTACGTATCGTACTCTGTATTTCAATATTGTCATATCTAAATTTGTTAATTTCTATACATTCGCATTACCAATAATTTTTTCGTTTTTCTTATGTATTTAAAACAGGTATTCTCAATGGACCTGATATTCGGAAATTGATCAAAAGTGATTCTTTCACACATTTGCTTTCAGAGCATCACGACCACCAACATGCATGGAACGCATTGAAAGAAGTAATAGAAGGCGTTCTAGGAAAGAACCGTGTCCAGCGAGAAGAGATACAGCAACGAGTGGACAGGTTGCTGTTTTATTTCGAAAAAATCGGTGCATCCATGACGCTGAAATTGCATTTCTTGCACCACCACCTCGATACTTTTTTGGCACAATCACCTCAGGAATCAGACGAACAAGGAGAGAGGTTCCACCAGGTGACCATGCCATTTGAAAAGCGGTTCAAAAGCAAAAAATTGGATGCATTGCTTGCGGAGGTTTGTTGGTGGAGTTCCACAATTATGCAGTTTGAAGAAAGCACCGAAGATGAAGACATTGAAATTGGTGGACACAGTGAAAGAAACACGCCCTTGAATAGTATGTGTATCTCGGATGACGATACAGACTCAGACCATGAATATGAACAACCTACGAAGAAAACAAGATCATCAGAACCACAAGCGTCAACTTCTACAAGGATGGATATTGCCAATAATTGAAAAAATGTTCTAAATTTTGTTTTTATGCATATTATAATTGCGTATTAATTGCATATTATTTTATTTTCATTAAGTTTTTATAAATAAAGTTTTTTTTTGCATGATAATTTTTTAATTTTTATTTTTATTTTAAGGGTGCACAGAAAAAAATAACAAGGAACATTTTTAATTAAAAGTTTTAATAGAATTCAAAATTTGATATAATTAATATGTTTAATTGTTTTGTATGTAAATATCTCTGATTTTTTGCATGCTTCTTCTTACACATGCAATACAAAACAGAAAAAGTGAAAATATATTTTTATAAGATTTAATTAATGAAAATGCGTTTTTATCAAATTTATATCTGAATCGGTATTAATTTTGTTATTTAAAAAGAACGAGAACAATTGAAATTGAATAAATAAATAAATGAAAAAAGTGAATATTAGTATAAAAATAAAACAAAGAAGCTCCACAAGAAGATCTTGGTAAACGGCAAACAACAACGGAGGAAAATGACACAAAAATCTAATCAAACACATTTTTGATGCTTTAAATATTTATTTATTATATTTAATAAGTTTTTATTTTGTTAATAATAAACACATTTTTGTTTTTGATTCATATTTGTTTTTTTTTTTAAGTGGGCGTAATTTTGTACTGATTTTGAGCAATAATTTTTATTAATTTGTTTAATACTATTAATTACTTTTTTAATTATTTTCAGTTTTAAATTTTTATTAAATTTTTTAATTACTATTATAATTTTTTTAATTAGAGCAAATCTAATTAACATTTTAATCGATATGAGCAATTTTTAATCAAAACTCATTTTTTATTTTTTTGTGTGTGGTGGCTATAACTGATTTTTGAAATTCATACCTTTACTCAATTGCGAATAAAAGCGAAACGCGTGCATCGATTTTTATGATCTTTGTCTCATTTTGCTCATAGGTTATGTGACTTTGCGAAAAAATAACTAGACTTGAAACTTATTTCCGTTTTGTATTTTTTATGAGTTTAATAAAAAAAAAATATTTTTCTTCATGCGCTTATTTTTAACTTGGAAACTGTTGCTTGTATAGGAAAACAATATATGAACAGATTAAGGGAATTGTAATTCTTAATTTTTTAAAATTTATTTCAACTAAATTGGGCTAGTGGTTGTCGAGCTATGTCAAACAACAGGGCCTAAAACGTGATAAATTCCCCTATACGATAGTACTAACTTCAAATCGATATTAAAAATATTTTCGCAGGTAAGAAGACAAAACGAATGATGCAGAAATTCTTCTTTTTGGGTCTAATTTCACATACAGTTCACAGAATTGAGTTGGCAATCAATTAACTGAAAAATGTTGTACTGTGCTGTCACTAATTAGTGACAGCACATTATGTAACTTTTGACGTTTAATAAAAACAATGCAACATAAAGGAGAACAACAACAAAGCAAACAACAAAAGAGAAACAAAAAGTTTTTAAACTATAAATAGTGCGTATTATCTTTTAAAAAACGTTGAATAAAGCAAAATAAATAATAAATTTAATTAAATGAAAGACAAATTCCATTTTTTATAAACAAAGAATCTAATTTGATATTAAATACGTGTGAAATGAGGAAGAACAAGCATTTTGCCACCATATTGGAAAATACATCAAATACAACACTGCGTACCTTCTAATCTTTTCTATGATTGTAATTTATAAAAAGTCCATTTGAATTCAGAAAAGTTAAGTTGTGATTTAGGAAATTCCAAGTGCAGAGCTATAAACTTATGCAAATATTTACTTAACAAAACTTTTTTTTTAAAGAAAAGTATAAAAATCTGTAAAAATTGGCGACTTTCATAGGTTGGTTTAAGGAGTATACTCACTTTGTCACAAATCTTTTACACACAATAAATTTTACAAACAATTATTATAGAATAAAATTTCTACACTCATAGAAATATCTTAGTAGAAAAATTAGTAAACCCATTGTAGATCAAGTTTTACAGAATATTGCCGTATTCAACAAAAATTAATGTTGATATCGTTGAATAATCAGTAAATTTGAATCAACTATTTACAACGCTTATACAGAATTCAATAGATAAAACCAAAAAAGAAAAAACAACCCTGTTCGTTCAATTTTGTATTATCAAGTTGGTAGCAATGTATTGCAATGTGAAATTTGTTTGTCTCTTATAAAATTATTTTATGTGTTTGTTTCTTATAAAAATATTTAATATTATAAAAATAAATAAAAATAGGATCTGATGATCAGATTCTGATCTGTAAATATTTGGTAAGTAATAAAATACATTGGTTACTTTATGTATTCATACTATATTATAATTTTTTTTTTTTTAAGGTTTTTGATTTGGTGTCATTAGAAAACTGGAGAATGCATAACATAAATAAACGAAGTGTGTGTGAAAATCTTGTTTAAATATTGCAGCTTAAAAAGCCGGTGATAATTCTAAAAAATACTGTGATTTATACTTAATAAAAGAATATTTACAAATAACAACAAGCTTTTTTTTAAATAAAATTTCTTATATAAACAAAAATATGAGTTGAGTTTACAAAAAATACGAGTTGATTTACAAAAAAACGAGTTGATCAACTTTTACAAAAACTGACAACAATTTTTATTGAAATCAACATTAATATTTGTAGGGTCAAAATCAACAATGATTTCTGTTGAATTTACAGCGATTTTCTTGGGAAATACAATGATTTTTGGTTGAGTGTATTATCTAGAAAAATTTATACAAAATGACAATTTTTTTAAGTTTCTTTGTTTGATTTTTTTTTTGAATTTCAAATATTTTTATTGAAACATACAACAGCAACAGAAGAAATTTTTTGTAACGTTGACGTAAGTGAACCAAAACTACATATCGTTGCCTGGCCATCAATATGATTATATAGTTTTAAGAAATTTCGAAAAGTCTTCGTGGGCGTATTTATGTAATATAGGACCACTTTGGCATCAGACAAACAAACCAACCGGCTTAAAAGCCGGCCATTATGTTTTACAAAAAAAAAAAAAAAATTGAGCCGCATCCGAGCAAAATTGGTCAGGCCGATGCCAATTTCTCTCCAGCTTGATTAACTATTGGCATAATGGGATAGTTAAAAAAAAAATATGAAAAGTCACAGTCAACGATATACATATTTTTTTTTTGACCTGACCTTGTTTCTGCAGAATCAAGGAAGAGAAAAACTAAGGAAATTAAGAGCTTAAAAGTCTAAGCAATACCTGTTAGAATTCTAAAAAATCAACACTTCATTTCCCATTTAAGGTGTTAGGACTCTTACAAGTAATCAACAATTAATTTCCATTTTCCCTTTTTTAAAAGAAATGCCTAAAAGTATTTAAATTTTCAGAGTACGTTTTGACCATTAAGGTCTAATTGTAAGTAGTTAGTCTAAAAACGTAAACGTACCGCATACTCTATGAAATATGCAATTTCTCTATAGCTTCTCGTTTTCGAGATATTCGGAATAGAAATTTAAAAAATGTTATTTATAAGCGTTTTTGTAGCACCACTGTTAGACATTATTGCGTTAATGTCAAAAACTAAGAGTGGATTTTATATAATATGGACCTGTAGAATCCAAATCTGTCATCTAAAATGCTGTAGCTTGTTTCGTTTTTGTGTTTTTCGCGCTTAAAAATGTGCCCAATTCCATACCATATAAAATACATTCAAAATAATTATGTTTATTTTTTGACCGTTTGAATACTGCAATGTAAATTTTTTTGAATACTTTATATAAATAAATGCATAATTCCAAATAAAATTTGTTTTTTTTTTATATCTCTAGTTTTCGAGAAAATTCGAATATAATAATCTTTTGCAATTCAACCGCGATTTTTGAAAAAAGTGCTCGATCGATGTTTTGGTTTTTGTTCCTATATTATTCTTAGACATTCCAAATACGTATTCAAAAAAGAAAATATAGTATTCGCACTTTTAGGCAAAAACTGTTTCCAACCACCCGTGTTTTACTTGGTTGGTCAAAGTCACAAATTTTACCTGGCCTATGTTATAAAGTAAATTTGAAACATTTTTGATATATTATAACTTATTATTTTAATTATTTTCAATATGATACTTCCCCAGTGAAATTTCATGCACTAATTCGTAGAATATTTTTTCCCTTTTGGTAGACTTCAATGTATCTCGCTTAAAAAATATAACAGTTAATCCGTAAAATGAGGGATAGACGGATAGATCGATCATCAGTACAACATCGGTTTTACCTCAAAAGTAGTCAAAAATAAAAAAATATTATAAGCAAATATGCATTTAAATTTTAAAAATAGAATAATGCATTTTCTATTGCAAAAATGTTCAATTGTATAAAGAATGAAATTTTTTTTCGATTAAAATAATTTTTGTGTAGTAGAAACATTTCACAGTTAATACTAAAGAATATTTTCTTAAAAATGTCACCAAAGCAAAAACCCTTAAAAATCTCAATGTTTTGCAAAATAAACCTTTACAATTAAGGGTATTTAAGTAATTATACATCCTTTCACGACTTTTTATTGTTTAAGAAAAATATCGAAAAGTCTAATCAACTAGAGTATTTTCCATAAGAAAATGTTTTAAGAACATTTTTAATCAGTAAAAGTCAATTTGAGAAAAAATTAAAAATAATCTAATTAATGTTTTAGTAAAGAAAACCTTAAATAAGTAAAACAATAGTGGTTTGTAAGAATAATTGTGTGTTTTACTGTATAATAAAATTCAAAATAAATAAAAAAAAAATTATTTTTCAAACACAAAATTTTCAAGAATATTTCTTTTTTTTGTTTAAATAATACGTTATTCATTTGAATTTTTGTGAATAACCAAAAAAAATCACAAATTTTTGTTGATTATTTTGAAAAATTCCATTTTGTTTGTTTGAATAAGCAATCAGAAAAAATTATTTGATTTTTTTGGAAAGAAATATTATTTCATTTTTATGAATTTGAATAAAATAAAATTTTATTTTATTCAAACCAAAATAAATAAAATAACAAAACATTTTATTTTTTGATAGCCAACTAAAATATCAAAGTATTTTATTTTTTTCCAAAAAATCCAAATAAAAATAATCAATAATACAGCTATGCTGCTGATGACCAAAGACTTGTTCGTGCTAAACTTCAGGAGTCTATCTTTTTTATTTTGGATGGTATCCGTGTTTTATGCAGACGGACATTAATAGAATGCCTTAGAATCTATCATGTATCAATAATATATATACTTTATGGGGTCCCCGATCGATATTTCGAAGCGTTACACACGAAATGACAAAGTGATTATGCCCCAATACTGTAGTTGGAGTGCATTAAAACACCCTTTAAGCATGCATTTAAAGATTTCTTCTATTTTTTTTTCGTAATATAAAGTCCACTTTCGTATATTTTACGAAAGAAGTTTTTACGAATTATTTTCGTGAAAATACGAAAGTCTGTACACTTTTTTTTGTAATATGTAGTCAACATTCGTATATTTTACGAAAGAAGAATTTACATTCTTTTTTTCGTTACTTTCGTAAAATTACAAAAGTTTTTACAAAATTTTTTTCGTAATATGTAGTCAACACTTGTAAATATTACGAAAAAAATATTTACTAATCATTTTCGTTGAAGGGCATAACTCTTCAACTGTCCACAGAAGTTAAGTATTTAGGGGTTACCCTAGATAGTAAACTAATGTGGACAAAACATGTTGAACAAAAAGTTTCACGGGCACTTCGGATTTTCTGGCAGTGTCGGCGTGCTTTTGGAAAGACATGGGGTCTAGGACCTGCTAATGTACATTGGATGTACATAGATGTAATTAGACCTATTGTGACGTATGCGGCGGTAGTCTGGTGGCCGAGAACGATGGTGAAAACTATTCGATCCAAGCTAAACGGACTACAAAGAGCGGCTGCCTTGGGAATTACTGGTGCCATGAGCACCACCCCAGGCGCAGCTCTGGACGCTATGTTAGATATGCTTCCCTTGGACTTACATATTCAAGGAGAAGCCATGAAATCTTTGTGCAGGCTCCGCAAAAGCGGAACATGGCATGGGGAGTACAATGTGGGACATGGGACATGTGGGACAATAGGCTATCGGAACTTTGTCCGATGTTTTCTATGCCTTTGGACAATACAACCTCTTGCATCGAGTTTGGTAGGAAGTTTACTGTAATATTTCCGAGTAGGGAAGACTGGGGAAACCCAGCAGACCTACTGGAAAATTACACGGATACTTTCTACACGGATGGATCCAGTACCTTAAATGGCTCTGGGTCTGGCTGGTATTTGGACGATGCGACCAAATGCTATATTGCTATGGGAAAAATGGCTACAGTATTTCAGACTGAAATATTTGCTATTTTGGACGTAGCGACCTGGATAATTGGGAACAGATGGAGTAATAGGAGAATCAGTATTTGCAGTGACAGCCAGGCTGCGCTCATTGCACTTGAATCTCCAGTCACTTCATCCAAAATTGTCCAGGAATGTAGACGCAGACTCAATGAGGTCTCATGTGGGAATAGCGTCAGTCTTCTGTGGGTTCCGGGTCATAGGGGAATACGGGGAAACGAGATTGCTGACTCTTTGGCAAATCTTGGCTCTGATACAATTCCTTACAATCCGGAACCTCAAATTGGTATTGGCTTGACATGGCTGATGCGTTGGATCAACTCTCATATGAAAGCCACTTTCATGGAAAAATGGTCAAATGAGTTGGCATGAAAGAATACCAAACGTTTTGTAATTAAGCCAGACAAGAAAGTGGCTAACTATCTACTCAGTCTCAGTAGAATAGACTGTCGCAGACTTAAGGTAGAAACAGAACAAGCACGGCACGGGGGACGGTTGCCGTTGCCGGAGAATATAGGCCCAAAACAATGACGGGGGACGGCGACGGCAAAAAATGTCATTTGTTTGTTCAGTGGTGCCAACTTTTAATAAAATTAGAGTAATTTTACGGGGAAAAAATCGCTTGTCACATAGTCAATATGATTAAGTTGGCACTACTGTACGTTTGTTACACCATTGTGAATGAAAAATTCAAAATTCTTGTGAAAATGCGGCAACCCTGGAGTGTGAGAGGGAGAGAAATTGAGAGAACCCGGAGATAAAATAAAATAAGTTTTAATTTTTTGTCGTGCCGGTCACGGTTTTTAACTGTCAAATCGTATGGAAAAAGTCGTGCCGGGCTTGTTCTGTTCATACCTTTACTGGCTTAATTACGGGACACAATGCCTGTGCTCGTCATATGACGAAAATAGGTGTCTTATCAGATCCATTATGCGTGGCTTGTCTTGAGGATGATGACACAACTGAACAATATGTACTTATGTTGTTGTCCAGCGTTCTCAAGGGCTAGACTGCGGATATTGGGTTCTGATATTCTGCCTATGGACACGGTCCATGGACTTCCCTTGTCTGATTTTCTCAAGTTTGTGAAAGCAACTGAGAAATTCTGAGCAAGCACTTTTCTTCCTTTTTCTTCTCAACCTTTTATCACCCTTACTTACACTCTAAAAACTCCTTGTAAAAATACTACAATAAATTGGGTAAATTTTTATGTAAAATAACACACAACGCCTAAAATTGAGCACCAAGTGTTTAAAATTTTAGTTTACACACAAAAATTTTAATATTACGCACATTATATAGTATTTTGTGAATTGATAAATATTTTTATAAAATTATAAACACAAGAATTTTAAAATTACACATTTAATGTTTATTGTAAACATTTTGTGTTTAATTTTTGATATTAAACATTAAATGCGTAATGTTCAATAATTTTAAATACAAATTGTCAAAATAAAATAAAAATTAAATTAAAATCAGAAAATTTTGTTATTCCCGCAATTAAATTAAAATAACGCGAAAAAACATAAAAGATAATATTGAAAAAAAAAATTAAAATATAAAGCAACGTGAAATATCTAAGAGGTGGATTTAAAATACAAAAACGGACCCGGATGTTACAAATTCGCAAAATTTAAGAAAAATTGTTTGTTGTTAATTTCATGTTTTTCTTAAATATTTGTATTATAAATCAGAACGGTAAGTACCACAAATGACTTGGATTTTTTTGAATTATTCATTACAAAAATGTCTCGATATCAGAATCTGGGAATATTTTTTATAAAAAAGTGTCTCAGATTATGAGAATTTGTCTTTGGAAAAAATGTTTCAGATCCTAACCAGATTCTGGAAATATTCCAATAACAATTCTTAGATTATTATAGATTTTTTTCTGCAGAAAAAGTGGATCAGATTCTAAGAATTTTTTTATAGAAAAAATATTTCAGAGTCTGAAAAATATATCAGCTTCTAAGAATTTTTCTATAGGAAAAATATCTTCGATTCTAAAAATTATTTTATAGACAAAATATGTCAGATTCTGAGAATTTTTCTGTAGAAAAATTATTTCAAATTCCGAGAATTTTTCTGTAGATAAACCATTTCAGATTCTGAGCACTTTTCTGTAGAAAAAAATTATTTCAGATTCTGAGAATTCTTTAATAGAAAAATATTCCAGATTTCGAGAAATTTTCTATAGCAAAAATATATCACATTCTGAGAATTTTGCTATAGAAAAAATATATCAAATTCTTATTTTTTTTATAACTTTTCTATAGAAAAAATATCTCAGATTCTGAGAATTTTTCTATAGAAAATATCTTAGATTCAGAGAATTTTTAAATAGAAAAAAATATTTTATATTCTGACAATTTATCTATGGAAAAAATATCTCAGATTCTAAGAATTTTTTATTGAAAAAATATCTCAGATTCTAAAATTTTTCTATAGAAAACATATCTCAGATTCTGAGAAAATATTCCAGACTCTAAGATTTTTCTATAGAAAAAATATTTCAGATTCTGAGAATTTTTCTATAGAAATAATATCTCAGATTCTGATAAGTTTTCTATAGAAAAAAATCTGAGAGTCTTTCCATAAAAAATATATTTCAGACAATTTTTATATAGCAAAATGTCTCAGATTCTGACATATTTTCTATATAGAAATTGTCATGGATTCTGAGAAGTTTTCTATAGGAAAAACTACTCAGATTCTGAGAATTTTCTATAGAGAAATATCTCGGATTCTGTGAATTCTGATTTAGATATCAGAAATATTTTGTTAATAATTTAAAATTTATTTATATTTGCAGTTTGGAACAACAATTACTGAAATGAAAAGTCAAGTTCCAACGAATTCTCCATTCATTGCGATTGCTCGTAAGTATTTAATTTCTTTAATAATTGCAATATTGGTTAAAACAATTAAATTTAACTTTTTTATATTTTTAGAAACAGAAGACTCACAAAAAATATTTATATTCAAACTTCTCAAGAGAAGAAAGTACTAATGGGCGAAACCGTGGACATAATTGAACAACTGAATCAAGTGCTTCTTTTTCATTTTACATTTTATATCCTGCTGTAATCTCTCAGGCGATGAATTTTTATTAATTTTTTTAATTAGTTCTATCTCCAAAAATTAAGATGTACAAAAAAGTATTAATAATATATACAACATATATTCTTTAATTTAAAAAATTTCACCTTTAATGCAGTTATGAATATTATATTTATTCATTATACATAATTTCATTTTATTTTAAATAAAAACAAAAAAAAATAATAAAATGCATTTTTGGTTTTATTTTTTTATAGGAATAGAAATTTTTAGCAGGTTGTTAAAAATCAAACACTTTAAATGTAAAAGAAAACATTTAAGATGCAATTTTGAACATTTTATATCTATTTTTGAGCACAAATAAGCTACAATTACACATTTTGTGTGTATTGCCAGAAAATTTCGAAAGCAGGTTTACACACAAAATGTTTATTAGATGTACACACTTTGTGTGCAAATGTTGAAATTTAAACACATTGAGTATTTTTACCCACTTTATTGTAGGAGAACAGTTACCTACAATAAAGTGGGTAAATTTCAACAAAAATTTATAAGAGTGTAATTAATCACCCTTATCACCCTTACTTAATTAATTTACCTATTTTTAGGCTTGTACAACCCACCCTCAACTCAACTCAATCATTTTCGTTACTTTCGTAAAAATACGAAATTCAGTACTAAAGTTTTTCGTACTTTGTAGTCAACTTTCGTGTATTTTACGAAAAAACTAAGTACGAAACTTTTTTTCGTAAAATGTTGCATGGATTTTTTCAGTGTATATTTTAGAAATTATAAAAGATTTGGCACCAAAGAATATAACACTCTCACTTGTTTTATGTACATTTGATAAACAAATGGAAAATTTTTATGCGAAAAGCTTAGTGAAAAAGTAGTTTTGGTAAAAAAAAAATATTTTTTTTTCACGAAAAACAAAATTATGTTAAAAAAATTTAATGAAACCAAAATTTTTGGTAAAAAAAAATTCTGATGAAAAAAATTTTATGATGAAAAGAAAAATTTTTTGATGTAAAAAAAATTTTTAAAAAAAATTTTTTTGTGGTGAGAAAAAAAATTTATATTAAAATATTTTATGAAAAAAAATATTTATGAAAAAAAAAATCTTGATGAAAAAAAAATTTGATGAAAAAACAATTTAATGAAAAAAAAAATTGATAAAAAAAAAAATTTGATGAAAAAACAAAAAATGTTGATGAAAAAAAAATTTTTTGATGAAAAAAAAAAAAAAAAATTGATAAAAAAAAAATCAATGAAAAAAAAAAAATTTGATGAAAAATTTTTTTTTTTTTGTTGAAAAATAATTATGTTGCTTTTTTATCACCAGCTGGAAAAAAACGGTTTTATTCACCACGAGGTGAATTATTATCTAAGTTACAAACTCAAGTTATTAAAATTTTTGGATTTAAGAAAATTAAAATAGTAATTCTTGTTTTCTTTTTCGTTAATTGTTAGCTTATATAGTCAAACTGAGGTGGCGTCCTGCAACTTTTTTAAAATTAGACACCAGCCTAAAAACATTATCATGATAAAAAACTTTTTCGAGTTTTCAAAAAAATGACGCAAAAAGTTGTGCAATATAGAGTACATTCCGGAAAAAATATTAATAAAATTTATATGGAGTAATTTTGGCGCATCGTTGCATTCTAAAGATGAAAAGTATATACTTAATTTTTTTTTCTTTTTTGCTAAGTTAGTCGTAAAAGCTGCGTATAATAGATGACATTCGTTAAAAGTGTTTAAAAATAAATATTTAGAGTAATTAAAAGAAAAATAAAAAATTAAGTTCACTTTTCATCTTTGAGATGCAACGCTGCAGCAAAATTACTGCATGGAAATTTTATAATTATTTTTCCGAAATGTACTCTATATTGCGCAACTTTTGACAACATTTTTTTTAAAAACGAAAAACAATATTTTTTTTTAAATGCTTTAAGATTGCAATCTTTCGCTGCTGGTAGTCAACTAGTTTTTTGTTCACATTTTTTTTGTTATTTATCCCGTAAAAGGCTCCCAAATCACATAGTATAAGCTAACGATTAACAAAAAAGAAAATAAGAATTACTGTTGTCATTTTCTTAAAATCAAAAATTTTAGTATATTTTGTTTGTAACTTTGATAATAATTCACCTCGTGGTGAAAAAAAATATTATTCACCAGCTGGCGAATAAAACGTAACATAATTATTTTTAAACAATATTTTTTTAATCAATATTATTTTTAATCAATATTTTTTAATCAATATTTTTGTTCATCAATTTTTTTTATCAATATTTTTTTTCATCAATATTTTTTTCATCAATATTTTTTTCATCAAATATTTCTTTCATTCAATAGCTTTTTCATATTTTTTTTTTCATCAATATTTTTTTTAATCAATATTTTGTTTTTTTCATAAATTTTTTTTTTTCATCAATATTTTTTTTTTTAATTTTTTTTTTCATACACATTTTGTTCAATATTTTTTTTTGTTTTTATTATATTTTATATTTATATTTTTATTTTTTTTAATCAATAATTTTGTTTTAATCAATATTTTTTTTATCAATGGTAATATTTTTTTCATCAATATTTTTTTTATTAATATTTTTTAATTAATATTTTTTTTTTCATCAATATTTTTTTTTTCATCAATATTTTTATTTTTCATCAATAATTTTTTTCATCAATATTTTTTTTTTCATAAAATTTTTTCATAGATGGTTTGTGTAATTTTTTATTAATAGTTTTTTCATAATTTTTTTTGCATCAATAATATTCTTTTTTTCATAATTTTTTTTTTTTATCAATATTTTTTTTTTTATCAATATTTTATTTTTTTTATTTTTATGATGGTTTTTGCAATAATTTCTTTTGTTTTTATCAACATATTTTTTTTTCTGATGTTTGTAACTACACGAAATATTGGTCATAGACCCACTTTCTAGTATAACCTTTTAAGTCAGTTTAGCGATGTCCGTCCGTCTGTCTGTCCGTCCATGTAAACGTTGTAAATAAGATAAAGGTCGCAATTATTAATCGATTTGGCTAAAGTTTAAAACTTGACCTTAAATTGACCTAAACACGAAGCCTGTTTAAATTTGAAAAAAATCGGCCCATGTTTAGAGCTTGCACCCATAAAACGGCCCCTTTAAATTTGGATAAAATGACTCTAATTAATGCATTTTTATGGGTATCCTTTCGAAATTTAAAAGGTAGCCGTTTTTCATACTCACAAACCATATAAGAATCCCGTCAGATATTTAGTTAAATCGGTTTATTGACTACAAAAAATGCCTATTTCACTTCACAAATTTTGTTTGTATGTGTTTTTATACGAATAAAATATCTAATTTTCTATAAATTTCTTATTATTTTTGAATTGATTTTGTACACTCAAAAAAAAAAACTGTAATGTTAGCAAAAAAAGCTTGTAAACCTACAAGAAAATTTGCTGATTTTGAACCCACAATTTTTTTGCTAAAGTTAGCAAAAATGTTTTGCCAATAATTAGTTAACAAATTTTTTTTTTTTTTTGACACATTTGAGGACCCCATTGGGTTCGGACCCGATAGGTCCAGACCCCGATGGGCCTAGACCTAGTTGGGTTCCTTAAAAATCGTCATAGTTTTTGATCCAAAATTTGTGTCCGTTTCGCTCTACCTTGCTTAGTTTTTTAGATACGTGATTATAGGGGACCACTGGGGTCTTGAGAATTAAAAAACTCGATAACTTCAAAAATATTACTCGGAGAGCTTTTGACTATTTTGCGGTCTTGTATTGAGGGCTACAAAAATGCTTTTGGACTTTTTGTTGTGTCGGCAATATTTACCGAGATATGAGCATTTTAAAATTTTCGGGAATGCTAACTTTTTTGGATCCAAAGTTAGGGCCCATTAGGGTCCACAGATGTGAAGAGGACCCGCGAAAGTATGGAGATTCTAAGAACCAAAAATGCCCTCCATTTTGCTCTATCTGGCTTAGTTTCCGAGATAGAGCCATTTTAAGTTTTCTGAAAATAAAAAAAAATTTACCATTTATTTTTGCTAATGTTAGCAAAAAATCTTGTAAAAATGTTGTCAACTCAATTTCAAATCTTAGCAAAAGAAATTAGTTCCACGTTTGTTTAAAATTGCTAATGTGCTAAATGAAGTTTACAAGAATTTTTTGCTAACATGCTAATCTCAACTAAAAATTTGCTAAAAGTTAGCTAACTAGCATTAGCAAAAAAAAATTAGTAAATCTACTAACGTATTTTTTTGAGTGTATATTTTTAAAATTTTTGTTTTATGTTTTTAGAAATGAAACATGAATTTTCAGCAAAAATCAGCATGAGTGGATAAAAATTGTGTTCTTGAAATTTCTTAAATATTTATTCCTAAAAGTTCGCAAAATTTACTAATTTTTTAACCAAGACATACCCAGACCCTCATAGTGTTGCTGGAAGTTAATCTTAAATCTGCTTAAGTCAGCCGATTAAAAAAAAATTTATATGAAAACAGATTGATCAAACACACAATTACCTAGTTTATTTTATATATATATGGTAATATTAACTTTTTTTTGTTTTATAATATTTATTGTTTGTTTATTATTTCTCATATATCCTTTAAACAAATATAAATTTTTGCGGTTTAACAAATAACAATACAATGGAGGTTTTAGCGGCTTTAAATTGAAATTTTATATAATCAATTTGTTAAATTTGATTATATAAAATTAATAAAAAAAATAAAATATATATAAATAAAAATGCAAACAAAAGAGAACAACAAAAAAAACTTTAAACTAAATTAAGTATTAAATAAAAATAAATTTATTTGTTTATTAATTTTAACATGTTGTTATGTGGTTATAATGTTACATTATAAATAACTGTATTCATATATATTTTAAATTAATTATTAATTGTGTTGGCACATTTATTAAATATTTTTTATTATTTAATTTTTTTTTATACAATTTTTATATTTTTTGTTTAAATTAATTATGTACAACATGTTTGTAGAATATAAAAGTTTTTTTTGTTAAAATACATATTAAACAACAATTGTTTTTTTTTTTTTGTTTAATATTAAGCAAGTTTTGTTTAAAAAAAAAAAGAGTTTTTGTTTTTAATTAGAACTTAAAAAAATTAACATTTAATTCTATTTCAGACACGTGTTTGAATATTTACATTCATAACGCACTGTAAAAAAAAATCTTGTATAATGACAAGAAATACTTTTGTAATTTTACAAGATTTTTACCAATAAAATTGTAAATTTACAATTTTTTGACGCGATAAAACTTACAAGGAATTTACTATATTTTTTGCTACCTCCTACTTTACGAGAATTCCCAGTAAAAATTACGAAATTTTTTTTAATTTTACAAGATTTTTGCCAATAAAATTGTAAATTTACAACTTTTGGCGAAATTAAACTAAAAAGGAATTCTCATGACTTTTTTTTTGTAAAAAACCTTGGAAGTTTGTAAAATTACAAGAAAAACTGTAAAATTACAAAAAAATTAAATTTCGATCGAAAATTATTTGTTAAAAAAACAAGGAAAACTGTCAAATATTGGTAAAATGGGATTACGAGACTTTTTTTCAGTAATTTGACATGGTTTTTTTTGTTTTTGTACAATTTTACCAATACTTCATAATTTTTACAAAACCTAAAATTGCTTAAAGATGGGTGTGTCGGGTAAGGTTTTTTCGATTTTCCCCCTCACATAAGGGTTAATTATTAGGGCGCCCCTCCAAATCTAAATTTTTGAGTTTCGTGTCGTAAAGTCTGCCGAATGATCACCACGGAAGAGCTGATTGTAGAAAATATATATAAGCAAATTTTGCAAGGACATCTTCATTCGGTAACCAGAGTTCAAAATTGAAAGAAAATATGTTTTTTTGTTTTTCGTAATACAGTTTTACCAATACTTCATCATTATTACAAAACCTAAAATTGCTTAAAGATGGGTGTGTCTGGTAAGGTTTTTTTTTATTTTCCTCTTCACACAAGGGTTAATCAGTAGGGCGTCCCTTCAAATCTAAACTTTCGAATTCCTTGTCTTAATGCCTGCCGAACGATAACCACGGAAAAGCTGATTGTAGAAAAATTTATAAACAAATTTTGCAAGGACATCTTCAGTCGGATAACCAAAGTTCAAAATTTAAAAAATATGTTTTTTCGACCAAAATTCTTGTCTGCTTTATTTTAGCCAAATACTGCGAAAAAATTTTAAATTTTTGCGTACCTTATGGGAAAATATTAAAAAACTTTTTTGACCAAAATCGCTGAACAGCATTTTTTGACCAAAATCGCGTTTTTATATTTTTCTTAATGTTTTTTTTGATACTTAATATTTTTCTACACACAGAAAAATATTTTTTGTTTTTTTTGATACTTAATATTTTTCTACACACAGAAAATAATATTAAAAAAAAAAATTTGAGTAATCACTTGTTTAAATTTTTAAACAAAAATTGAGTAATTTTTCAATTGACGCAATTAAAAAATTTACTCAAAAACTAAAAAAAACAAGTGAGAGTGTTAAATTCGGCTGTGCCGAATCTTTTATACCCTCCAAAATGTAAAAAAAATTAAAAACAAAATTTTGTCAGGGGCGTTTCTTTTTTTTTTTTGGGGGGGGGTTGATGGGGTCTGTGGGGGGCGTTAAGAGCACCTTACCATCGCGACAAATATACCAAATGTTTCATTTATTTAACAAAAATACAAAAAAAATGTTAAAATGTGTATTTTTTAGATTTTGGTTTAGTTCTTCAAGTGGGAACTTTTTCCCCCTGGTCCGAATTTGCCAGTTTCCGAACTTAACCTGCCTAGGAACATAAGACATATTTGTGCCAAACTTGAGGGGTCTAGCTCTTTTATTTTGGACTGCATCGTGTTAATTACAGACGGACGGACAGACGGAAGGACGGACGGTCGGATATCGCTAGAATATCTTAGAATCGATCACTGATCAATAATATATATACTTTATGGGGTCCCCGACTGATATTTCGATGCGTTACACACGGAATGACAAAGAGAGTATACCCCCATACTGTAGTTGGTGGGTATAAAAATTGAGTAAATAATTTAATAAAAATTTAATAATTTTTTTTATTTTTTTTATTCTCTTGGTGTTTCACATCCAGTTTATAGTTTTTTTGTATTTGTATATGAAAGTTTGAAATCATCTTTATGAAATTTTCCTATGTCTTTAAGACATAAATATGTTTATTAAAGTTTTTTTTTTTTTGGAAAAAAATGTGAAACTTTTTTAAACTTAAAAAAAAAAATAAATTGATAAATTTTGAGTAACTATTTAGTTGACACAATTAAAAGTTACTTAAAAAAACGAAAAATTTTAAGTGAAGATTTAATTGTGTCAATTAAAAATATACTCAAATTTTTTATTAAGCATTTAGTAATTTTTTATTAAAAGTTTA
This sequence comes from Pegoplata infirma, assembly GCA_963921195.1. Taxonomy (NCBI): domain Eukaryota; kingdom Metazoa; phylum Arthropoda; class Insecta; order Diptera; family Anthomyiidae; genus Pegoplata; species Pegoplata infirma. The sequence goes on along the minus strand of OY992536.1, from coordinate 53,755,852 downwards.
CTCAATACTAATAAATCGTTTACTGGTGCAAAATTGAGTAATTTTTTACTCAAAACTATTAAAAATTTACTCGTTTTTTTTCTGCATTTGTGTCGGATTTGGTCAATAAATTCTGGCATGAATTTTGGTCGAAACACATAATTTTTTAAAACTTTGAACGCTGGTTGCCGACTGAAGATTTACTTGCAAAATTTGGTTATAAATTTTTCTACAATCTACTAAAGTTTAGATTTGACGGGACACCCTATTAATCAGTTATAAGTTAGTATTTTTTCATGATTCTTTGGCCAAATGTAAACTTTGTTTCATTTAAAGATACCTATTCAAATTCCTATAAATCTTAGCGCAGTTTTTTTCCAATTTTACTCTTTACAAATACATATTTCGTATATAAGTAATAATCAACATTTAATTATACATATTTTACAGCATTTTATCACACATACACCAACACTCAAATATACTGTGAAAAGTATCACGTTTCTTTATTTTTCTACTCCAATATTTTTTTGGCTCTCAACATATTTCATGCCAACAAATGATTTGTAGCCATACTTATTGCCGCGGTCAGGAATTCCATATTTTTTTCTTTTGCTAAAGTATTTTCTTTGTTTTTTTTTTCTTTTCTGCTGCAATTTTTTTTTTCTTGTCTAATTTCTATTCATTTTTTTCTTTCTAACGGTCTAACATTTATAATTTGTATAGTAGATATAATGCTCATCTATATAAGAACAAAAAAAAAAAAACTCATCATTACATACATACTTTTAGTCGTACCTAAACACCTACAGTTTGCTGGAAAAGTATCAAGACTCGGAAAAGTTTTACAGTCACTACACCATAATAAGCTTGGAAACAAACAAAAAAGGTCGTAAAAATTTCGCATAAAATTTCGCAAAATCACAAAAATTTTTCCTTGTTAGATTTGTTCTGTCAAAAAGTTGTAAAGCCGCAAAAAAATTAGGAAAAATTGTAAATTTACAAAAACAAGTTTTAACTACCAAAAGTTAGTAATAAATTAAAAATGTAAATTTTCCACTTAATTGTTCAAAATTAAAACTTTGCTTGTAAATTTATATTTTTTTTCTGTGAATTTGCAACTTTTTCTTGTAAATTTACAATTTTTTTAAAATAAAATATAAAGGAATTCTTGTGATTTTACCAAATTTTTAACATGTTTTGTTTTTAAATGCAGATCACATCATGGAAATATTTTAACATTAAGAAAATTTAAAAAAAAAATTTTCAAAACTTAGAATTTAATGAAAACATAGCTAAAAGCAGTTTTAATAAAAAAATTTACCAAATTTGTAAAAAAAAACACAATTTTGCGTCAGAAGGGTCGAATCAGAATCAGAGAAAAAAAACACAACAAACACATCAAATTTGAAATTTTTACGTCCGTTTGATTTTGGTACCACACATTTAAATATTAGAAACAAAAAATTATTGGGCGTTTACGCGACGTAATGGTTTAAATGGAAAATTAAAATGGAAAATTAAAAAGAAATTAAAAAAAAAAAAGTAAAAAAGTTAAATTCGACTTGGCCGAATCTATAAATACCCTCTACAATGTCCTTTTTAAGTGATAGTAAATTTTCTATTAAAAAAATAACATTTGTGATTAGAAATTTTTTATTTTGTATAAAAAAACTTTTTTTTAAGCAATTTTTGCAAAAAAAAAAAAATAATAAATTACTAATTTTTTTTGAGTGTATAATTCTTTGTGAGTGTAAATTTTTTTTTCGAGTGTATTTTTTTTTTTTTTTGTAGAGTAAAAATATTTTTAAGTGAAAAGAATGCGTTGTAAAATATTTTTGTGACTTACCAATGTTTTTAAAATATGTTTAACGGGCTTTCAACACGTGAATTTAAGGTGAAGCGAATCTGAAATTTACGGTTTTGGTAATTACTTTTGAACCACTGCAAACAGGGCCAGCATTATCCAATTCCGGCCAAAAGTCTTTATCGTCGTTGGATCCGTCTGAAAATGTGCTTCTAGAGGAATTCGATGTCGCTGATTTCAAAATTTAGCTAAAAACCAAAAAAATCAAAATGGCGGATCCAATATGGCGGACAATTTTTTTAAAAATTGTCCGATTGAGCTCAAATTTTGTTTTAGTGGGTCTTGGGGTTACTGAATAAGAATTTTTACTCCAAATTTTGAAAAACAAAATGGCGGACTAAATATGCTTCTATAAGTTTAGAGAATGATCCAACTCCGGCCAAAAGTCTTTATTGTTGTTGGATCCGGCTGAAAATGTGCTTCTAGAGTATTTCGATTTAAAAATTTAACTAAAAACTAAAAAAATCAAAACAGCGCATCCAATACGGCGGACAAATTTTTTTAAGAATTATCCTATTAAACTCAAAGTTTGTTTTAAGGGAGTTACTAAATCAGAATTACGGAATGAAAATGGCGGACTAAATATGAATTACTTGTTGCAAGTAATTAAAAAACAGTTACGTTCCTTTTCTTTGTTGAAGCTAGCTGAAAGTGTGGCCTAGTAAATTTCCGGGTCTGTTATCTCAAAATCGCACTGATAAAATTCAATATGGCGGCTAGATTTTTTAACTTTGTCTGATCTAACAAAAAATGAGTTTTAAGAGCAAGAGTGCCTGAAATTAAATCTACGCACATAATATTTATATATTTTATTTATTTTTTTTATATAAATATGGAAATGGTGTAAATGACTTACTTAGTTTTAGAAAAGCTTTTGCACTCAAAATATTTTGTAGGCAAAAACAAAAGAAAAACTCACTTAAAACCAGTGAATAAACAATTGAAAACCATTCCAGTAATTATTCATTTGTTTTAAAAACATCAACATTTATTTTTTACTGTTGGTAAAATTTTCTAAAATAAATAACACTAAACATTAAAAAATTACGGGTTTTTCATTCTTTTTTACCAACAAATTCGAAAAAAATAACCTACGAAAACATTAAAAATTAATGATAGTTCTCTTATTTTTACCAACAAATTTCAAAAAAATAACCTAGCAAAACATTAAAAATTAATGATTTCGTAGGTTATTTTATACAATTTTCTATTGAAATATTTTTTTAAAAATGTTTAATAAAATTTTGGGGAATCGATCCCGCAATCAACTACATTCTGGCCAGACACTCTACCCATCGTGCCAAAGCCACTTGATACAAATATGTTTTTATATTTCTATAAATAATTTTTTGAATTTTTTTTCTACAAACAAATAACTGACTTGTGTAGGTAAAAACTAATGATATATCATTAAAAAATACCAACAATTTAAAAAAAAATTACTTACACAAATCATTAAAAATTTAAAGAATAATCAGTAGTTTTTACTTACAGAACAAAAATAAATGACTTTACAAATTAAATGTTAGTGAAAGTCTTTATTTTTTAGTGTGTTATTTTTGAAACAAAGGACTGATGTAGTCATTAATAAAAACTGAACATCAAACAAATGTTTTTTCTTTTAAAAACGACTAAACGGAAAACTTTTTAAATAAACTACAAACAGTTAATGACATAATTTTTTGAGTGTGGAAATGGTGACGATAAATTATTAATTTTTTTTTTCTTTATTTTAGAAATTCAATAAAAAATCTTTGAATTTAACTGGAAATGGTGTAACTGATATTTTACATAATTCTACAAAAAAACTAGAAATGTAGATAATTTTTTTTCCTACACTTAAGGCACTCTCTGACGATAAAAAAAAACTAATCAAGCCGTAAAATATTATTTTGGGTTTAATTATATTTTTTTAACAAATCTCGGACCGCTGCATATATCGCTGTAATTTCGAAATTTATCATTTCGAGCAAGTTTGGGCAACTTTTTTCAAAAGATATGGATCCATTCTATATAAGAAAAAATATAGACTGGTTGTATCGAACTGAGGACTGCTGAGGATTTTTTCGGCGCGAAGTAAATAACTAAAAAATCATAGTTATTTTCACAAAAACGCGAATTGCTGTTAGGAAAATGAGTTATATTTTTCCATATTAATTTCGTTACAAAGGCTAATGTATAAGGGTGAACCCTGAGAATCAAAAGTTGATCATAAGCAGTGTTGCCACCAACAAAATCGTAAATTACACATGGGTCATGCCAAAATTACACATGAAATCACAAATTACACATGGATCATGCCAAAATTACACATGAAATTACAAATGTTTTTTTTAGTAAAGTTTTTTTTTTGTAAATTTTCAAAATATAACGGTTAACCAAAGTCTGGTTTTTACTGCTCAAAAAACCTACGCTTTATATTTTTTTGCGAAATTTCTGTCTGGATAATCTAAGTCAAATCAGAAGAAAATCTGAAAAACAGCAAAAAAAATATATTGATTTTAGCTGAAAATCTGCTTATTTTAACCGAAAACCATGCTGATTAAAAAAAGAAAAATCTGCAGACTTGATGAAAAATCTGAACATCTTAAACGTATTGTTTAAGTAAAAAATTTTAAGCATAAACATAAACGAAAATATTGCTAAATTTTAAGGACAAAAAAAAAACGGCAGAAAAGGTTGCTTATTTCACAGAAACAGTTTGTTGTATTTTTTCTTTTTTTTCAAATCGTCAATTTTTTTTTAATAAAATTTGCAAAAATACTAATGACAACAAACAAGGGAAGAATTTCAACCCTTATGAACCGATTTGTCTGAAAATTAAATTATATATAAAAGAGACGATTTAAGGGTGGGGTGTCTTGGCTTATCGGCCATATCAGTGTTTAAAAATTTCGTTGCCCCCTTATGAAACAACGAAGACCTTCGGGAAAATTTCGATAACTCCCGAACTAAGAGGAATATCGTCTAGAGCAAAAATACATGTCGACTTAAATTTGATAAAGATTTTTTCGTATTCATATGGATATCGTAGGTCTATGTCTTCACATAAATATCCCCCAAAATTTACATATTTTCAGTAAAACAAATTTTGCGAAGCCGAATTTTTTCAAGGTTATGCCACCGTTGGATAGGTATTTAAAAAGGCCTTTCTTCTCATATGCATAAAACTACACGAAATAAAAAAAACTGTAAAATTTAAAAATAATTAGCTAAAATGTTCACAAAACTATTTTTGTAAACTCAGCAAACAGAATCAGCAAAATAATTAAAAACTATTATTTTTAAAAACTGTATGACAGAGAATTTCTTTAAAATATCCATTTCTGTAGAAAAATCTGCAAAAAGTTTTGATAAACCAAATTATGAAAAAATGCTCCAAAAAGTAAATATTTCAAATTACACATGAATTACACATGCAGACAATTACACATGGGCTACATATGAAAAAAAAAATTACACATGATATGTGTAATTACACATGAGGTGGCAACACTGATCATAAGCAATAGAAATGTTACAAAAAAAAAATAAAAAAGAATCTCCACTTACAAATTTTTTTTAAACTTTTTTAACTTTGAAGACCAGTCAAAGGAGATGGTGTAGTTGGATCATAAAGATAAGTTCAGGAAACCAGCTCCTATATATGTCCAACAAATTGGTATAGATATTTTTTGAGAAATTAAATATGAGGATTTTTGGCCGGAATCTGGCTGGCCCTGGACCGATTTGGCTGAAATTCAATACGAACCAGCCTAGGGGAACGACAAATGTATATGCCAAGCTTCAGCATCCTCAGAATTGCCTTTAGAAAGTTATCGTGTTTTTTATCTCGTAAATTCGTGAAAAACCCTTGCAGAAATTCACTCTTTTGCTCATAACTTTGGAACCAGTGAACCGATTTCGCTGGATTGCAATACCAACTTGATCTGAGACTATACGAAAGACCATAAAGTCTTTCAAAAGTTAGCGTGCTTTCAACAGACAGACAGGCGGACTGACGGACATCGTTAGATCGTCTTAGAATCGTACGAGGATCATGAATATAAGAAGGGCTTACTGCAAGAACTTGATAAGCAACATTTTATTTTTTCGTGTTTTTCGCCTTTTGATGTTCTATTGACACTTTTTTGGCAGAAGTCTTGCGTTAACCCTTCGTACAAGTATATTGTATATTGAGAATAAAAGTTATGCAAAAGTTATATTTTCTAAATTATTTAAAAAGTTTTAAGGCAAAAACCCCCATAAAATGAAATGTTGCTTATGGAGTTTTTACAATAAGCCCTTTATATATACTTTATGGGGCCTTAGACCAATATTACGAAGTGTTACAAACGGAATGACAAACTGATATATACCCTCTATCACTAGAGTGGAGGGTTTAAAAAACTCAAGATTTCTTTCCCTTATAGAGCTTGGAACAAACATCCATTTAAAATTAATTTTACACAAATCAGATCCCGTGCCCTGTGACGCCCATTAAAAAAAGTTTTGGTATTTTAGAAATCATAAAAAATCTCAAATTTGATCGAAGGGCGCCATAAGCTTAAATGTTCTGATTTCTCAAAAATTAATTTATAATTAAAGTTTGCCTCAATCTCTATGAAATAAATAGTCAATGGAAAAAAATGTTTTTTGTTATTTCTTAAAAGTAGGAAAAACCCGTAAACTTTAGAAAATTTTCGAAAGTTTCAAATGGCGATATCTCGAAAACAGTTTTGTCGAACAAAGAAATTTTTGTAATTTTCAAGTTCAGTTTGAGTGGACAAATTTAAATTTTCAAATTTCATGTCGTAATGCCTGCCAAACGATGGCCACGTAAGATTGTGGGAAAATATATGAAAAAAATTTGCAAGGTCATCTTCAGTCGGCAAACAGCCGACGTTTTTCGACCTAAATTCATGTCCGAATTTTTTGACCAAATCCGGCTCAAAAATATGGAATTTGGCGCACTTTGTTAGAAAATTTTTAAAAAAATTCCGAAACCTCGATTTTTTTATAAAAAATCGGTCTTATATTCGATACTTAATGAACATAGTTTATTTACCAGCTACAAGAGGAGAAGATCGCGTGGCTGAACTTCGACTCACGCCCACACAACAGATTACTCACGATTGACATAAGAAAATTAGGTTACACTCACGCATCACTAAAGCGATTTGTTATAACACTTAAAGCTGATTCACGCAAATTTCACACACGATCAAAGCTTGTTTACCAAATATGAACTTGCAAAATCAAGTGAACAGCTTCCATCACTAGCTTAAAGTAAGGTGATTTTTTTTTCAAATATTAATATTAAAGGAAAGTAGAGAAGTGTGAATATAATTTGTGTGCATATTTAACTATAAGTATGAGTACGTATATTGTTTTCTTTATAAAACTGCAAATGAACAAAAACATGGTAATGTGTTAAATTTGGTTACGACGAATCTTTTGTACACTCAAAATATTTTGTAAGTAAATTGAACGGAAAAAACGTTTAAAACAATCGTTTTTCCTTTTAAAAAACGGACTACTTATATTTCATTTGAAACAACATACTTTTTCAGTTATTTTTAAACGTTAATAAATGACTAGACATTCCGTAAAAACAAATGATATTTCAGTTATTTTAACTGTTTACAATTTTTTATTTTATGTAGTAAAAATATTTTTTTAACATGATAATGTTTTTAGGCTGGTGTCTAATTTTAAAAAAGTTGCAGGACGCCACCTCAGTTTGACTATATAAGCTAACAATTAACGAAAAAGAAAATGAGAATTACTATTTTCATTTTCTTAAAACCAAAAATTTTAGTAACTTGGGTTTGTAACTTGGATAATAATTCACCTCGTGGTGAATAAAACCGTTTTTCACCAGCTGGTGAATAAAAAGTAACATAATGACTTTTCATCAAAAAAAAAATCTAATTTTTTTTTTCATCAAATTTTTTTTTTTTCATCAATTTTTTTTTTTCATCAATTTTCTTTTTCATCAAATTTTTTATTCATCAATTTTTTTTTTTTCATCAATTTTTTTTTCATCAATTTTTTTTTTCATTATTTTTTTTTTTTCATCAAATTTTGTTTTCATCAAAAAATTTTCTTTTTCATCAAAAAATTTTCTTTTTCATCAAAAAATTTTCTTTTTCATCAATTTTTTTTTTTCATCAAAAAAATTTTTTTTTTGCATCAATTTTTTTTTTTCACTAATTTTTTTTTTTCATCAAATTTTTTTTTTTCATTTTTTTTTTTTTTTTCATTAAATTTTTTTTTTCATCAATTTTTTTTTTTTATAAATTTTTTTTTTTATCAATTTTTTTTTTTTCAAAAAAAAAACTTTTTTCATCCATCAAACATTTTTTTCACCAAAAATCATATTTCCCTTTTTTTTACCAAAACTTATTTTTTAACAAGTCTAAACTTTTCACATAAAAATGTTCCATTTGTTTATCAAATGTACATAAAACAAGTGAGAGTGCTAAATTCTTCGGTGCCGAATCTTTTATGCTCTCTAAAATGTAAAAACACTTTTTTGCACTTATTTTTGCACTCATTTACCAAATGTACAGCTCTTTTGCTTTGGATGGATCTTGCTTTCCACGGACAGATGGACGGATGTATATAGCTAGAGTGTCTTAGAAATGGATCAATAATATATAAACTTAATGAAGTCCTCGACTGATATCTCAATTTGTTTTGCATGGAATAGCAAAGTAATATAACGTTATTTTTTCAAAAAAAAAAATGTGCTTTGGCAAGTACACCCCAATCTTCCGCAAAACATTATCATGATTTAACCCATTCCTGCCTAATGGGTATTTAAATACCCAAAAAAGTGTTGATACTTAAAAAAAATTAGCGCGGGCTAGATGGAAGATATAGGGCTAATTCTTTTTTCATAAAAAAGGGAAGAGATTGGGCTAAATGTGAACATTAAACAAGATTTTTTTTTGTTTTGTTTAACTTTTGTTTTTCACTGACAAAAATCGAAGATTTTTCTTAATCGAAAATACTCAGGAAAAGTGCACCTAAAACGTGATGCGGGGGGTAAGGACAATTTTGGTTTTCACGAAAATTTATTGGAGTTATTTTGACACCCAATAGAAACTTTTTAGACCCCTTTTAGCTCAAACAAAAAATAAAAGTAAAAAATTACACGGCCTAATACCCATGTCATATCTCAGGTCGGAGCTGAGGTAAATTTTTTTTTATTTTTTCTAGCAACTTCTGTGGTCTTCCAGGTACACATGTCAAAATTTCATCAAAATCGTACGAGCCGATCTATGGGCAGGCAGTAATGGGTTAATGTTTTGGGCAAGAGTACAAAATTCGCAGGCATTTTTTTAATAACAAACTACAAAAACCGTAATTCTGTAAAATTATACGGTATAATCAGTCACAAATATTTTAACTGATAAAAATATTTTTCCGTAAATTTTGTAGTTTATTGTTTTAATGACGCATAGATGGGAATTTTTCATTACCATTGAAATTTAATTACCATTGGTTGATATCAATGGTAATGAAAAAATTTTCATTACCATTTAATGGTAATTAAATTTTTTTAATTGAAAAAATAATTACCAATGGTAATGAAATGCACCAATTGTTGAAAAACACCAATTATAATTGGATTCAAAACCATTGGTTTGCACATTTTTGTTTTTTTGAAAAGTTAAAAATTTAAACATCAAAGTATGTTTTTACAAAAAAATATGAAAATGTTAAAGACAAAAAACAAAACGCAAATAAAAATTTCAAATATTGTGTTATACAAAGGCAATCAACGTGTGTTTGGTTTATAAAATGTGAAAAACTAAAACACCATATAACAAAAAACAACAGATATTTCCAAATATTAACAATTTTGACAATATTGTGACGACTTTTACTAATGGTAATTATTTTTTTTAAGTGATGCCATACCAATGGTAATTATTTTGTTTTTAATTTCCATTAGTAATTAAATTGATAAATAATTTAATTGGTACAATCGATACAACCAATGGTAATGAAAAAAATTTCATTACCATTGAAATCAATTAAATGGTAATTAAACCATCAATTAATTGGTCCCTTTATTTAATTAGTCCCATTTATGTAATGACGGAAGAAATCCTTTAATATTTTAGTTTTGTTGAAAAACAAACGATAAAACGTTTAAAACAACTTTAACTAAAAACTTTTTGAATAACCGTAAATAGTTGCTGTAAAACTTTTCTAGGTGTATCCTCCAACATGAACACAATTTCAAAAAATTGTATTGACGAAGCATTGTGGAGGGGAGGAAGGGATGGTAGGTAAGTGAAGAAAAACATTTTTTTGATACAATAAAATACGAAAAAAAGTTTTTGTTAAAAAAAAAAATAAAAAAAAATATTCGATAAAATAAAACAATTGTGAACAAAATGTTGATTTATTCTTTAGAATAACACTTTTTTCACTAGAATTATTATCAATTTGTGCAAAATCCGATCATTTAAACCCATGGCAGCTTTCGATCAAAGTTTAGGATTTTTGGAAAATTTTCATAAACATTTTTAATTTTTGAAAAATAATAAAAAGTACGCAGTACATTATTTTTACTATTACTGCATTCTGAATACAAATGAAGGGCTTATTGTAAAAACTCGATAAGCAACATTTCATTTTATGGTGGTTTTTGCCTTAAAACTTTTGCAATAATGTAGAAAATCTAACTTTTGAAGAACTTCATTCTCAAAATACTTGTACAAACGGTTTAAGCAAGACTTCTGCTAAAAATCTTTCAATGGAACATCAGTAGAAGGCGAAAAACACCAAAAAATAAAATGTTGCTTATCAAGTTTTTGCAGTAAGCCCTTCAAATATCAAAAAATTTTAGGAATTGGTCAATCGGTTTTCAATATATCGCCATTTTAAATTTGTCAAAAAAAAAAATCCAATAATGGCGGATTTTTCAGAATTAAAAAAAAATTTAATTTAAAAATGCCTGCAAATTTTGTACTCTTGCCTAAAACATTAAATCATGATAATGTTTTGCGGAAGATTTGAGTGTACTTGCCAAAGCAAATTTTTTTTTAGAAAAAATAATGTTATGTTACTTTGCTATTCCATGCAAAAAGAATTGAAATATCAGTCGAGGACCCCATTAAAAAAACCAAAAGAGCTGTACATTTCGTAAGTGAGTGCAAAAAAGTGTTTTTACATTTTGGGGAGTATAAAAGATTCGGCACCAAAGAATATAACACCCTCGCTTGTTTTATGTATATTTGATAAACAAACGGAAAATTTTTAAAAAGCGAAAGCTTAGACTTGGTGAAAAAGCTGTTTTGGTAAAAAAAAATATTTTTTTCACGAATAACTAAATTATGTTAAAAAAAAATTTAATGAACCAAAAATTTTGGGTGAAAAAAAATTTTAATGAAAAAAAGTTTTTGATGAATTTTTTTGACGAAAAGAAAAATTTTTGGATGTAAAAAAAAATTTATGAAAAAAATATGAACAAAAAAAATTTTTGGCGAGAAAAAAATTGATAATAAAAAATTTGATGAAAAAAAATTGATAAAAAAATATAATAAAAAACAAATTACATATGAAAAAAAAATTTTGATGAAAAAAAAAATTTGATGAAAAAAGAATTAATGAAAAAAGAATTAATGAAAAAAATTTGATGAAAAAACAATAAATTTATGAAAAAAAAAAATTTTTATGAAAAAAAAAAATTGATTAAAAAAAAATTAATGAACAAAAAAAAATGATGAAAAAAAAAAATTTTATGAAAAAAAAAATTGATGAAAAAAAAATTTGATGAAAAAAAAAATTTGATAAAAAAAAAAAAGTTTGATGAAAAAAAAAAAAAATTTGTGAAAGAAAAAATATTTATGAAAAAAAAAAATTTATGAAAAAAAAAAAAATTGATGAAAAAAAAAAGTTTGATGAAAAAAAAAATTTGATGAAAAAAAAAAAATTTATGAAAAAAAAAAAAAATTTGATGAAAAAAAAAATTTATGAAAAAAAAAAAAATTGATGAAAAAAAAAAAATTGATGAAAAAAAAAAATTAATGAAAAATAAAAAGTTTGATGAAAAAAAAAATTTATGAAAAAAAAATTTGATGAAAAAAAAAAAAATTTATGAAAAAAAAAATTTGATGAAAAAAAAATTTTTTTGTTGAAAAATAATTTTGTTACTTTTTATTTACCAGCTGGTGAAAAACAGTTTTATTCACCACGAGGTGAATTATTATCCAAGTTACAAACCGAAGTTATTAAAATTTTTGGTTTTAAGAAAATTAAAATAGTAATTCTTGTTTTCTTTTTCGTTAATTGTTAGCTTATATAGTCAAACTGAGGTGGCGTCCTGCAACTTTTTTAAAATTAGACACCAGCCTAAAAACATTATCATATTAAAAAAAAAAAAAAAAATGCCACTGAAATGAAACGGTCTAGGGATTTTTTTTTTTTTGCAATTTCTTTTAAATTTCGTGATAACTCAAAACCCATTATAACGATTTTAATTTTTTTTTGATAGTGATATTCGTGTTCAGCTCACCTTAATTAATAAATATGAAATACCGATTGACCTCAAATATGTACTACATAATGTTTAGGTCTGGTAGAATAAAAATTTACCCGGGCACTTGGGAAAATCAAAGTTAAAGAATAATAATAATGAATAATGTGGAGAGTAACTCTGCAATTACACCAAAAATCACGGTATTGAGTTCCATATTACGGCTTGCAGCTAATGGGCGATATATACTTTATGGGGTCATAGACCAAAATTTCGATGAGTTCCAAACGGAATGACAATCTTGTATATACCATTTACGAATAACAATAAGTGAAGGGTATTTAAAGCCCCTATGACACTACATTTTTTTTTGTATTGATGGAATTTATGTGAACAGTGCAAATATATCACCATAGGAAATCTGAATAAGTGTGAATAGTAAAAGCATACTAAAAAAAAAACAGTAAACGTCAAATTTTATTCTTGTGTTATCGATAAATTTGGTTATCAAATGATTGAATGTCAAAAAAAATGTAAAAATTTTACATTTTTTTTTTGACATTTACGCATGAATGATATTAAATGTTGCCAACTTTTCTGTTTTTCATTAAATGAAGCGATTTTTATGTTTTTTTGACGGTTTTTGGTATATATTAAGCGGGTTTTTATTTAAATAAAAGTAATCATCACTATTTGTTTGTTTATTTTATGTTTCTTTTTCATTTCTTCTTTTGCTGTTTCATTCTATCAATTAATAAAAAATAAAATACAAAAAAAGTGTAGTGTCATAGGGGCTTAAAGAAGAGACAAGTTTTTTTTATTTATTGCACCCTTAGTCATTAACAGGTGATGTAGGGTATTTAATGGTTTGAGGTAACTGTCTGTAGCAGATAAAAGAAAATAGGGAAGGTTATTGGATGGACTGAAACAAATGAATACAATTTTAGCAATTATTTTAGTTTTTGTATTGAAATCAATGATGGGTACCAATACCTTTTCGATACCAATACCCGTTAATACCAATTCAAATTGAAAACCAATACCAATTAAAAACCAATACCTTTATTTGTGCGATACCAATACCGATAAAAAACCAATACCGATTCCCCACTACCAATACCAATTAAAAACCAATACTTTTATTCTTCAAAACCAATACCAATAAAAAACCAATACGAATTCATTTTTTTATACTTTCGTATCGGTTTTGTTTTGGTTTTTTGTATTCTTATTTTCGTTTGTTTTAATTATGAATTCAAACATTTTCTTTCCATCACATTATTGGCTTTTACCTGACTAAAGATGTTCACAAAAGATGTTACATCGATCAGTAATAGTTTGCATGCAATGTCACATAACAAAAAGGAGTTAGCTATTTGAATTTTAAAAGCCATAAAAACATAAAACAATTTTTTTTTGTCACGTACCATATCCTTATTTTTAACCCAATTTGATTGTTATGACCCCTAATAAAAGTAGATCTTAAAAAATGTAGACCTTTTCTGTGATAAATTTTTGATATTGATAATTGATATTAGGTTTTACCTGACTAACGAATTGCTAAAGATATTCACAAAAGATGTTACATCGATCAGTAATCGTTTGCATGCAATGTCATATAACAAAAAGGAGTTAGCTACTTGAATTTAAAAAGCCATAAAAACATAAAAAAAAATATTTTTTTTACTTCTTTTTAACCAAATTTGATTTTTATGACCCCTAATAAAAGTAGATCTTAAAAAATTTAGACCTTTTCTGTGATGAAATTTTTTCTTTTGCAAACATTGTTTATATTTGATATACATTAAGTGTCACTGCACTGTTCTTTGGGTTGTAAAAAAATGCTAATGTCCTTTTTTGGAAATTCCAATCAAGCAGTCGTTACAAAATTTTATGTCACAACACCAGAATCCAAAAAAATTTTTGCTATTTTTGAGAGTTTAAAGGTACCTACAGGCGACGCAATATTATGTACAATATTCAATTATATTGATCGAGTGTGGGTAAGATTGACCATTGTACAATCGTCAATATTACCCACACACCATCAATATAATTGAATATTGTACATAATATTGCGTCGTAGGTACACTAAGGGCTACGTGTTTAAAAAAATCTTTGTTCTCTATCCATTACGTTTTTATTCTGCAAAACGATGTTCGCACTCATTTTTAACTACCCAAGCAGAAACCTGCCAACCGTTCCACAAAAAAGTCTGGGCAAAGCACTTTATTTTTTGTGTATAAGGTAGTACGAAAAAAAAGTGCTTTGCAAGCGCTTTGCCAATGTTTTCTATTTAAATTCGTTCAAAGTATAATTTGTAATTAAAATTTATTAATTTTCATAACAATTGGAATATTTTTCATTTCCCTGCAGTATTAGTTATTGGTCCTTGAAAGCTCTCGTGATATGTCACTTATACTGTATACAGACTTGCGTGATTTTAAAATCACTATGTGATTTTCCTTTGAACAAAATCACATAGTGATTTACAAAATCAACTCTAAATTGTACTAGCATAAAGAAAAATCACAAAATCATCTCAATTTACCATGGTAAGTTCTTGTAGTGTGAACGTGGCCTTAGACACAATTCCTATCACAAACTTGACACCTTTTATATAAAAACACGTTTCTTTTGTGAGGAAGTGTCTTAAACTCCGGATACATCAAATGTGAAATGCCACTGGGTCTTTCCTTTTGGAAAACAACACGTTTCGATTCAATGCATCACTTTTTTTCGGTACTTTTGCTAAAAGGTTAATCTAGGACTATTATTTCGGGTAGTTTCAAACATAAGCATAAACTCGTTATACCCTGTACCACAAGGCGCTTTAAAATAGCAACGGCATACCGTTTACCGTGGTTATCATTTTGGACGCTGGGAGAGTACTAAACTGTGATGCTTTCCCAGCACACAAGCGACCATAAAAGGTAATTTGCCCGCGCTCTCCCGTTCGTATTTTTCTGCCTGGGTAGTTTAATTATTGGTTTCCCCATACAATTTAAACGTCAAAATAAACCACCGTTTTATTTTGACAGATAAAGTGCTTAAAATTGTATGGGGAAGACACATAATTAAACTAGCTTAAATGAATGCGAATATGGTATTACTGGTGTTTTGATAAACAACTTGTTTAAGGTCGTAAGTTTGAACCCCAAATAAGAAAACAATTACCCGCGTAATCGCAATTACCAAAAGATCTAAAATCGAAAAAGAGGCCTCCACGATAACCTATTTCGATTACCTTTTCAAAAAATATTTATCTGTGAAAAGGATGAATTTCAGGTATATTTTGTAACGAATGTTAAGTCTCAACTTTCTGCAATTAAAAAATATCTCTCCTTGGCCACCGCAATTTATATATGCATTAAATGCAATGTTCATCAGCACAGAAATTGTTTAAAGAAAAAACGAAAAGTTTGCATTTTATTATTTTAGGCTTTTAATTTTTATACCCTCCAGCGACTTAAAATTTTAAATATAAAGTCGAGTATTAAAAATATATTTTAGAAGTCGATTTTATCGATTTTTTGAGGACTTGTGGTGAGGCTGTTTGAATTTTAATTTGGTTATAAAAACTAAATTAATTATATAACAAATGCTATTTACATCATTAATAAGGGGTTCAAATACCCTTGCCTATTATTTTTTTTTTAAAGAAAAAATACTGAAAAACGTCTAATATTAGAGATGGGCGAGTGAGTGATTTTTGACTCACTCACGCTAACGACAGGAATTTTTGAATCACGCACACTCACGAGCATATTTTTTCTACTCACACTCACTCACTCACAATCAAGTGAGTAAATTTAACACAACTCACACTCACGTGCACTCACGCAAGCTTCGCTCACACTCACGTTGACTCACACTCACAAAACTCTTATTTATACAAAAAAAATTTCAAAAACTAAAATTTTGAAAAATCTTTCAAAATTTTAAGCAAAATTTAAAGTTCAGAGAAATTTTACAATTTTTTTTTGCTTTTTTCGGGATGAAATCTAAAGTTAAGCCAAATTTTACAATTTTTTTGTACGAAAGGAAATATGAAGAGAAAATAATTCACGCAAACTCACGCAAAAAAATCGACTCACGCACACTCACTCACGCAAAAATCTTACTCACGCACACTCACTCACGCACACTCACTCACGCAATTTTTTTCTCCACTCACTCACAATCACGTGAATAAAATTGAATTCAGTCACACTCACGCGTGAATCACGCTCTAATCAGCTCATGAGCCCATCTCTTCTTAATATAAGAAAAATAAAAAATAAATCATTATTTAAAAATCCACCATGTCCGATCGATGGCTTAAAATCAAAACTAAACTCGGTTAAAAATTGCACATAAACGTATATTTTTCTACACTGTGGGGCGGACAGAAGGACTATGTACGTTAAATTAATTAATATTAACGACAAAACCTTTTGCATACAAATTCCAAAACCGATATAAGATAAATACCAATACTTATTAAAAACCGATACCGATTCGAGGCTAAAACCAATACCAATACCCAATACCTAAATAATTCAAAACCAATACCGAAACCTATACCAATTCAACAAAAAATGAAAACCAATACCTATACCAATACTAATATAATTTTAAAAACCAATACCAATACCAATACTTTTATCGAATTGGTACCCATCCTTGATTGAAATACATACGTATGATTAATAGTAACTTCTAAAATGTTACTCATACGTCTTGAACTTTCGAATATTATATTAGAGATGAGATTATGAGTGAATTTTCCATCACGATCATGCACGCTCACGAAAAAAAAAATAATTACTCACGAACATTTTGTTGTGCTAACACTCACGGATACTCACTTGAGTAGAAAACGTTTTAATCACGCTCACGATTTAATCACGACCATGAAATACCCACAAATTAAAATATGAAAAAAATAGTGTATTTTTTTTAAGCATTAATGCCTGAAAAATGTGTTTTATATTATAAAAAAGCTTTTAAAATTTTTTTGAAAGTTCGTTTATTATTTTCTTTTGTAATTATCTATGAAAATATTGAATTAAAATTTATTTTTTACCAAGTAGCGTGTACAAAAAGTCAGTATATACTATTATATTGTATCACTCCTGCAGTTTTTTTTTTTTTTACTTTTCTCATAGAAGGGCGTTTTGTTAATTTATTGATATTTTTTGTGTGTTATATATAAGTTATATTTTTTTCCGTTATAATTTTTTTTTCTTAAATTTTTTTCCTTCGTTTAAGAAAAAAATGTGTAATAATTTATCTGAAATTGACACTTAATGAAGTATAAATATGACCTCATATAAAAACGGTTTTATATGCTTGTTATAAGATCAAAAAAAATTAAAGCTCGAAAAAATGTTGTCTAGAAATTTATGGGTTTTTATAATAATTTTACAAAAAATAAAATAAAAAAAAAAAAAAACATTATAAGGGGCGAAGAATAATCATCATTTTATTACCTTAATAGTTTGACCTTTTTATTAAGTCTTTTTTATTAAAAAATCGAAAGGTTGGAACTTTGTTTTCTAAAGTATTTTTACTTATTCTTTTATTTCCTTTATTTTTTTAAACTCACGTGCTTAAAATTTTATTTATTTTTATTTTTTTTTATCATAAAACCTAAACAAATATTGTAAAATACTTAACAAAATACCTTTAATGTGTGTTGGAAGTTTTGTCTTCTTTCCATTTATTTTCTTTTTTTTTCTTTTTTTTTTCTTTTGAGGGATTACAAATTTGTGTATGTCTTTTTCTTGGTAAATTAACATAATTGTTTGCTATATATTTAAAAGTTTTTCTTTCATCTTGTTAAATAAATATTTGTTAGAAAAAAGGTTGTATTTTATTTAAATTCGTTTTTGTAATTTCTTGGTTTATGTATATTTAACATTTTTTATTAAATTGTCACTTAAATATTAAATAGGATTTAGAAATGTTTTTTTTTCTTTAAATGTAGTTAAAACACCTCAAATCTAAAAATAAAAAAAAAAAAAAAAAAAAAAAACGTTAAATATATGATAGTCACAAAAATTAACAAGATAAAGCAGGCGCGGATCCAAGGGAAATCCCCCCCCCCAAACCGAATTCGAAAGAAATAAAAACGAAATAAGAGAAAAAGAAAGGAAAGAATAGCAAAGGAAAGGGAAAACGAAAAGGAAATAATCTGAGAATTTTTATCATGATAATGTTTTAAGGCTGGTGTCTAATTTTAAAAAAGTTGCAGGACGCCACCTTAGTTTGACTATATAAGCTAACAATTAACGAAAAATAAAACAAGAATCACTATTTTCATTTTCTTAAAACCAAAAATTTTAATAACATGGGTTTGTTACTTGCATAATAATTCACCTCGTGGTGAATAAAACCATTTTTTACCATCTGGTGAATAAAAAGTAACATAATTATTTTTCAACAAAAAAAAAATTTTCATCAAATTTTTTTTTTTCATCAAACTTTTTTTTTCATAAAATTTTTTTTTCATTAAACTTTTTTTTCATAATTTTTTTTTTTAATTTTGTTTATCAATTTTTTTTCATAATTTTTTTTTTTTCATCAATTTTTTTTTTATCAAATTTTTTTTTTTTATTTTTTTTTTTTCATAATTTTTTTTTTTTTCATCAAATTTTTTTTTTTCATCATACTTTTTTTTCATAATTTTTTTTTTTCAATTTTTTTTTCCATCAAATTTTTTTTTCATCAAACTTTTTTTTTTCATCAAATTTTTTTTTTTTTTTTCATCATACTTTTTTTTTATCAATTTTTTTTTTTTTAATTTTTTTTTTTTTATTTTTTTTTTTTCATCAATTTTTTTTTCATTAATTTTTTCATCAAAATTTTTTTTTTCATTAATTTTTTTCATCAAATTTTTTTTTTTGTCAAATTTTTTTTTTCATAATTTTTATTTCATAAAATTTTTTTTTCTTCAATTTTTTTTTTCTTCAATTTTTTTTTTTTTTCATTATTTTTTTTTTTCATCAAATTTTTTTTTTTCATCAACATTTTTTTTTCATAAATTTTTTTTTATCATATTTTTTTTCATCATTTTTTTTTTTCATCAAATTCTTTTATCAAATTTTTTATTATAAATTTTTTTCTCACCAAAAAAATTTTTTTTTTCATATTTTTTTTACATCAAAAAATTTTTCTTTTCATCAAAAACTTTTTTGCATAAAATTTTTTTTCACCAAAAAATTTTTTTTAACATAATTTTGTTTTTCGTGAAAATAATTTTGTTTTTCGTAAAAAAAAAAAATATTTTTTTTTACCAAAACTACTTTTTCACCAAGTCTCAGCTTTTCGCATAAAAATTATCCATTTGTTTATCACTTGTTCATAAAACTAGTGAGAGTGTTATATTCTTTGGTGCCGAATCTTTTATACGCTCCAAAATTTTAAAACATTTTTTTTGCACTCACATGGTTTTTTAATGGGGTCCTCGACTGATATTTCAGTTCGTTTTGCATGGAATAGCAAAGTAATACAACATTATTTTTTCTAAAAAAACTTTATTTGGCAAGTGCACCCAAATCTTCCGCAAAACATTATCATGATTTAATGTATTGGGCAAGAGTACAAAATTCGCAGGCATTTTTTTTTTAACGAGCTGGGCAGCCCACTGGTAAAGTTAATTTGGGTACGCTGAATTCAATGGTGCTAGCCGTTTTTCGAAATTAGCGCTCGTATTCGCAATATTCGCGATATAAAATTTTGATGCTTACGTAAAATAAAAACGATATTTTTAAACTTTTGCAATAATTTTTAAATTTAAAACCATTCAAGTCTGTTAAACTAACACAACCAACTATAATACCGTGAATTTTTTCGCGAAAAACATTTTTTGTTACCGAAAAATCTTTATTTTCGTCAAAAAAGTGGTTCAATACAATTATTTTTAGTTTGATTTGAATTTACGACAGCCATCTGGTAAAGCTAGTTCGTGTACACTAAATCCCATTGTATATCAGTTTTTTAAAAGTTAGCGTATGTATTAGCGATATTTTTTTTTATTTTTAAGTAAAAAAAAATATTATTTAGACAATTTCTGAATTTTTATAATCTAAACCAATGGTTCCCAAACTTTTTGGCGCTAAGCCCCACTTTTAAGTTAAAAGACTACAATGTCCCCTCTACATTCAAGAAAAATTTGTAAATTTTTCAAATTTGTTTTAAAATTGAAAATTTACTTGTGGTTAAGCAAACGTTTTGTTTAAATCATCGTTTAAACAACGTTTTTAGAGAAAGTTTTCATTAATTAACTAAATAATTTGACTAAAATGATACCTTTTTAGTTTATTTAACTTAAAAATTTGCTCGATGCCCCCTGAATCATTCAAATTGCCCCCCGTTGGGACGAGAATCAAAGGTTGGGAACCATTGATCTTAACTCTTTGAATACACAAAAAAAAATTTATTTGCGTAAATTTTTTTTCGTGAATTTTTTTTTCCAATTTTTTTATTTTCCTATTAATTTATGAAAATGAGTAGAATGCAATAAATTACAAACACAAAATTTTTCGAAAAAAAAAAAATTTTACGCGGATTTTTTTTTTTTGCGAAAAAAACAATGCATTTTCTAAACTTATTTTTAAAACTATCCCAAAAGCATAAACATTTTATTTTTGTAGTACCTGGGCTTTACAATTTAAAATCCCGAATATCGCGAATACGAGCGCTAACTCTGGTACCAAAATACACTGCTGAGTACAAATATGACCTTAGAACTGGCCTAACGTTATCAGTTTTCGAGATATCTGCAAATAAATGTGTGAAAATTGCTACAATGGAATTGCTGTGTTTTTCTAAAAAATGTGAGGTCGGGAAGTAAAGAAAATTGGTATTTGTTTGATTATGTGAATAATGATTACATCAGTAAAAATTACAATTTTATTGGTGAAAATCTTGTGAATTTTTTGTAAATTTACAACTTTTTTGACGCGATAAAAATTACAAGGACTTTTCATGACTTTATTAAATTTTGTGGTACCTCCTGTTTTACTAGTAGTGAGTGATGATTACACTAAAAAAAAGTCTTGTAAAATTACCATAAAAGCCTCGTTAAATTATTGTTTGCTACCTCGTATTTTTCGAGAGTTTCTAGTAAAAATTGCAATTAATTGGTAAACAGCTTGTAAAAATACAAGCAATTTACAAGTTTTTTACCAATAAAATTTTGAATTTACAACTTTTTTGATGCAATAAAACTTACAAGGAATTCTCGTGACTTAACTGGATTTTTATACCCTCCACTCTAGTGATAGAGGGTATATATAAGTTTGTCATTCCGTTTGTAACACATCGAAATATTGGTCTAGGACCCCATAAAGTATATATATTCATGATCCTTGATCGATTTTAAGTCGATCTAGCGATGTCCGTCCGTCCGTCCGTCCGTCCGTCTGTCTGTCTGTCCGTTGAAAACACGCTAACTTTTGAAAGACTTTACGGAGGCTCCTGAAGTTTGACATATATATTCTACATTTACCGGGTCAGGTTGGTATTGCAATCCAGCGAAATCGGTCCAGTGGTTCAAAAGTTATGAGCAAAATAGTAAATTTCGGCAAGGGTATTTTTCGAATTTACAAGATTAAAACCACTATAACTTTCGAAAGACAATTCTGAGGGGGCTGAAGCTTAGCATATATATTTGCCGTTCCCCAAGGCTATTCTGTTTTGAATTTCAGAAAAATCGGTTCAGTGGTTCAAAAGTTATAAGCAAAGCACTGAATTTCAGATTTGTTTCACCTTAAACTGTTGAAAACTCGTAAAACAAGTTTTAAGGGCATGGTGAAATACCAGATTTGTAAAACTTGTTGTTGTTTGCTTTCTTGTCGTGGGTGCAGTTTAGTTGTTAGACAAGTAAATATTTGTTATTGTTTTGTTATTGTTAGTGTAACTGTATGTAACGGGAAAAAATAAAATAAAGTATGTGTATGATTGAATGTTAATTTGTTTTTGGTTTTTAAAGAAGAGGATAAAAGTGGAAAATATGTGAAATAGTTTTTTTTTGTATTACATATATGTAGGTATAAAACAACAAAAATATTTTACAAAGTAATTTGTTACTCAAAGAAATTGTACACTAAAAAAATATTTACATTCAAAAAAATGTTACACTCAAAAAAAAATGTACACATTATTATTTTTTTTATTTTTTTTTTAATGAAATGGCAGACTCAAAAAAATTTTGACAGTCAAAAAAATTTTACGCTCAAAAAAATTTGATTGATTAAAAGAAAGTTTGACTCAAAATAATATACATATTTCTAATAAAAAACTTGTAATGCAATTTTATGGAATTTTTTTTTAGAAAATTACCATCAGATAACATTGTGGAGGGTATTCATAGATTCGATTAAGTCGAATTTAATTTTTCTACTTGTTTTTTGTAAAATTACCTAGAAAAATTGTACATTTACGAAAAAATTGTTAAATTACAAAGAAAATTTAAATTTCGATTGAGAATTTTTCGTTAAAAAAAAAGTAAAACTGTCAAATATTGGTAAAATGGGATTACGGGAGTTTTCTAGTAATTTGACTAGGTTTTTTTCGAATGTAGTGTAATACATCGATTTGGCAACATCACTATAAAGTGTAGTCGATGTTAATAAAAAAAACTAATATATAAAATTACTTCTATTATATTCTGTTAATAATTTCATTTACCCTATCTTGGCAGTAATGGTTTGACATATGAAAGGTATAATTATAAATTGTGATGATGAAACCATCCTATGATTCCTCTGAGAGATAGCTGAACAAATTCAAGAACACTTGAGACAAGAGATGGAAAATGTGAAATTACAAAGAAAAAAGAAAATAACTAAATAAATGAATGAATATGGAAAACCAAAAGAAAATTTGTGTAAAAAGGGAAAATAAACCAAAGTTAAACTTTACAAAAAAAAAAAAAAACTACTACAACTACTATTACTTTGCTTGGCCAAGTGGAAAATTAGATTTTTTTAACAAACATGCGTTGGTAAAAAAAATGGAATAACTGTTTGTATGTTCATAAAAAACTATAAAAAAAATAAATTTTAGAAAAGTAAATTAAAACGCAGGTCCTTTGTTTATTTAGAAAAAGAGCTTATGTCAAGGCACAGTGGGATACATTTATGATTAAGAGCTTAATGTTTTCAAAAGAGTAATTCAAAAATTATAAGAAAATAAAACTATTTTAAAAAATAAAAGAAAATTGCTGGTCCATGTGACACAATGGAAAAGTTATGTAATTTAGAGCATTTTTTTAATGGTTCTTAAATATTTTAGGTGTCAGGGAAAAACAACTGATTATTTCAATTCATCAAAAAAACAATTTCTTTAAAATCTAGTTTTCCTTTTATATAAAATTTATTTTGTTTTCTTTCCACTATTTCACGGTATATAAACAATTAATAATAATCATACGCACTGTGTAAACAAAATTTATAATTAAATGCCGCCAACTGTAAAGATGACCTAATTTCATTATGTCTACTTTAAAAGACTGTATGTTTTAAATATGATATAATAAAGATAATGAACGCAAACATACAAATATTAAAAAAAAAAAACTTGTCTGAACTCGTTTTTTATTTCAACGAAGAGCTAAAAGTGCCCAAAAACATATATTGCTTTTGGAAAATTTTGACATTTTTAGGACGATTAATATATGTAAAAGTAAAATTTAAGGAACGTTTTAATAAATAATGAAATGAAAAATAATGTATGAAAAATCAAAGTACTACCTTAATTAAATTTTTAAAATATTTAACATTTACCTAATTTTGGTGAAACCAACATTTTCTATTGAAAAAATCTCAGATTCTACTTAGGACATTTTTTCAATAGAAAACATTTTAGAGTCTGAGTTACTTTCCTTTAAAAAAAGTGTGATACATTTGCCTGCGAATTTTGTCCTCTTGCCCAAAACATCGTGTTAACATTTTGCTGAAGATTTGGGTGTACTTGCCAAAGAAAAGTTTTTTTTGGAAAAAATAATGTTATATTTATTTGCCAATCTATGCAAATCGAATTGGAATATCGGTCGAGGACTCTATTAAGTTAATATATTATTGATTCATTTCTAAGACACTCTAGGTATATAACATCTGTCTGCGGAATAGGGTGGGGCGATTAGTAAGGAAGGAAAAAAATCTTAATGGGCGCTTCGCGTTTCTGATTCTTGGGATTGTACTGAGCAAAAAAGTCAACTAGACCATACGTCTACGGTGAAAATCGAGCCTCCCGATTTTGACTTGAAGTTTTTTCTCAGACTTTATTTTTTTTGGAAAATTTGCAAATTTTCTTGGGCTCATATTTCGTAAACTATTTGAAATTTTGACTTATTTTCAAAAGTGAAGTTGTAGCTATTGTCTCGGGCTACAATTTCTCTGAACATATTACTTAGAAAAAACTTCGTTTTCATGGTCAAAAAGTCGAAAATGTAGAAAATTCAACACTTTTTGTAATTTTTTTTTTTGATATTTTGGCCTATAACAGCCAAACCACTGAGATTTTCGATCCAATACTAAGACAAAAATTGTAGCCAATACAATAGTTAAGAACTCTCTAGTACATCGCAAAAGCATTGGAACGCTGCTTCAGGCAGTTTTGGCCTTGTGAATGTGCAAATTTTTTATGAAAATATTGATAAATTACCATTTTCAGTTGTTCATAGCGCAAAATCATAAAAATGTTCTATTTCATATTTTTATTCTATTTATTTATTTATTTTATTCTATTTATTATATTTCTTATTTTTATACCCTCCAACTACAGTATGGGGGCATACTCACTTTGTCATTCCGTGTGTAACGCATCGAAATATCGGTCGGGGACCCCATAAAGTATATATATTATTGATCAGTGATCGATTCTAAGACATTCTAGCGATGTCCGTCCGTCCGTCTGTCTGTCCGTCCGTCCGTCTGTAGTTAACACGATGCAGTCCAAAATAAAAGAGCTAGATCCCTCAGGTTAAGTTCGGAAATTGGCCAAATCGGACCAGGGGGAAAAAAGTTCCCCCTTGAAGAACTAAACCAACCTCTAAAAAAATACACTTTTTTACATGTTTTTTTGTATTTTTGTTACGTAAATGAAACATTTGGTATATTTATCGCGATGGGAAGGTACTCTCAACGTCCCCCACTGACCTTATCAACCCCCCCCCCCCCCAAAAAAAAGATACGCCCCTGAAAATTTTTTTTTTTAATTTTTTTTTTACATTTTGGAGGGTATTAAAGATTCGGCACAGCCGAATTTAACACTCTCACTTGCACTCAAAAAATTATGTTAGTAAAATCAACTGAAAATGTCAGTTAAAATAACTACTTTGTAAGTTGTTTTGGGGTCAACTACTTTTTCAGTTAAATCAACCAACAATGTTAGTTATTTTAACTGACAAAAAACAACTGACTTGTGTAGTAAAAATTACTATTATTTGTAGTCAAAACAACTAAAATGTAGTAAAAATAAAATAAACAATATATATTTTTTTTTCTTTTTTTTTAAAGTTGTGAAAAATAAAAAAACTATTTTTTTTAAAGTTGTGAAAAATACAAAAACAATTTTTTTTTTTAGAAAAAAACTCAGAGATAAAAAAAAATTAAATTAACTACTTTAAATAACTGTTACTACATTACAGTACTTTTTTGGTAGTTATTCAAAAAAACGACTTAAAATAACTAGCAAAAATAGTTATTTGATATTTTTCATACAAAAATAACTGACTTTGTTGTTGAAAACTACTAACTACTGTAAAATATACAAACAACTAACATGTAGTAACTTACATAATTTTCTGAGTGTGTTTATTCTTGTATTGTTTTAAGTTCATTTAACGCATTTTTGTTAGTTTATTGTAAAGAATCACCAGAGACTTTATAATATAGAGATAAAACAAATTTAGTTCTTCTATTGGCTCCTAGAGAGCGCCATTCTTTAATATCAGCTCAAGAATATTACTAATATTCTTGAGGTGTTACAAGACTTAGTGAAGGCTCAAATAACTCAGCAAATACTGCTCATATAACTATGAAATGATCAGTACACTCGTAAGAACTATCCAATATCTTACATACACTCAAAAACTTTTGTAAGTAAAATCAACTGAAAATGTCAGTTAAAACAACTACTTTGTAAGTTGTTTTGGGGTCAACTACTTTTTCAGTTAAATCAACTAACAATGTTAGTTATTTTAACTGACAAAAAACAACTGACTTATGAAGTAAAAATTACTAACATTTGTTGTCAAAACAACTAATATGTAGTAAAATTAAAATAAACAATATATCGTCGAACTATATTCAATAAATGCCAACTCGAAAAAGCTTACTTTTCAGGAGAGCTAAAAAACTAGTTATTTTGCATATTATTGTAAAAATAAACAATGTTCCTTCCATAAGATGGTTTAAATATTCTAAATAATTTTTACCTATGTCAAAAATTTCATATTTTGCACTGGTTTGCGTATTTTTTTGAGATGGCATTTATTACTATATCAAAAAACAAATATTTTTTTAGAGTTGGCATATTTTGTCGGAAACTAAAAATATTTTTTTTTTTTGAAAAATTTTTATAAATTTTTTTTTTTTTTTGGATTTTGTTTTCCTTAGTGCGGTAATTGCAAAAACTAAAAAAAATTAAAAATCTTTGCATATTTTTAAAAGTTACTAGCTCCGAAAGCCTTTTAATCTCAGAGTGGTCAACTTTGGCACTCTGTAACTAACGCTTTATTGTAGAAGGCTCACTCCAAACTAGCTATTTTGAAAGCTTATATCATTAACTTTATTTGCCCCACTCATAATGTTTCAATCTGATAAATAGTTTGAAAGTTACATATATATAAGCAATTTTTTTTTTTGCAAACACAATTTACTGATATTTTCAAAATGGCAATATCTCGAAAACTAGGCATTAGATATCAAAATCTTTACCAGATTCGTGTTCAGAAAGGCAAATGCAAAAAGATATGTGGTCTAATTTTTTTTAAAAAAAATTTTGAAAAATTTTTGGAAATTTACAATGGGAGTTGGCATTTATTTTCACCAAAAAAATATGTACTTTGAGTTAGCAGAATAACAAAAAATGGATGTAAAACCACAAAAAATTATTTTTTTGCTCTGAAATTTTTACCACAGATGGGTATTGCATAGGGGAGCTATTTTCCATCGGAAACTCATTTCGGTCAAATTTGAGTTGGCATATTTTGAATATAGGTTCACGATATATTTTTTTTCAAAAAAAAACATTGTGACCAAATTTTTTCCAAGTTTTTTTTTAAGTTGTGAAAAATAAAAAAACAAATTTTTTTTTTTTTGGAAAAACTTTGCAAATTTTTAAGAGATAAAAAAAATAAAATTAACTACTTTAAATAACTGTTATTACATTACAGTACGTTTTGGTTAGTTATTAAAAAAACGACTTAAAATAACTAACAGAAATAGTTGTTTGATATTTTTCATACAAAAATAACTGACTTCGTAGTTGAAAACAACTAACTACTGTAAAATATACAAACAACTAACGTGTAGTACCTTACAAAATTTTCTGAGTGTATACATAAAATAAAATTTGGAAATTTTCCACGCAAAATTTAGTTATAAAGGTTCTAAAATTTAGTGTGCTACTAAGGTCTTACTAGCAAGCGCTGCTATCTGAATAAACGTAGAAAACTTTTTTTCCGGTATTGCCATACACGCAATGCCCTGACGATCACAGTATCAAATACACATAAAATTAAATACGCATTTTAAAATACCAATACAATTACTTTGTACTTTAAATGAATTTTCAAAATAAATATTGAACAAAACAAAAAAAAAACATTATATTTTTGGATTTTGCGCTATGAACAACTGAAAATGGTAATTTATCAATATTTTCACAAAAAATTTGCACTTTCACAAGGCCAAAACTGCCTGAAGGAGCGTTCTAATGCTTTTACAATGTACTAGGGAGTTCTGAACTATTGTCTTGGCTACAATTTTTGTCTTAGCATTGGATCGAAAATCTCAATGGTTTGGCTGTTATAGGCCAAAATATCAAAAAAAAAAATACAAAAAGTGGTGAATTTTCTACATTTTCGACTTTTTGACCATGAAAACTAAGTTTTTTCTAAGTAATATGTTCAGAGAAATTGTAGCCCGAGACAATGGCTACAACTTTACTTTTGAAAATAAGTCAAAATTTCAAATAGTTTACGAAATATGAGCCCAAGAAAATTTGAAAATTTTCCAAAAAAATTAAGTCTGAGAAAAAACTTCAAGTCAAAATCGGGAGGCTCGATTTTCACCGTAGACGTATGGTCTAGTTGACTTTTTTGCTCACTACAATCCCAAGAATCAGAAACGCGAAGCGCCCATTACGATGTTCAAATCGCCCCACCCTACTGCGGAAGCAAGATGTATTCCAAACTAAAAAACTGTAAGTTTGGTAAATGAGTGTACTATTAAGTGAAAAAAGTGTTATTACAATTTGGAGAGTATAAATGATCCGGCACCGAAGAACTTACCAGCCCACTTTTTTTTACATTTGTTAAACAAAAGTTTAGACTTGACGAAAAATAGTTTTGAAAAAAATTAAAAAAAATAAAAAAAATAGAATTATGAAAAAAAAAAATATTGATGCAGAAAAACTTGATGAAAAAAATGGTTTTTTGATGAAAAAAAAATAGATAAAAAAAAAAAATTTTGATGCAAAAAAAAAAAAAATTGATGAAAAAAAAACAAAATATAAACAATGTTGAAAATTTTGATGTTACAAAAAATTAGATGAAAAAAAATGAAAAAAATGATAAAAAAAATTTATGAAAAAAAATATTTTTAAAAAAAATTTAAAAACAAAAAAAAAAATTATGAAAAAAAAATTTTATGAAAAAAAAAATTAAGGTCGGAAAAAAAAAATTTGTTGAAAAATAATTATTTAACATTTTATTCACCAGCTGGTGAAAACGGTTTTATTCACCAGCAGGTAAATTATTATCCAACTTACAAATCGAAGTTGCAAACCTTTTCGGTTTGAAGAAAATGAAAACTGTAATTTTTATTTTTTTGTTCAAAAACCCCAAATCCTGAGAAATTTCCAATACAAAAAGTCTCAGACATTGAAAAACTTTTCCTATAGAAAATATCTCAGACTCTAAGACAGTTCTTCTAAAAAAAAGTTTAAGATTCTGAGATATTTTTTCCGTTGTAAAAGTGTAAGTTTCGAGACATTTTTCATATCGCAAAAGATTCTGAACATTATTTTTATTAGAAATTGTCTCAGATTCGTTTTTTTATACGGTAAAAGCATCAGTTTCAGAGACATTTTTCCTATAGAAAATGTCTCAGACTCTGAGAAATTTTTCCTATAGAAAAAATCTCAGATTCTGAGACATTTTTCCTATAGAAAAAGTTTCAGATTCTATAGGAAAAATGTCTCAGAATCTGAGACTTTTTCTATAGGAAAAATGTCTCAGAATCTGAGACTTTTTCTATAGGAAAAATTTCTCAGAATCTGAGACTTTTTCTATAGGAAAAATGTCTCAGAATCTGAGACTTTTTCTATAGGAAAAATGTCTCAGAATCTGAGACTTTTTCTATAGGAAAAATGTCTCAGAATCTGAGACTTTTTCTATAGGAAAAATGTCTCAGAATCTGAGACTTTTCTATAGGAAAAATGTCTCAGAATCTGAGACTTTTTCTATAGGAAAAATGTCTCAGTATCTGAGACTTTTTCTATAGGAAAAATGTCTCAGAATCTGAGACTTTTTCTATAGGGTCTCAGAATCTCAGAATCTGAGACATTTTTCCTATAGAAAAAGTCTCAGATTCTGAGAAATTTTTCCTATAGAAAAAGTCTCAGATTCTCAGATTCTGAGACATTTTTCCTATAGAAAAAGTCTCAGATTCTGAGACATTTTTCCTATAGATAAAGTCTCAGATTCTGAGACATTTTTCCTATAGAAGAAGTCTCAGATTCTGAGACACTTTTCCTATAGAAAAAGTCTCAGATTCTAAGACACTTTTCCTATAGAAAAAGTCTCAGATTCTGAAACATTTTTCATTTAGAAAAAGTCTCAGATTCTGAGACATTTTTCCTATAGAAAAAGTATTAGATTCTGAAACATTTTTCCTATAGAAAAAGTCTCAGATTCTGAGACATTTTTCGTACAGAAATGAAAAATGTCTCAGAAACTGAAAGTCAGAAAGTCTCAGATTCTATAACATTTTTCCGATAGAAAAAGTCTCAGATTCTGAGACATTTTTCATTTCTATACGAAAAATGTCTGAGTCATTTTTTCTATTGAAAAAGTCTCAGAGACATTTTTTCTTAAGAACAAGTCTCAGATTCTGTAAAATTTTTCCTATATAACAAGTCCCAGATTCTGGGCAATTTTTTACAGAAAAAATCTCAGATTCTGAGACATTTTCCAATAGAAATGTCTCAGATACTGAGGCATTTTTCCTATAGAACAAGTCTCAGATTCTGGTAAATTTTTCCTATAGAATGTCTCAAATATTAATACATTTTTTTAAGGATAAGTTTCAGATTTTGAGACAATTTTACTATTGAAAAAGTCTTAAAATTTGAGATATTTTTACTACTTTTCTCAGACTTTTCAATGAAATCTGAAATCTGAGACTTTCAGATTCTAAGACTTTTTCAATAGGGAAAATGTTCCAGATTCTGAGACTCTCGCCGATTCTGAGACTTTTTCTACAGGAAAACTTACTTAGATTCTGAGACTTTTTCCATACGAAAAATTTTTCAGTTTCTAATATTTTTTAATAGGAACAATGTCTCAGATTTTGAGAATTTTTCCATAGGAAAAATGTCTCAGTTTCTGAGACCTTGCTTAGAAAAAAATAGGAAAAATATCGCAGATTCTGAGACTATTTTTAAAGGATATTTTTTCTCAAATTCTAAGACTGTTTCTATGGGAAAAATGTCTCAGAATCTGAGGCTTTTTCAATATGAAAAATATCTCAAAATCTGAGACTCCCTCTACACAGAAAATAATATCGTATATTTTATTTTAATTAAAATTTTAATTGTTTTTTAATTTAATATTAATTAAACTTTTAATTAATATAATTAATTGTTTAATTAAATTTTTAACTTTATTTTAATTAATATTTTAATTGTTTTCAAATTTAATATTAATTAAGTATTTAATTTATATAATTAAATGTTTAATTAAATTTCTAGCTTTACTTATTTTTTTTTTGTTTTGTATAAAGTATAAAAAGTTTGTTGAAAGTTTTTTTTATTTTTCACATAGGTTTTTGAATTCTCATTTTGTTTATAGTTTTATGTGTATGTAAATGAAAGGTTTATAATCAACTTTATAAAATCATCTCACTGACTATGTCTTTACGGCATAAATAAATTTGGTAAAGTTTGAAGAAATATTTTTTTTTAAACTATTTTGTTCAAAAAGAATGTTTTTACAAATTAGTTTTTTTTAATATAATATTTTTAATTAATTTTTTTAATTTATACAATTAAAATTTTAATTATTTTTTTTTTTTAAATTTTAATTAAATTTTTTAATTTATAGTATTAAGTTTTTAATTAAATAAATATCCATTTATTTTTAATTAACGACATACAAATATTTTTAATTTATTTGCGCATTTTAGTGATTGGTCCGGATTTAATTAATTTTTTAATTAAATCTACAAATTTTTTAATTAAATATTTTTTTTATTTTTTTCTGTGTATAGAAATTTTTTTCTAATAGAAAAGTTTCATTTCATTAGACATTTCTCCTGAAGTAAAATTCACAGATTCCTAGACAGTTTTCTTACAGAAAAAGTTTAGTTTCTGAAATATCTTTCTCCTAAAATAGCTTAAGGCTTTTTTCACTCTTTTTTCATACCTCTCATATAAATATTAGAGTTAATTTTGAAAAATAGATTTTTGGATATCATCACTTTTTAGAAGGTTTTTGTATCAATAAAAATAATGGCGTATTTTTTTGTTTTAAATTCCAACTCCTTCTCGTGCCTATAGGCGACTCAAATCGCGGATTTTGGGTCCCTTTTCACATACAACAAAAACGGCTGAATATATGTCAAATCTGACTTCACTATTCGATTCTACAGGAAAACTTAGGCCCATAAGCGTTTTTTTAGTTTTTGGAATGCACCAGAATGCATGATTAGAGTGGTCCAAAAAAACTAATTTTTAAAAAAAAAAATTTAAATATTTTTTTTGTTAATATACAATGAAAAAATACTTACATCTGAGAAAAATAGTCCATAAATTTTAATTTTGTTGTTACCCGTTCAAAAGTTATTAAAGTTTAAAAATTTAATTTTTTAGTGAATATAAAATAATTTATTAGTTTTGTTATTTCTATTTTACAACAATAATTTGATCAATTATATTCCTTTCAATAGCAGATAAAGCTAAACAATTTAAATTATCTTGATTTTTAACTAAACACGAGTTGTTCAGGCGCGAAATTTTACCACCGAACAACTTGTTGGTAAAATTTCGCGCCTGAACAACTTGTGTTTAGTTAAAAATAAAGATAATTTAAATTGTTTAGCTTTATATGCTGTCGAAAGGAATAGAATTAATTAGAATTGCTGTTAAATAGAAATTACAAAACCAATAAATTTTTTTTATTCACTAAAAAATTAAGTTTTTAAACTTAAATAACTTATGAACGGATAACTACAAAATTAAAATTTTTGGACCATTTTTCTCAGATTTAAGTATTTTTTCATTGTATATTAACAAAAAAAATATTTTAATTTTTTTTTTAAAAAATTATTTTTTTGGACCACTCTAATTATGCATTCTGGTGCATTCTAAAAACTAGAAATAAGCTTATGGGCCTAAGTTTTCCCGTAGAATCGAATACTGAAGTCAAATTTGACATACATTTAGCCGTTTTTGTTGTATGTGAAAAGGGACCTAAAATCCGCGATTTGAGTCGCCTATAGGCACGGGAAGGAGTTGGAATTTTTTAAAAAAAAGTACGCCATTATTTTTATTGATACAAAAACCTTCTAAAAAGTGATAATATCCAGAAATCAAAATCAAAAAAAAATTGAAAACGAACTCTAATAAATATCTTGCAAAATAATTATTTAAATAAAAAATATGTACATATATTTTTTTTTTAAATAAATTTTTTAAACAAATTAAATTTCTGTTTAGCTCAAAGTCAACAAAACATTATTGTTAGCATTTGTATAAAACAAAACAAACCCTTAAAAGCCACTTCCTGGCTTAAACATGCATTTAAGCAATTAGAAATTCAAAGTTATATGTATGAGTGTTACAAGGATTGGGAGGCAACAAGAAAACCATTACATGATGTTGTATTTAGAGAAAAACACAAGTTAAAACAGGAATTCTTTTTCATGTTTTAACAAAACCAGACACAAAAATGTGTGAATGCATTAGTAGAAAAACAAAGTAGCTTCAGGCTTAAAATTGAAAAAAAAACTAACTCTTTATAAATGCTAGACACATACAAACATGAAATCATGAAATTTCATTAGAGTTTTATACAAATGCAGTCAAAATACAAAAATATTCGTACTTTAATACTTCTATAAAAAACATTTTGTGAAATATATATATTAGAGTGTCCCTTATTTTGGAAATGTTGGAAATCTTGAGACGGTACCCGCTCATTTTTTTCCTTTTGACTTAAAAATAACTCAGGAAAAATTTTACGCCCCTAGGACCACGCCTTCCCTACGCGACGGGCCCTTAAAGAGCGGGGCCTAAAAAATCATTTTTCCATACAAACCAAAAAATTTTTTTTTTGATTTTTAATTTTTTTGTTATTATTTATTATATTACTTGGTTTGCTTATTCACAACAAAAAATTTGATTTTGGTGGGATAAGTCTTTCAGCGCTAAAAAATTTTTCGCAAAAAAAAATTTTGAGCCGCCGGGGTCCTACAGTAAAAAATTTTTAAAAAATATTTTTTTTTAGTTTTGACCAGCAACGGTTTTAGCTGCTATGTTGCTTTAAATGATATATATTCATAAAAAAATATTTTTTGTATCTGTGACATCTTAATCGTGTTCTAAAAAAGGGTAAAAAATGCATTGATGATTTTTTTCGATACACGATAAAAATGTCACAAATATGAATAATATTTTTTTTGGAATATATATCATTAAAAACAACATAAAAACTAAAACCATTGCTTTTCAAAACTAAAAAAAAATATTTTTTAAAAATTTTTTACCGTAGGATTCCTACGGCTCAAAATTTTTTTTTTCGAAAAAGATAAAGATGTCACAGATATGAATAATTTTTTTTTTGGAATATATATCATTTAAAGCAACATAGCAGCTAAAACCGTTGCTGGTCAAAACTAAAAAAAAATATTTTTTAAAAATTTTTTACTGTAGGACCCCGGCCGCCCAAATTTTTTTTTTGCGAAAAATTTTTTAGCGCTGAAAGACTTATCCCTCCAAAATCAAATTTTTTGTCGTGAATAAGCAAACCAAGTAATATAATAATTAATAACAAAAAAATTAAAAATCAAAAAAAAATTTTTTTGGTTTGTATGGAAAAATGATTTTTTAGGCCCCGCTCTTTAAGGCCCCGTCGCGTAGGGAAGGCGTGGTCCTAGGGGCGTAAAATTTTTCCTGAGTTATTTTTAAGTCAAAAGGAAAAAAATGAGCGGGTACCGTCTCAAGATTTCCAACATTTCCAAAATAAGGGACACTCTAATATATATGTATGTATAAAAAATAGGAAATAATACTATAATTGTTTGCATGTGTGTGTGTGTTAAATTTGTTGATTTCAAAGAAAAACACAAAACATTTGTGTAGATGTAGTTAAATATATTTGTGTAAGTAAAACGACAGACAAACAGTCAGACAGACAGACAACAGCTTTTTAAATGTTGTTTATTTGTAAAAATTTTACAAGTTGTTTTTTCTCTAAACTTGTAATTCCATTTTACTTATGTCTGTTTAAATATCTTTTACATTTAGTTTGATATTATTTCCGTTTTGTTTATTATTCTTAAGCAGGGGTTCGATAAATGGTTTCGGTTAGCACCAAAAAATATTTTAGATTTTCCCATTTTTTACAGTTTTTAGTAACCTTCGAAATCTTCTTCATGGTAAATTTTAACTTATTTTTGATGACCCGTTCAAAAGACATTGAATTTTCAAAATTCTAGTTTTAAATTCCACTTTTTTTTTTGTTAATTTTTGTTTTTTAAGTTCTAAAATTAAATTTAAATTTCTAAAAAAAAATCTGGAAAGTGTTCTAGTTTGCAATTTTTAGGTTTTGAAATATTTAACTTCTTTTAAAAAATGTTTGTAATCTTTGATTTTTTTGAAATTTTTTTGCGAAAAACTAAAAAAACTGATGGGATGACCATTATTAAATTTTTTCTGTTTGATTTTTTGAAAAAGGTTTTAAATTTTTATAGCAAACGAACCAATTTTCCTTCCCACCTCTTAATCGTTCAAAACATAATTAATTTATTGCACTCTACTAAATTAATATAAATTTAAAATTTTGGACACCTAACTTTAATGGTTCCTGAAATATTGCTCTTTGAAAAACGAAAAAATCGTTCAAAACTCACTAAAGTGGTAAAGCATGTGAGGCATTCCACACCAACTGTTCCACTACAGAAAAACCATAGTGGATTCAATGGGATATCATTTGCAAAGCCTTCGCTCTTAGGGTACTATTAAATATCAAAAATAAAATTTAAGTTTTTTCAAAAAGTGGGCCTTGTAGGCGTGGCCAAATATTGAAAATATCAAACTTTAAAAAAAAAAGCTAAAGTGCTTTTCTATCTGTTCTGAAATTTTCAGAGATGTGTTTTACCTTGTTTTCGAGAAATTAAATGTCAAAGATTGCAATACGCTAATTTTATACAATAATGGTGTATAAAACGTGTGCGTATGAGTAATATCAATACTTAAAAAATATTTTAAGAGGCGATGGGAGCGTGAGTGAGTTTTTATTTACGATCACGCACGCTAATGAAACAAAAAAAAATATTCAAGCACGATTTTTTTATTTTACTCACGCTCACGCGAACATCGTGTTCGTGACTTATTTTTTTCTACTCACGTGTGCGTGAGCAAAATAAAATATCGTGCGTGACTAATTTTTTTCTTTCATGAGCGTGCGTAATCGTTATTAAAAACTCACTCATGCTCCCATCGCCTCTTAAAATATTTTTTAAGTATTGATATCACTCATACGCACACGTTTTATACACCATTATTGTATAAAATTAGCATATTGCAATCTTTGACATTTGATTTCTCGAAAACAGGGCAAAACACATCTCTGAAAATTTCAGAACAGATAGCAAAGTCCTTTAACTTTTTTTTTAAAAAAATAAAAAAAATTGCGGCTTGTTTTTTGATAAATAAAGTTTAAGTTTAAATTTGAAAAATTCAGAACTTCTTCTGAAAATTTTACAATTTTTATTTTTTTAATCAATAGCCCATACAAAAATCTATAAAAAAACTTTTACCGGTAAGACTCTACTGTGTTTCATTTAATTTGCATAAATATTTAAGTAAAGATTCTCAGGCAAAAAAGTTAGATATTTTCAATTTTTGACCACGCCTACAAGGCCCACTTTTTGAAACAACTTAAATTTTATTTTTGTTATTTAATAGTACCCTAAGAGCGAATACTTTGCAAATGATTTCATATTGACACGACACAACTTTTTTTTTTGCTGAACATTTGGTGTGGAATGCCTCATATATATTTATATCTTCTTAAATTTTTAACTCACAAGTTCGATATTGGTACCATTAAAATGGTATTGAAAGCACCACTAAAATAATAATTTTTTTAAGAAAGGATAGAGGTCATTATTAAAATTTTTAATGTTTGGGAAGCTATATCTCGAAAAATTTTATTTTTAAAATCTTAAAAAAATATATGTTAATGCTGAATATCTTCTCAGCATTTTCTGCAAATTATTTGAGTGAGCTCTTATTGAATCCTGAGATCTATCTTCAACCCCAAAGGCGGTCCCAATATATTTTTTTTATTTTTTATAAACTTTCTTTATTAAATCAGCTCCTACCGGTCCAATGGTTCTTCCTAGAGGTGTCATAAGTAATACCGACCCCCAATATTTAGTACCCCCAAAAAAAACCTTGTCAAATTACTAGAAAAAATCGCGTAATCTCAATTCACCAATATTTGAAAGTTCATCTTGTTTTTTAACAAATAATTTTCGATCGAAATTTAATTTTCTTTTGTAATTTTACAATTTTTTTTTTTGTAGTTTTACAATTTTTTTTTTTAATTTTACAAATTTCAGTGTTTTTTTTGCAAAAAAAAAAATTTAGTGTGTTTTGCGACAAAAAAGTTGTAAATTTACAATTATTCTGGTAAAAAGTTTGTAAAATTTCAAAAAAGTTCGTAATTTTTACTAGGAATTCTCGTAAAATAGGAGGTATCAAAAAATCTAGTAAAAATACAAAAACTCCTTGTTAGTTTTATGGCGCCTCCTTGTTAGTTTTATAGATGCAATTTGTTAAAGAAACAGTACACAATACTAAACTTTATTATTATCAAACGAGTATTTTTATAGAAAAATGTATGTAGGTAATTTATCAAGCTTTAATTAAAGCTTAATAGCGTCCAGATTGAGTAAATAATAAATGTGCTACGAGGGTCGATCTGGAAATTAAATTATTTATAGACATTTCTTAAAACAAATTTTAAAAATACTTCCGAGCCGATTTTTTCCAAGTTCAAACATTAAAAATTTAAAAAAAAGGTCCAATAGTTTTTCTTCAGTGCTCAAATAATTTTTCCAACAACCTAAACAAACAGTAAAATAAAAACGCTATTTTTAACATGATAATGTTTTAAGGTTGGTTTCTAATTTTACAAATGATGAAAAGATCCAATAGTTTTTATTCAGTGTTCAAATAATTTTTCCAACAACCCAAACAAACAGTGAAATTTTTTAAGTACAGCGGAAAAAATCCAAATTTTTTGACCTACAATTCTTTTGACCACCAATTTTTTGTAAACAAAGAAAAATTATAATTTTTTTTTATGTTTCATTGATTTACACTTAGGTTTACTAAAATCAATAAACAATAGCATCTTTTCTTTGTTTACAAAAAATTGGTGGTCAAAAGAATTGGAGGTCAAAAAATGTGGAATTTTTCTACTGTACTTAAAAAATTTCACTGTTTGTTTGGGTTGTTGGAAAAATTATTTGAACACTGAATAAAAACTATTGGATCTTTTCATCATTTGTAAAATTAGAAACCAACCTTAAAACATTATCATGTTAAAAAAGGCGTTTTTTAAAGATTATTCAGTTCCTTATATTGAATTGATTTAAATGGGAAATCGCAAATTGGGAATCTCTGTTCTACACATAAACATTTTCATACTAAAAAGACAATTATCTTAACACCAAAAAACACTCAACTCTTTCATTTTATACTATCATTTCCTTGTCTATTACATTTAAACTGCAGTCATGCAACACCCATCCCTAAACTAGCAGTATTAATTAAATTTTACATAAAAAAGTGAACAAACATTTTTTTTGGGTTAAACTTTATATTTTATACCTTCCAATCACAGTATGAGCAAGTACTTAATTTATCATTCACGTTTGGAGTCCAGTTACTTACAACTTACCTGGTATCACAAGGACATTGCACATTAGGGGTATAACCAAAATAGGAACCTATCATAACCGTATGGGCAATTTTATACTGATAACAAAAAACGTTATCCGGGGACATTTTGGTCCAAAAACCTTCGGCACCGATTGCAATTTCTAAAACACCATAAATTTACATTTTTTTATGTTTTATGGTGGGATTCTTTCCCATCCACCGTTTTTTGGCTTTTTGTCGTTTTACAACAAAAATGAAACAATAACAAATTTATAAAATGGTTTTCGACACCAGAAATACGGGTTTTCCAAATAATTAAAAAAAATATTAGCGAAAATTTCATCGCGATCGGTGCCGAACCTTTTTTAACATTCGCGAAAAAAAGAACACACATTTCTTCTTGATTTTTCATGTACTTTCTCAATATGATAGGTCCTTTTTGATATTTGCAAAAAAACGCAAATGGTTATATCCCTATTGCACATTGTGAATTGTATAATATACATTAGACTTCGTTTGGTGACTATGTCACTTCATCTGTTTATCGGATATCATAATTTTTTTAAAGGATTTAGGGGAGCTAAAAAGAATACCGGTATTTTTTTGAAAAATTTTCACTCCTTTGGGTGATTCAAAGCATCTGAAAACGCGGATTTTGAGCTGATTTTTCTGCCGAGTAAAAACGGCTGAATATATTGCAAATCTGATTTCACCAGTCGATTCTACAGCAAAAATTAATACATTAGCAGTTTTCTGAACTTTTAAAAAAATTTCCAATAACCCACAGCAGGGGGCGGAAAAATCGATTTTTTTTCCTCTCAATGCTGATTCAAAATCTGGTTTCCAAAATGTTCCGTAACGTCAGGTTTTTGAGATAATTGAGGTCAAAGTTCACAAAAAACGCATTTTGTGCATTATTGAGATCATTTTTTTGTGATGTTTTTGGATTATATTCTGGGATCATAAAACTTGTTTTCGATTAACATTTCGATGCTGATTTTGAATCTACTTTTAAAATTTTTCTATAACGTCATGTTTTCGAGAAAATAGAGGTCAAAGTTCTCAAAAAACCTGTTTTTGTCCATTTTTGAGAGCTTATAACTTTTTAAAGGGTTGTGATAGAACGGAAAATTTGGTACCGTTTTTGTAAAGCTGAAAATGCCCTTTAATTGTGCATATTTAAAAAATTAATTTAAAAAGAAAATGGAAAAACCTTATATTTCCGCCCTCTGTGGTGGGTTTTTGGAACTTTTTTTAAGAGTTTGAAAAACGACCATTGAATTATTTTTTTCGGTGGAATCAACTGGTGAAATCAGATTTGCGATATATTCAGCCGTTTTTGCTTTGCAGAAAAATCAGCTCAAAATTCGCGTTTTCAGATGCGTTGAACCACCCCAAGGAGCTAATTTTTTTCCAAAAAAAATACCACCATTCCTTTTAGTTCCCCTAAATCCTTCAAAAAAATGATGATACCCGCTGATTAAATTTTCAAAATTAACTCTAATATACATATTCGTGCCAAATTTCAGAAGATTAGCTCTTTTGGTTTGGATTACGGTGTGCTTTATACAGATGGCTACTTTACACATAGAACGACAAAGTGATATAAATGCATGTTGTGGTTGTAGGGTACAAAAATGTATTTGTTGTCAGAGTTTGTTTAGTTCTTCGAGGGATAACTTTTTCTCCTATCCCGATTTTAATTATTTACCAACTTTCTTGCTCTTTTAGTATGGACTGCATCTTTCTTTTCACAGACAGACGGACGGATGAATATCGCTAGAATGTCTCAGAAACCACCCTGGATAAATAATGTATGAACTTAACTGAATCCTCGACTAAAGTTTGCGTTTTTCATGAAATAACAAAAACCGCCACCATCAACAATTTTCTTTTTAAATTTTGGAGTATATAAAAGATTCGGCACTGCCGGATTTTACGCTCTTACTTATTCCAAATCACAACCTTGTTTTTCAAGTACTTAATGTATTTTCTTTCACTACTTTTTCTTCATTTTCATGCACTTATTTAATTTCATTTCTTAGAACTTTTTTTAGTCTTATTACGTTGTAGTTTTTTTTTCTTTTCTCTTCCAGAATTTGTATGCTACAATTAAAGTTTAATTAACCTAAAAGTGCCAGCACTATTTAGCTTATTTTCCTTGAAATAATGTTAATTTTAGAGAATAGCAACTATCGCAATGTTTTCTTTGAAGATTTCATTTCACTTATTTCAACAAATTTCTACATAAAAAAAAAAATAAAATTTTCTGTTTTTATTTCTTATGCTTTGTTGCCTGAAAAGAAAAGTATGTACTTAAAAAAATAAGGAAAAATTCTTTTAATAAATTGAAATTAAAAAGATTTTTTTTTTTTTAATTTTTTGAATAAGAAAATATATGGGTTATTTTGCAGTACATTTAATATGCCATTTTGTTTTAAGGATTTGTTGTTGCCAAATGAACAGAAAAAAATGCCATTGAGTTTGGTGACGCATAAATTAAAGCTCATGAAATATTTGAAATTCGAATAATTCCAAAATAACTTCCATAGTAATCAATTGAAATATGCAAAAAATCTATTACAATTCGGAAAAATCACACTTAATTTTGTGGTGTCCGGACATAGCCTCCACGGACATTACTCCCATAACTGAAGTAGGGATTGTAACCGAACTGATCGCGGAATTCTTCAGTAGAAAAAATGTATTTTAATCTGAGACTTATGTAAGAAAAATTACTTACAATGGAAGTGTCTCAAACTTTATGAACCGATTTACATGAAACTTAAAATATATGGGGCATTCCATGCCAAATCGCACACTTTCGGACTCGACCCCCTTCGATTTATTTTATTTTTGGATAGTATTAATAGTAATTTTGGTACGTATTAAATGCAACTTGCACACTGATTTTCAGCCTTTTATTCCAAGATGGTGTTGAGTAATCAATTTTTCAAAATTGCAAGGCTGAAAATTGGTGTGCAATAGATTACCCATAAATGCAAAAGTGTTAATTTTTCCACTCCCCGAGCAATTTCCGATAGATTGGGTGTTAAAAATAATATCCGTACCAAAACTGGACCTATCGGATGGAAACAGGCCAGCCACTTTCAACTTTTAGCCCTAAAAATGAACTAAAATTAGTACAAACATTTTAAACGCTATAACTTTTAATCTAAGGGCTTTAGGAAAAAAATCATATAATCATTTTGATGCAAAATCAGATGACAAACATTTTTCTCATATGTCATTTTGAGATATCTAGGGCCCATCATGGTGTTTTAGGCGATCAAAATCATAAATTGTGACATAATAATTTTTCAAACTGCTATAATGCTTTTAATTAAAACACCTTTATTGTTGTCTGTTTGATTATTACTGTTCTTTATTAAAATGTATTCTTAAAGCTAGGCCTAAATATTTACATATGGAATATGCAATGCAAGCATATTCCCACGGTTAAGTTTGGCGTGTGTGGATATTATGGTATGCAATAACCATACAGTTACTTTACTGAAGGTATAGTAACGTCGACTTAGCAAACACACTACACTGCCCTCGTTATTTTAAGGATGACTGTATTTCGGTTTGGTCATAGCAAGATCGTAGGATAGTCTAAGTAGCTTAAACTGGAAAAACAGTTCCAAGAAATCTCATGTCTGTTAGTCAGAATATAAGGGCCAAAGTTCACGACTTTCTTTATTTTTAGTTTTTGTGCACATATTTGGCTTAATAAACGTCGCAGACAATAAATGTTTTCACGAAACGTGTAGAAATGAAAATTTCCTACAAATATTGGTATTTGCATTTTTTTGTCTGATTGACTCCTTTTGAGATATAGAGCACAATATCATAATTTTACCAAAACTATGAATTGGAGTGCTATTTAAAATTAAACTTAAGATTTTCAATGTGTTCGGGTCGAAATATTGTGAAACTAGATCCAAAAATTTTATGATAAAAATGTAAGGAAAATCAAACAACTCTAACCCTTTCCACTTTTTGAATTTTGGGCAGAGATACCATCGTAATATTTAAAAACGTTTGTGCGGGGTACGTGTTACTAAAACTCAAGAACCGCTAGACCGATTGACACCAAACTTTGTCAAAATATTAATTTATTCGCGGTCCAGGTTCCTCTTAAGCTTGATTCCGATAGGTGGCGCTGTTGTCATATTATTTAAATCTTATGTATATATGGTACGATTTGACTAAAATTCACGATTTATATTTATTACACAAAAATACCCAGGCAGAAACTGCCAACCGTTCCAAAGAAAAAGGCTCGGCAAAGCACTTAATTTTTTGTGTAGAAGGTAGTATGAATTCGAAAAAGTGCTTTCCAAGCGCTTTGCCAATGTTTTTCTATTTAAATCCGTTCAAAATATAATTTTTTTTTATTAAAATTTATTAATTTTCATAAAAATTGGAATATTTTTTATTTCCCTGCAGGATTAGTGGCCGGTATGTATGTCACTTATACATAATGACCCACATATTACAAACTTGACACCTTTTATATAAAAACACCTGTTTCTTTCGTGAGGAAGTGTCTTAAACTTCGGATATGAAATGTCACTGGACCTATGCACTGGAGCTACCTTGTTTAAATATTTATCAAATTAAAACGGAATGCACCACAAACTCAAAAATTTACATTTTAGTACAGTTTGTATGGGCTTTCCATTAAGTTTTTTTTTTTGGAAAATTTTCAGAACCCTTTCTGAAATTTTCCATTTTTTAAAAAACTCAATTTATCAAAAATCCGGCCACATTTTTTTATTTTTTTTTAAGTTTAGATGTTTGTCTATCTACAAAAAAAAAATTCAGACATTTGTTTTTCGTTTTTTTCGGGAAAATCGCGGGATTTTTTATAAATTGAAAACGGGTTCTGAAAATTTTCCAAAAAAAGAGAAAATTACTCGATATCCCATACAAAACTATACAAAAATGTAAATTTTTGAGATTGTGGTGCATTCCATTTTAATTTGATAAATATTTTAACAAGGCAACTCGACACAAATTTGACCATTTTTCCAATATTTGACCACGCCTTCTAAGCCCAGTTTTTGAAAAATTGAAAAACCAAAAACGAAATTTTCTTAGCTCCATACAGGGCAATCCATACAACCTACACAGAAAAAAATATGGAGGAAACAAATTTGAGTAATCACTTGTTTAAATTTATAAACAAAAATTGAGTAATTTTTTAATTGACGCAATTAAAAATTTACTTAAAAATTTTTAAAACAATTTAAGTAAATAATTTAATAAAAATTTAATAGTTTTTTTATTTTTTTTTAACTCTCATAGTTTTTTGAATTCTCGTTTAGTTTATAGTTTTTTGTATATGTATATTAAAGTTTTTAATCGTCTTTAAAAATTTTCCTATGTTTTTGAGACATAAATATGTTTGGTAAAGTTTGAAAAAACAAGTTTTTTGTTTTGTTTTTGTAAAAAGATTTATAACTTTTTTAAACTTAAAAAAAAATAAATAGATAAATTTTGAGTAAATTTTTAATTGTGTCAATTAAAAATTTACACAATTTTTTTTTCAAACATTTAATAATTTTTTATTAAAAATTTACTCAATACTATTAACTCGTTTATATTGGTCATAGACCTAATTTTAAGTATACAGATCGACTTAGAATCACTTTTTGAGTCGATTTAGCGATGTCCGTCCGTCCGTCCGTCCGTCTGTCCGTCTGTCCATTTAAACGGTGTAAACACGATACAGGTCGCAATTTTTAATCAATTGACTTGAAATTTGAAACTAAAGCCTCTTTTGGCCAAAGGACGAAGCCTATTGAAATTGGAAAAAAATCGGTCCATATTTAGACCTAGCAACCATACAAACGTCCTCTTTAGTTTTGGCTCAAACTACTCTAATAGCCGCATTTTAATAGGTATCTTTTCGAAATTTGGCAGGTAATCATGTTCCACACAAATCGCCATTCCGAATTTGAAAGAAATCGGACCAGGTCTTCTTGTAGCCCCCATACAAACC
The DNA here is from genome assembly GCA_963921195.1 of Pegoplata infirma. Taxonomy (NCBI): domain Eukaryota; kingdom Metazoa; phylum Arthropoda; class Insecta; order Diptera; family Anthomyiidae; genus Pegoplata; species Pegoplata infirma. The sequence continues at coordinate 53,710,909 of OY992536.1, read as the reverse complement.
ACCTTCCCGATTTTTACATAAATCTCTCAAATTTCATGAAAATAGAAAATATTTAATTAAAATTCTGTTTGAGTATGTTAAACGCGTACCTTAATAACCCTATCAAATCTGATTATCATCGGACCATTTTTGGACTTAGGTCTCATGTGAAAAATTTCGCCCGATATTCAGTTGAAGCGGTTTATTGTCAGCAAAAAGAAGCCTATTCCACTCAAATTTGATTTGTGAGTGCTTTTTACAGATATTAAAGATTTGACAAAATATAGATCTAATCAGTCCATGTTTGAACTTGGGCCCCATTTTCCGGGAAACTCTGGTGTAGGGTAATATATGGTCGGTCGTGACCGACTATAATTTTCTTACCTGTTTTTATTTTGTTCTGTGTATTCAGAAATTTACTGTACACATGTTTTTTTTTTTCGCTGGACATTTGGTGTGGAATGCCTCCTATATGATAAGTCCATATGAGAAGAAAGGTTTTTTAATGCCTATCAAACCGTAGCATAATCTTGCATTTTTAATGCAAATGTGTAAATTTTGGGAAGTATTTATGCGAAGACATAATATTTAAATATATTCCTATTATTTCGGGAGTTATCGAAATTTTCCAGAAGGTTCACATTGTTTCATAAGGGGACAACGAATTTCTTAAACACTAATGTATCACATAATTATTTTTTTTATTAAAATATCGTTAAATTTAAATATAATTAAATATTTTTCACTTTTCCATTGACATATAATATATTTTGTTAATCATACGCAACGTTATCAAAATAATAAAATATAATGTTCATACGCTACATTGAACGTCAACATTTTGTGTAAATACTTAACAATTGTAGTAGTGTTTGTAAGTATTCAACGAACTCGTTTTTATTTAATTAATTAAATTTATTTATTTATATTTATTTTTTTTTTTAAATTTAACACTCATTTAAAAATAATATTAATAACAATTAAATACGATGACATAATACCACAAAAACATACATATAAATGAGCTCGCAACAAAAAAAAAGAAATATTTAAAATACGGTAGAATAATTTTAAATATATATTTAATTCACTAAGGGCGTATTACTTAATGTCCGGTTAGCTGCTAACTGTCGCGTTAACGTAGCCTTATATTAAAATTTGAAGGAAAAAGTTAAATTTAACGGAATGTTATTTTATAACGGATCATTAAGTAAACTAGCCTAAATTATTAAGAGTACAAGAAAACCCAACGATAGAATTTAACTCTGATGGAGGAATTGAATTCAGGAGGACAACATTTTTGTTTGTGTTGCTATGTTATTGATCAAAAATCATATATTTTAGATTCCACTATATTAAACCAACAAAAAATATGCCTATATTATCATAAACAACAAAATTTTCGAATAAAAAAAAAATTATGTAAAATAAGTGGTAATAAACCACAATTTCAATGCAGCATAAACTGTTTGAAACTAATCATATTATTTAAATAAAATTACAAATGAAATGTACAATTGTTTAAGTATGTATAATTAAATATTAACCCATTCGTATCCGATTTTTTTTTTGGCCGAGATAACGATAATGATAAACTTCCCATTATTTTCATAAAATTGTAAGAGTGAAAATTGTTAAAATTACATGCATTTCAATAAAAATGCAGAAATTTAGTGTTCAGACAAAAAACAGTTTTGTTCGTGTGTTTTTATATTCGGCACACACAAATACAACCGTTTTTTTTTTATAAAACTGAATTTATCTACTTTTGTTCAAATGTACAATTTTAGGCGGATTTTATTAAAAAACCTCATGTTTTCTTCTTAAAAAATAAAACTTGAACTTTAAATACAGAAATCCAATTTTGAAAAATACTAAGGAAAACTTGTTCGCGAGCGGTGCCGAACCTTTTTTCAAACACGACATATTTCTTACTGATTTTCCATGTACTAACTCAATATGATACGATCACACAACGCTTTTTTCATCACACAAAGCTTTTTTCAGATCTTGAAAAAATGTTAATTGAGCCTGTTTTCGACTGGTCACTTTGAATTTGTTATAATAAGATCAAACAAAAATTGCTAAATAAATTAATATTTTTTTTTTGATAAATATGTAGATGTTTTCAGCTCAAGGCCAGTTAGCTCAAAAAAATCTATTTAATTAATTAAATTTGAAAGGTCGAATATTTACAACTATAATTATTTTTTTTTAATTAAAATCAGAATGTTGCTCCTGGTCGTCGTTACAATAAAACGGGTTAAATTGTTGAAAAAAAAAATATAAACTATAACCATTTTAATTGTCCATTACCAGGTGCACATTAAAATATTTGTTTTTTTTTACTTTTAATGCATTTAAATAAAAAACCTAACCCTAAATTAACCTATTTCTTACCAGAAATTTAAACGTTGTAACTTTTTGACGAAATTTTCAGGATTGACTTCCTTTTGTCCCCTTTTAAATGATTTAAAGGTTTAAAACATTTAAAGGTTTAAATTTGATAAAAAAACTATTTTTTTTAATTTATAAAATTTCCAAAAATATCTTCATTCTTTGGTGACAGACCAAACTTTAATAAAAATACATAGAAAATTTAATTATGTATTTATTTATACATATCGGTCAAAATTACGATTCAAAACCACAAATCTGGACTTGGGTTTTTAGATTTTTCTTATATTATGAACACAGATACTCTATGGAGCCATAAAGACATTCAGATTAACAATTTAGTTAAATTGCTAAAGTTTGCGATTTTATTCGCGATTTTCATTTTTTAAAAATTCAACAAAAAAACTGGTGTAGTTCGAAGAGCTTTAACTTTTTAAGTAAATATCGGTGCTCTACTTTAAACGTAAAAGTTTAAAAAAATGTGTCGATAAAAAAATGCATTTCTAAAATAGTAAATCCATAATAAGACACTTTTGTAAATTATGAATGTTAAAGATAAAAATTAAGTCAAATTCACGTCCATCGAGGGTAAGATGTTAAAATTGCATTTTTTTTAATATATATTTTTTTTCACTTATTTTTAGTTACAACTTAACATTTATTTATTTTTTTATTGTGTAATGTATTAGTTAATATTATATAATAATTTTTTCAATGATTTCAGATTTATGCATTTGTCAGGTTAATTAAATTAATTACCTTAATTTTATATCAGTTAAGTTCATTTCAAATTAGCAGTAACTTTATATAACATTAAAAGAATATTTGTACAATTTAATAATGAATGACTATTGAAAATGTTAAATTCGGATGTGCCGAAACATTTATAACCACCAATATGTAATAAAATTCAAGAATAAAAGACAGTCACTAAAAAGATTTGGGAATTCAGCGGGGGAATTTAGAGGACACACTCCCCTAAAAAAAACATTTTCTAATCCCTTGGTCATTTTCTAATCCCTGGCCCAAGTTTATGTGTCTAAACTTCTTCTGGCAACAATGTGTTTCATTTGCTAAAAAAAAGCAGTAAAGCTGAGTAAGTTGTAGTGAAAATTTGACAGTCATATGTTTGGTTATGGTTCGCGCATCAGCATGCATAAAATACCTTCAATTAAAATTTTGTTGATAATTTTTGTCTATTTATGTGATATAATTAATGTTTACAGTGCCAAACACTTATAATTACTTCATTTTATTTCTGAATGTTAAATTTCACCGCTTTTTAAATAGTCTGTACAATTTAAAAAAATGTTGCTTATAGTGTTGTTGCGTATTGATGCAACATATACCGGGTTATTTTGCCGGTTTTTCACCAGTGAACAGAATACCTCTTCAGCGAAATTTTTACGCTTTTGTAAAGCTAGTTTTCACGTGAAAACCGAGCAACTTACCCACCTTAAACAACTAAAAAATCTGAATTCGGTCTTGCCGAATGTATTGATACTCTCCATAATGTAACAAAAATTATTATTCAAAAATGTTTTGATTAAAACAAATCCGCGAAAAAACGGACGGACGTCGCTAGAATGTCTTAGAATCGATCAATGATCAATAACTCTAGTTTATAAATTAAAAGAGTTTTGCGATCCACGACATTTTGCATGGATTTTCCGTGTAAATCGTAGGCTGAATCCGAAAATCAAGTCCAAAAAATTTAAAGTAGAACCATTTTTAAGATATTGCTAGCTTTTCAAAATTTAACTTTTTAATGAATAAACAGATCGCAAACCTGACTTATTTTCTATTAGAAAATTATGTCAGAATCTGGGTCCTTTGCTATCAGAAAAATGCGTTAAAACCCGAAAATTTCTTGAAGAGAAATTTTTTAAGATATCAAACATTAAAGTTGTAGGTATGTTTGTTTGCCAAAATTTCTTACTATTTTTACTACAATTGGAAAGTTTTGTTTACGTTTTGTATTGAAATTTTCCAGCTGTAGAAAATGTAGTAAAAATGAGTAGATTGTAGTAAGGTAAACGAACAGACATTTTTTTTTATTATAGGAACACATTTTTAAAATTTGAATATCTTAAAATTTGGCAATATCTTAAAAACTTTTTCTTAATTTTTTGACTTCTCTTTCGGATTCAGCTTGCGATTTTACATGGGAAATAAATTATAAATATCGCGAATCGAACAATTTTTCAAAATTTGTAAACTATTGTTACACTCAATAAACTAAAACAGTATGAAAACTGAATTTCAGCATTTTTACTTACCTATCATTTTCTATGAACTAGATCAGGCATGAACTGCAGAGAGAGAAATTAAATATATAAATTTAATATCATATTTTTTTTTTTTCTTTTTGAAACTAACACTAGAATTTACTTTTTCTCCAAATTTCAGTAAAACTTCAAAAATTAATTGTAGGTACCCATATCAGCAGAAACTGAGAGTTTATGCAAATAAAAATAAAGTTTGAACATTATTCTTTTAAAATCTCAACTTAGTGGTGAAGAAAATCGTGGTTACTGAAGAATTTATGAAGAAAATTAAAAAAACGGCCAGCAAACCCAATTTTTGCACAAAAGTGGAAATGAAATTCAGGTAAAAGATTGACTTTTTTGCTCCAAATATCTCCAGCAGCCCCTACCTAAAGAATCTTTTAACGAACAAATTTTAAAAATAAAATTTAAAATTAGAATATGAAAAAGTGCTAATTATTATGCAGTTTTTCAGCAATTTTTAAAAATTCTATCAAAACTAAAATTTGGCATTAATAGCGATTAATTTTGTATTAAAAAATTTCATTTGTTGAATGCAGGTGTAAAACGTAAATGTTTTTATTTTAATAATTAATTTACAAGTTTATCCATTTACAACCCTCAAAAATGTACAAACTTTAATTAAAATTTTAGTTTTATTTATATAGTTTTGTTTTTATTTATGATTCAAGTTTGCTCTTTGTTATACTTTTTAAGTATTTTACTTTGTAGTTGTGCTTTTTTTAACAACTTTTGTATGGTATGAAAAGTTGGGTATTTGTTCATATATTTTGTCTGCTTCAAATCTGGTTAGACAACGGAATTTAATTTTTAGGTCCTTTAAAGGCTTCCCCATAGATTTCACAATCACATTTTGATTTAACACAATTGATATCTAGAGCATTAAAAAGTGTTATTTTCTTTAATGTGTCACACTTTGCAGGCCGTGCACATATTATTTTGTTTCAAAATTATAATTATAAAATCAGTTATCGGAAACTTTTTACATTACAGAGAAAATAATATCGTATATACACCCAAGGAAATAAATATACTGCCAAGTAGTTTTTGCTATTTTTTTTATTTTATTTAAGAGATAACCAATAGACATAACATAAATAAATATCTTTGAAGTAATATTAATTTATCCATATGCAATTCAATATAATAACTAAATCCCACGATATTTTTTAAAACATTTTTTGAAAACTCCGAAGGAAATAAATATACTGCCATAAACTAAAAATGCCAATTATAATTAAAATAGGCCGTGATAATGCATGCTGCATGGTACTTTTTAGAGTTCTGATTTCTTCTAAAAATTGTGAGGCAAAAAAACCTGAATTGTTGTGATTTTAAATATAATTCAACTTGGAAACATCATTTTCTGACGAAAAAAATTAAAAAATAAATGAATACAGGGATGCTGGGTCTTGAAACCGTTAAATTGCAAAAACTATGAAAAGATCTGATAAAGGAATAGTTAATGTAATTAAAATAGGATTCATCTTTGGTTTAATCACAAGACTATGGCGTCATTCATCTATTGATTCTCGCCAAATTAGAGAGATTTTTCCGAAAGCGAGCGTACATCATCAAAGTGCTTTTGAAATCGAACAAGATCTGGGTATAAATTTATCCACTAGACGTGTCAGACAAATATAGCATTCTGCAGAAATCATTTAATTGGTAAGATGTAACTCAAATCCAGCTTTGGAAGCACATAACAAAACGAACAGACCGCAGTAAGCTAAAGAACATCTCCTGTGGGATGATGAGTGGCAAAATGTTGTGTTCAGTGATGAGAAAAGTTTACATTAGATGCCCCTGATTGTTTAAATAAGCATTTGTGTGAAACATGGACTTTATTGCCAATAAGGCTACATCGCAGTTTTGGTGGTAGTGATCTAATGGTTTGGCCGGAGTTTCGCTGTAGAAAAAAGACTCCGATATGTTTTGTATCCAGCAAACTGAATTCTCAGAACTACGTTAATCTCCTGGAGAATGTCTTATTACCATATCTTAAGGATACAGAGCTTTCAAATCCATTATTTCAACAGGATAACGCAAGATAATTAGCAACAATGAGATGGCTAGCACTCAGTTCTGACCTGAATCCTGTTGGAAACGTATAGGGGATACTTAACAATAAAGTTTATAGTCGCGGACGTCAATCTATCTCTTTAAGAGAATTAAAAGATGAGTTAGTGCGGATGTGGGATGAAATTGATCTGCCAGTGCTTCAAAATTTGGTCCATTTAATTACCCGAAGAATAGAGGATGTAATTTGCATGTCCGGAGGTTACACCGATTTTTAAAAAGTGCAATTGTAAATAAGTTTACATGACAAAAAATATTTATATTTAATTAAATGCTTTTGGCAGTATATTTATTTCCTTTGGAAATTAAAAAAAAAATAAATAAAAAATTTAAAAAAATATATTTTAAGATTAGTTTCTATTCTGAATTGCATATGGGTAAATTACTATTACCACAAAGATATTTGTTTATGTTATGTTTGTTAGTTATCTCTTAAGTGAAAGAAAAAAAATAGCAAAAACTAATTGGCAGTATAAATATTTCCTTGGGTGTATTACTTTAATTAAAACTTTAATTGTTCTTAAATTTAATTTTTAATTTATATAATTTAATCAGATTTGTTTGAATTAAAATTTTAATTGTATAAAAATTTAATATCAATTAAATATTTAATTAATATAATTAATTGTTTAATTAAATTTATAACTTTGTTTTTAAAATTTTCTCACTTCTTGTGTCTTTACGGCATAAATATGTTTGGTAAAGTTTGAAGAAATATTTTTTTACACTACTTTTTTTATTTCAAAAAATGTTTTTAAATTATTAATTTAAAAAAAAATATTATTCTATCTAAATTATTTTTTTAATTTATTTAATTAAATTTTTAATTTAATTTTTTTTATTAAATTTTTAATTTATACAATTTAAATTTTTATTATTTTTTTGTTTTAATTTTTTAATTAATAGTATTATTATTTTAATTAACTAAATACATATCTATTTATTTTTAGTGGTTAATCCAGATTTAATTAATTTTTTAATTTAATCTACGAATTTTTTAATTTTTTTTTTTTTATTTTTTTCTGTGTAGAAAGGTTGTCGGAAAAACATCCCTTGTTGTAAAAAATTTCCTGATTGTACACACAAAAAAAAAAACTTCGTCAAATTACTAAGAAAAGTCTTGTAACCCCATTTTACCAATATTTGACAGTTTTCCTTGTTTTTTAACAAACAAATTTGGATCGAAATTTAAATTTTTTTTGTAATTTTACAAATTTCCAAGATAATTTAACAAAAAAAGTCTAGTAAATTCACGAGAATTCTTTCTAATTTTTATTGCGCCAAAAAAACTGTGAATTTACAATTTTATTGGTAAAATGCTTCCAAAATTACAAAATTATTTGTAAAAAGCTTGTAAAATTACTGGGAATTCTCGTAAAATAGGAGGTTGCAAAAAATCTAGCAAAGTTGCGAAACCTCCTTGTAAATATTATCGTGTCAAATAATTTTTAAAATTTACAATTTTATTTGTAAAAACCTTGTAAAATTACAAAATTATTAGTAAAAAGATTGTAAAATTACTAGGAATTCTGTTCAAATAGGAGGTAGCAAAAACCTTTCTTGTAAAGTGTACAAAAAACACAGATCCTTTCATTACACATTTGTCATTTAGGAATTGTGTCAGTTGGTTAAATATATTTATCTGTGTATAAGTATTTGTAATCAATGAAGTGCAAGGGATTCCTATTTATTTTTTTCCTTTTTTTTGTTTTCAACAAAAACTTTTAACACTCGAGTGCTTGTAAATCTCAATTACGCGAAACAAAATTAGTGTTAACCGACCAAAAAATATATAACGAACAAAATTTATACATGTATGTATTGTACTTGTATGGATTTATGTGTGTTATTTACACATACATGGTTATTAAAATAAAACAACAACAACAACAAAGTTTTGGTGAAATTGCTATGGTTAAAAATATAAAAATGTTACTGGAGTAAATTAATAGACAAAGACCATGTAGGAATCGGTTGTTTTCGACTGTAATAAAACGATTTAATTCTCATATATTTTATTTAATTTACAGAGAACAAAGGATCAGATGAAGCTGTAAGTATTTAACATGATATATGCACAGAAAAAATAGTGGAAAATTTAAATGAATTGAATTCGGCCATTAAACAAATCTCCGTTAAATTTGTATTTTTCATAAAAATTTTAACATAAGGCTAACAAGAAGTTAAATCAAAAGCTAACTAGGCATTGAGTAATCCGCCCTATATAGTAATAAATTAAGTGACGCACTTTTTTTTTTTTTTTTTTTTTTTTTTTTTTTTTTTTCAATTTATTTCAAAAATAATTCATTACATTATGGTGCCTCAGCGCCATATAGGCATTGTAGAGGCGAGTTGGCAAAACAAATAAATACATAGGTACTTAAAAGTTATATTAACAAAAGTAAATTTTATACAATATTAAAAGTAAAATTATATATAAAATTAGTATATTTGTACACCTGAGATCAACAAAATTACATCAGAAGCTCTTCCAAATGTTGTAATAAATAATCCCTTAATTTTTTTTTAAATACAGAAATTCTATTTATAGATTTTAAAACTGGTGGCAAATTGTTGAATTCACTACTACCCACATACTCAATGCGTTGCTTTGTTGCTTCCAGTCGACACCAAGCTACAGCCAAATTATCATTATTTCGCGTATTGTATACATTTTGATTTCGTAAGAAGTCTATAGTATGGTGCCCAATTTTGTGAATACACTTAAAAACATAAATTAAAACTTGCATTTTATAAATCCCAAAAATCGGTAATAAGGCTTTATCCCTATATAGCTGTACAGTAGAATGAGTGATAGGAAGGTTATATACCACTTTTAGAGCTTTATTTTGCATTCGTTGTAGTGCTTTTAACTCGGTACTTCTTTTGAATCCATACAAAATAGCTAAGTAGTTGAAATGGCTCTGAATTAATGCTGTATAAATCAATAACTTTGTATTTTCATCAAATTTGTTTTTGAACTTATATAACATACCAACAGCTTGGGCAGTTTTTGATTTCAATTGCTGAATGTGTAGCTTCCAGGTAAGATTACTCTGTACATGTATTCCCAAATATTTTATGGAATTGGTTTCAAATATTTCCTTGCCATCGACATATACACTAAAGCCACTAAGTTGACCATGAGGCTTGAATCTAAGTAATTTGGTTTTATTAGCATTTAGGAAGAGCTTGTTTATTCTAGTAAATTCAGATATTAATGCAGCATCACGTTCAATATATGCTTTAGCAACTGTTTCATGCTTATACGGGTAAATTAGACAAATGTCATCAGCATACATAAATAGTTTCCCAAAAAGATCAAGATTTTTAATGTCATTTAAGTATATCGTAAACAATAAGGGCCCCAACACACTACCTTGAGGCACGCCAGACTCCACAATGCGATAAGAGCTTTTATGACCATTGATCTGAACAAATTGCTTTCGATTAGTTAAGTAACTTTTCAATAGGCTAACTTCTCTTCCACAAATACCATAATGTTGTAATTTTATCAACAAAATATCGTGATCTATGATATCAAATGCTTTTGTAAAGTCAAAAAATATGCCTGCTACTCCACAGTGACCTTCATCTAGTCCTTTACAAACGAAATTGATAACATTAACAACCGCTTCTTCTGTACCACAACCTTTTCTAAATCCGTATTGAAAATCACTTAACAAATTTTCATTTTTCATATAATTGGAAATTTGCTCATATATAATCCGTTCAAACACATTATCAATTACCGACAACACAGCAATTGGCCTAAACATATCTGGCGTAATTGCATTGCTTACTTTTGGAATTGGTATTATCTTATGTATTTTCAAAATATTCGGATACAATCCCATAGTTATCATATTATTGAAAATAGATTCCATAAAAGGAGCGAAATCATTTTTGCTGTTTAAAAGTATTTTGGGAAATACATTATCGTGTCCAGCACTTTTATTAGTTTGCAAATTAGATATGATATTCTGAACTTCGTCAATTGTTGTACGTTTAAATTTAAACCTGTTATTATGTTGAATTAACGTCCTTAGAGAATTGCACGAATCCGATGAATTTTGTACAATTTGAAGCCTTAAGTCCTTTACAGATTGAAGATAATATTCATTTAAAACTTCAGCCTTTTGAAAATCACATAAAATTAACTCATTATTAGCATCTTTAATATTTATAGACTTTTTTTGAGCTCTTCCTAAAGTTTCATTTAAAAACTTCCAACATTTTCTTGGATCTTGTTGAATGCTATTTAAGTTGTCTCTGTAGAAATTGTTCATAGATTCTTTACAAGCTCTTTTAATTACGCAGCTGATTCTTTTTAATCTTCCTTCAAACTCTACATTACCTACGTTCTTTCTTCGTTTTTTTCAAAAGTTTTTTCTTATAAGCTATTAATTTTTGCAAGTTTGCATTTACCCAGGGCGTGATTTCGCTTTTATTACACCTTCTTTGTGTCTTTTCACTAGTAAAGCTAACAACAGCATCACTAACGCACGAAATAACAGCAGATGTATCTACTGACGGATCCCCAGTAGGGAGTATTAATGGCAAATTGTTTTCAATATATTGCTTTACTTTGTTATAATCACAGCATAAACGAGTTTCTTCAACAAAATTTTGATTTTGAACTTCCAACGCTATTCTACACGAAATCATGTTATGATCCGATAAATCACACTCTACTGAGTCGATATACAACACATTTTGAATATTAGTATATATATGATCAATTGATTTTCCACTGCTTGGGCGGGTAATCAATGTATGACTGTTCTTAAAGTCATAATTTTGTAGTAGATCCAACAGTTCTTCTACCGATTGGCTGTCTAAACCATCAATATTTGAGTCGCCTACAAAAAGACATGGGTCTCGACCATTATTTATTAGGAGGTTTTCTAAAAATACTAAAAATCTACTTGTAGTACACTTTGGTGACCTGTAAAATGCTGAAAATTTTATAGATTTTCCGTTTATTTTTGGACTATTCAATGTTAAAACGATTGATTCGATAAAACATCTACTTTCGCACGCTTCAACCGTATATTGTACACTATCTTGTATATAAATTGACACCCCACCATAGCTATCTGATCTACAACAATGTACACTACTATAGCCAGCAATATTATAAAGTTGAACTAGATCCTTACAAAACCATGTCTCCTGAACAGTAATGATAGTGGGCAGTTGTGGTAATTTCGAAACTAAGGATTTGAATTTATTAAATTTATCAATGGAAGAAATACTTCTGATGTTTATACAAATAAAGAAAAATTGCGAGTTAATACTACTTTTAACATAATTTTCAAACAATTTTAAGTTTAAAAAATAATGATTATTAATCATAAAAATAAAAAAAAAGTTGTTTTTTAAAAATAAAAATTAAACAAATGATAATTAAAAAATGAAAATGTATAAATACTGAAAATTATGGTGATAAATACACATCCTCTTCAGCTGCTTCATTTTGAACATCAATACGAGATCTACGATTTCTTGGACCATTTGTTGTAGCTTCCAGTAATAAGTTATCAACATCTTCTTCGTTTGCAATAAATTTAGGCTTGGATAATTCACCTCTTTTTACAAAAATTTTACCATTGGCAGCATAGACTGAACGATAGCCCACATTTTTTAACGCTTTAGCATGATTTAGTAAGCTTAAAGTCTCCCTTCCTAGGCAATCGCGGACAAATACTTCTTGAGTAGACTCATTTTCTTTTAATATTGGTTTAATAGACATTAATTTTTCCTTTGATTTCTTTGAGTTAAATTTAACAACTACCATTTTTTTATCATTCTGTTTAGCAGTGTTATTTCTTTTTTTAATAAAGTACGCATCATCAATACTATCAGGACTTAACTCCACACCATTATCAGTCGTTAATTTCAAAATAGCATCCACTGCTGATGACCCAGATTGAACCTCTAAGCCACTAACAAAACAATCATGTTTCACCCTTTGATCATTTAAAAATTTTACCGAATTCTTTAAATTTTGTACTTCAGTTTTTAACATCTTATTTTCTTTTTGCACAATTTCCAGTTTTTTCTTATTTTCCGCGACACCCTTTATTATATCATCAAATTGTTTTGACATAAAAGTCATGGTTTCATTTAAAGCAGACAGCTGATCAAGTTTTTTCAGTTCTGTTTTGATCTCATTTAGCTCAGCCTTAAAGGTACCACTACAGTCACATATATGACACACATATTCTTCCTTCTCATGCTTTAAGAAATATTCGTATTTGCGTTTATCCAAAGTTGTACAAACTACATGAAAGGTTTTAGAGCACTTGTCACACTCAATAAAGTCTTCTTCTTCCTCTACCACTAATTTGCATTGGCCGCAAAGTATTTGATTGTTTTTTACACTACGACGACCTTTACTCATTGTATTTCACTGAATTTAAATTACTTGCAGTTTATTTTATTACGACAAACCGCTTTATATATTTAAATATACGATATTAAGTTTATTTATTCAATTATAAAATTTATGTTAAGGAACTCCAAAACTTTGACGTTTATACGACAGGGTTGCCAACTCGTATTCCCAAAGTTTTATTTTTTTTTTCATCGAACTAGTACTGTTTTAACCATCAGCGCACAAGTGGAGAGTTCCCAGGAACTAAAACCCTGCGAAGGCCCCGAAAGACAAATAAATTCACTTACATTTTGATTTATATTCAATTTATATTCAAAATCTTACATTTTCGTATAGGAAAAGTCTCTGAGTATTAAATATTTTTCGTATAGAAAATTTTGTGAATTTTTCTCTACACTCAAAAAAAAAAACTTTTTAAAATAACAAGAAAAACAAGTAACTTTTATTTTTTGCTACCTCCTATTTAACAAGAATTCTTTGTAATTTCACAAGCTTTTTATCAAAAATTTTTTAATTTTACAAGATGTTTACCAAAAAAATTGTAAATTTACAATTTTTTTGACGCCATAAAACTTACATGGAGGTCTCGTGACTTTACAAGATTTTTTGCTAATTCCTAGTTTACGAGAATTCCTTGTAAAAATTACGAGCTTTTTTGTAAAAAAAAACTTGTTAAGTTTTTTACCTATAAAATTATAAATTAACAATTTTTTTTGCACAATAAAACTTACAAAGAATTCTCATAAATTTACTATTTTTTTTTTTAAATACCATTAAAATTTGTAAAATTACAAAAAAAATTTGTAAAATTACAAAAAAAAAATTAAAATTCCAAAAAAAATTGTAAAATTACAAAAAAATTTAAATTTTGATAAAAAAAATTTTGTTAGAAAATAAGGAAAACTGTAAATATTGGTAAAATGGGATTACGAAAATTTTTCTCATAACATGACAATTTTTTTTTTTTATGTCCCTTGATTAAAAAGCCTCAAATTCATAGACATTTTTTTCCGCTTAAACTTTCCATACTTCAGATTCCGAGACATTTTTCGTACAGAAACGTTTCAGGTTTTCAGACATTTTACGTATGGAAAATGTTTCAGATTCTGAGATATTTTTCGTATAGAAACAATTCTGAGATATTTATTATATATTTTTCATTTTCAAATGTTTAAGAATCTGAGACTTTTTCTATACCAAAAAATGTCTCAGAATCCAAAGCTTTTTTCATACGGAAATTGTCTCCGAATCTAAACAATTTTTTTAATACATTAAAAGATCTTAAGTTCATAGAAGTTTTATTTTGTATAAATATAACATATTGTAAATGTCTCTGATTCCGAGACATTTCTTTTAAAGAAAAAGCTTCAGATTTTGAGATATTTTTAGTGTGGAAAAAGTTTCTGATTCTGAGATATTTTTCATATATCTGAAGCTTTTTTCATACGAAAATTGTCTCAAAATCTGAAACATTTTTTTAATACAAAAATCTTAAATTCATAGAAAATGTTTTTGCATAAATTTTTCCTACATGTCATAGATTTCGAGACATTTTTCGTACAGAAAACGTTTCAGAGTATGGTAACTTTTTCATAAAGAAAAAGACTCAGTGTCTGAGAATTTTTTTCGTATCAAAAAGTTTTAGATTCTGAGACATTTATGGCAAAGAAAAAGCCTCAGATACTTAAACATTTTCAGTACAGAAAAAGTCTTATAAAACAGTATGGCAAAAATTAAAAAAAAAAAAGAAACGTTGAACTGGATAATATATGTTTAAAACTAGTAGTAAAACTGCATTAGACTCCAAAGTTTTAGAGGACTAAATTTTATAAAATATTTTTTTAATATTTGTACTTGCCTAAGGATGCCTCTAGTGATAGAAAATGAAAGAGGGGGTTCTCCCTTAAGTTTCCTATATTATTATTTTTACATATCAGGATCGAGGAGGTAAGTTACGTCCTTTCAAAAAATTATCCTTTAATATCATTAAAAATTTTCAACAAAACATTTTGATAAAAATTTGAAATGACTTTATTCACATCCTTTTATCCTCATATGGCAAAATTAAATAATTAGAGGAGATCCTTCTGAGACAAAGAAAAAGTCTTAGATTCTGAAACGATTTTTGTATCGAAAAGCTTAAAAGACATTTTTCGTCCAAAATTCTACGACATTTTTTGTATAGAAAAAGGTTCTGATAGTGAAACATTTTTTGTAAAGAAAAAGTACCAGATTCTAAAAAGGGAAGTCTCCTGGTGTCACGAGCGAATCTCTATGCAATTGGGTCTATTTTGGTATATTAGAAAAAAAACCTAGTCACGTTACATACCATATGAAAGGTCTAAAACCTATTTTCGTGTCCAAACATGCACTACTTTTTGTCATATTGAGTATAATACCAAAATTTTATGTAATTTTTATTAATAGGTAAAAAAAAATATTTTTTCGGTACGTTGTTTGTATCACGAGATAGGTGTTTTAAATACCTTTGATCCTATACAAAATATGCCAATAATAATTTTGAGTAAATTGGCGTAAATCGTAAAAAACTGAAAAAGATCAACTTCCCCCCATACAAATCGACCTCCCTAAAAATGAGGTGACAGGACAAAATTATGACCGTTTGTAAGACGGTCATAATGCCAATAGGGGATTATTTCCGTTCCCTGTTGGGATTACGACCTAACTTTGTTCATTCATAACCCCTATTCACATTATGGGGGTAAGTCCAAGGAAATTTTGGTCATAATCCCCGTTTTTTACAGAGAGATTATGTTCAAATTTTTATCGGTCATGGTCCCCACTACCATTATGGGGATTATGACCTAAGTGGATTTGGTCATAAACCCCATAACGGAAATGGGGATTATGTCCGTGTGGATTATGTCATGTCACCCAATTTTTCTCTAGGAGAAATTCTCCCTTTATTTAAAAGCCTCATATTCATCGAAATTTTTTTACGCATAAATTTTCCATCTTGTCGCAGATTCCGAGACATTTTTGTACAGAAAACTTTTCCAATTTTAAGAAATTTTTCTTTGTCGTTCTCCTGTTCATTTTTAAATTGCATATCAGCATAATCGATCGAATAGTTCAGAAATAATAGGCAAATCGATGAAATGAGCATTCCCATTTAAAAATGGATTAAATCTGGCTGATCTATTTAGATTTGATTATATCAATTGTATCTGACCAGATCTATTACTTCCGAGATTTGTCCCCAATTTCGAGATCAAAGTAGATCTGATCAGAAATTGTATCTTGTCATATCTCTTAAATGGGGACAAATCTCGGATATAAAAGATCTGATCAGATACAAATGATATAATCAGATCTGAGCAGATCACATCATATCTAATCGATTTTTACACGGGTTGGGATTTTCAGGAATTCAAGTACTACTATTAAAAAATCTCTAAACTCTCTTTGAAAGCTATTAGTTAACAACAAAATTATTTTGCAATGCGTTTTTGTCACTCCAAAAAGTATTTTTTACACTCAAAAAATATTTTGTTAAATTCCAAAAAAATTTTACACTAAAAAAAAATCTTACACTCAAATTAAATTAAAAATCGAATAAAATTTTTTAATTCGATTTTTATTTTTTTACAAAAATTACAAAAATCGGGATTTTACTCAAAATAAAATATTTATAGACTAAATTCTTATCATTTCTTATTTTTCGTTAAAGAAAATTAAAATCACTTAAAAGTGATTAATTTTCATTTAAAATACCATAAATTTTTTAAAATTTTATTCAAGGATTCGGCCAAGTCAAATTTAATTTTTTAACAGGATGCCCATTTTCATCTCGATATTTACTATTGGGTTTTCTAAATATTTTTACTCTATTATAGAAAATTGCAACACTTATTTTCTTATGAGAAAGGTTTCTCATCCACATCTTTGGTTTTTCTATAAGTTGTATAGCAAAAAGAAGGAAAGGAGTCAAAAATAATATTTTAATATCTCCAACCACAAAGTTGGGGCATACTCACTTTTTACTTTGTAGTTCCGTGTGTTACGTATCGAAATATCAGTCTAGGACCCCATGAAGTATGTAAATTATTGATCAGTGAATGATTCCAAGACATTCTAGCGGTCCGTCCGCCTCTCTGTCTGTCTGTGAAAGACACGATACCGTCCAAATTCAATGAGCTAGCATCCTAAAGATTGGCACAAATATGTCTTGGGTTTATAGGCTGATTTAATTCGGAAAGGAACAAAATCGGACTATTGGAGGGGGGGGGGGGGGGTGGGGAAATCCCACTTGAGGAACCAAACCAACTTCTAGAAAATGCCTTTTTTACAGGTTTTTCTATTATTTTGTTAACAAATGAAACAGTTTTATATGGCAAGACGTTCTGCACTTTAACCCAGGAGACTGGATATCTTTTTGACTCCCCTTTTTTTGAGAGCGTGGATATAAATTTATTTTTTGTGGTTTGGAATTTGAAGGAATTTTATAACATGATAATGTTTTTAGGGTGGTGTCTAATTTTAAAAAAGTTGCAGGACGCCACCTCAGTTTGACTACATAAGCTAACAATTAACGAAAAAGATAACAAGAGTTACTATTTTCATTTTCTTATAACCAAAAATTTTAATAACTTGGGATTGTAACTTGGATAATAATTCACCTCGTGGTGAATAAACCCGTTTTGTCACCAGCTGGTGAATAAAAAGTAACATAATTATTTAAAAAAAAAAAAAAATTTTTCATAAAAGTTTTTTTTCATCAATTTTTTTCATAAATTTTTTTTTTTTCGTCAATTTTTTTTCATAGAATTTTTTTTTCATCATTTTTTTATAATTTTTTTTTTATACCCTCCAACCACAGTATGGGGGTATACTTACTTTGTCATTCCGTTTGTAACGCATCGAAATATTGGTCGGGGACCCCCTAAAGTATATATATTATTGATCCATGATCGATTCTAAGACATTCTGTGAATGTCCGTCTATCCGTCCGTCCGTTTGTCCGTCCGTCCGTCCGTCTGTCCGTCCGTCCGTCCGTCCGTCTGTCCGTCCGTCCGTCTGTCTGTAGATAACACAATGCAGTCCAAAATAAAACAGCTAGACTCATGAAGTTTGGCACAAATATTTCTTACGTTCATAGGCAGGTTAAGTTCGTGAATGGGCAAATCCTGCAAGGGGGGGAAAATATTCCCCCTTGAAGAACTGAACCAACCTCAAAAAAAATACAATTTTTTACATGTTTTTTTGTATTTTTGTTAAATAAATGAAACATTTGGTATATTTATCGCGATGTGAAGTTGCTCTCAAAGTCCCCCACTGCCCCCATCAACCCCCCCCCCAAAAAAAAAATAACGCCTCTGACAATTTTTTTTTTTACATTTTGGAAGGTATAAAAGTTTTGATTTGCCGAATTTAACACTCTCACTTGTTTTTTTATCATTTTTTTTTCAGTAAATTTTCTTTTCATTAATTTTTTTTTTCATCAATTTTTTTTTTTTTATCAATTTTTTTTTCGCCAATTTTTTTTTATAAATTTTTTTTTTTGTATAATTTTTTTTTTTATCAATTTTTTTTTTAAAAAAAATTTTTTTTTACATCAAATTTTTTTTTCATCAAATATTTTTTTCATCAAATTTTTTTTCATTATTTTTTTTTTATCAAATTTTTTAATTTTTTTTTTGATAATTTTTTTTTTACATCAATTTTTTTTTTTTTCATCAAATTTTTTTTCATTATTTTTTTTTTATCATATTTTTTTTCATCAATTTTTTCATCAAATTTTTTTTTATCAAATTTTTTAATATCAATTTTTTTCTCACCAAAAAATTTTTTTTTCATCAAAAAAATTCATCAAAAACTTTTTTCCATTAAAATTTTTTTTTCACCAAAAATTTTGAGTTCATTAAATTTTATTTAACATAATTTGTTTTTCGTAAAAAAAAATATTTTTTTACCAAAACTACTTTTTCAACAAGTCTTAACTTTTCGCATACAAATTTTCCATTCGTTTATCATATGTACATAAAACAAGTGAGAGTGTTATATTTTTTGGTGCCGAATCATTTATACTCTCCAAAATGTAAAAACACTTTTTTGCACTTATTTTTGCACTCACTTACGAAATGTACAGCTCTTTTGGTTTTTTAATGGGGTCCTCGGCTGATATTTCAATTCGTTTTGAATGGAATAGCAAAGTAATATAACATTATTTTTTCTAAAAAAACTTTGCTTTGGCAAGTTCACCCAAATCTTCCGCAAAACATTATCATAATTTAATGTTTTGGGCAAGAGTACAAAATTCGCTGGCATTTTTTACATGTTAGGGGGTATAAAAAAATCGTCACAGCCGAATTTAATACGCTTATTCAATTTTTCCTAATTTCTTGCAACATTGTGCACAAAATTTGAGACCTTTTAGTGCTTTTAAAAAAAAATCTCAAAATTTCTAGCTCATAATCTTAATTTCTTAATCTTAATTTCAAAAATTTTTAAAGTTGAAAATGAAAAATATCGTGCGATTATTACATTTATTAATTTTGTCACGCTGAATACGTATATTCAAAAATTTCTGAAATCTGAAGAGCTGTTTTAGAGATATTAACATCGGAAATTTTTCATGAAATTTTTAAAAAACGGCGGTTTTTTCATCGTTCAAAAAATTTTGTAAAAAACTTCTATTTTTTTTTTTTTCAATTTCACATTCGACGAGGTAATTTTTATCTTTTTGAAAAAAGTATCCAATTCTTTTGGAAACCTTCCTAATTGTGCACATAATTTTAACCCAAATATTTTGTTTTTATTTTATTTTTTTAATGTGAACACTTTGTAAAGTTCATGTGTGTTTAAAAATAAAACCAACCCAACTGGTTGGGAAATTTTATAAAAAAAAAAGAAATAACTGCCAAGTACTTATATGGGCACGAGAAATTATGCACTCAACGGAAAACTGAATAACACAACATAACTCTTGGCTACTTCAAGGAACATTTATTGAGAGTAGTAATCATGAAACACATGTACGTTAAGTTTCTTTTCCGCCTTTTTTGCAACAACACCCTCTCATACATGCTGTAGCATGTATGAGAGGGTGTAATAAGGTAGGCATATAGTATTTTATGAGATGCCATGGGTAAGAAATTGCTTACCAACATCAATGGGCTAAAATTGATAGTACAAAATGCATAAAGTGATGGAAGAGGAGGAGTGTAGCGAAAAAATATTAATGTTTGTAAATGCATAAAGTCAAAAACTGCCAACATAAAACACTCAACGTTAAAAGAAAAACGAAAAAAAAACTTAACACATACACACTTGCATTAACATCTACAGGGTAAAATAGTAAAATATTATATTACCAGTTGAGTTGAGTAAAGCAGAAAAAATTGTTTTTTGTTGTTTGCTGCATTTTCTCTATTTCCGAATATAATTTTGGTAGTGATACAATTGGTACACAGAAGTTTTTTTGGTACTATTTTTTGCTCTCAGGCACTAATTGTATTTATTTTGTTTTAAAAGGTTTAACTACCCGTTCAAATTTTGAAAATATAATGCAACTTAACGTATACTTATTATTAAATAAAAAACGTGCATTAATCATACGCTTAGTGTCATTTATTTGATTATTTCAAAATGTAGGGGTGAATATTATTGGGTGGATTATTTCTATAGGATTGCATTATTTGCATTTTATGACTTAGCTAGAGGTGCTAGCGCAAAAATAGCAAACATTGAGGATCATGCCTACACATTTTTAAAAATCCATTTTTATATAGTTTTTTCTTCAAAACGGTAAACTTATGTCGTGAGTTAACAAGAGAGATAGAGCTTAAATGGCAAATATTAAGGATCATCTATAAAAATTTCTAAAATTCCATTTTTGTCGGATTTGTTTTTCTAAAAAAACTCTAATTGAAATTAAATACTTAACTAGAGGTGCTTAAGCGTTTACAGTTGAATGTGGGGATCATCTCTATAAATTTCTAAAAACGGTAAACTAATGTCGTGGCTTAACAAAAGAGATAGAGCTTAAATGGCAAACATTATGGATCATCTTTAAAAACTTCTAAAAGTCAATTTTTGTATGATTTTTCTCTAAAAAACTTTAATTGAAATTAAATCCCTTACAAGAGGTGCATCAGCGTTTATAGGTGAATTTAAGGATCATCTCTATAAATTTGCAAAAAAAACCGATTCACATGATTTCGTAAATTTTATGGCTTAACTAGAGGTGCTAGATCGAAAAATAAATTTTAATACGAATTTTTCGTAAAAAACTTTAATTGCAGTTAAATTCTTAATAATAACTTAAAATATAAAAAAATCTTTGTATGAATTTTTTCTTAAGATTCTATAGCTTAAATGGATGAAATTGTAGATTATCTCTTAAAACATAAATTTTTATACCAAACATAAATTTTTATAGCAACTTTTTGTAAAAAAAAAAACTTTAATTGCAAATAAATCCTTAACTAGCGGTGCTATAGCGAAAACTGTAGAAAAAAATATAGGTCATCGATACAAATTTCCAAAAATCAATTTCTATAAGATTTTTTTAAATATAACTTTATTTGTTTAAGGCCATTACTTGCGGTGCTACAGCTAAAATAACTAAAATTGGAGATCAGCCCTTGAAGTTTCTAAAAATCTCTTTTTAATGTTTTTTTTTTCTTTAAAACCTTACAAAGCAAAAATTAGGGATCATAGCTTAAAATTTCCAAAATTTTTGAAAAAAAAAAAAAAAAATCAAAAAAATAAATTAGCTGACAATAGTGATAATAACTCATATTTCCCAAAAAAAAAATAAATTTTTATTCGAATGTACGTTTAGGTTTTACAGTGAAAATTGGATATCATCAATAAAAACTTGCATTTTATGGCCTTGCTAAAGGTGTTGGAGCAAAAATATCTGAAATTATGGAACATCTCTTAAAATTTCCAAAACCCAATTTTAATACGAATATTTCATAAAAACTTGAATTTGCAATAAAATCCTTAACTAGAGGTGCTTGAGTTAATATAAGGAGTGAGATCATAAAAATGTTAACACACATTTTTGCCTACAACTTTGGTGTAAAGCTTCCAAATTTTTTTTTTTTTCGGCAGTTTACATTTTAAAAATATGTCAGTTAATAAATTAATTTACATCATGAGTTTTAATTTGCAATTTTTTACACAATGGACGATGAAAGAAAAGTGCGTTCAAAAATAATTAAATATTTTCAACAAAACCAAACATGGACATTAGACCGACTCACCTTATATGGGCCAAAAAAAAGTTAAAGATGTACCCCCCTCAAAATTAACTTTGACATGTTTTATGAAGATTCCCAAAATATTTGGGCTCTTGCGATAATCTCCCGTGAGCTAAACCGCGTCAAAAAAGGGTCCAAAAATGGTATTTTTCATGAATAAAAAAATCAGTAAATTTTTTTTTGTTCAATGAATGACCAAATATAATAGATATTTAGGAATTCTTTGATTCTGCATTAAAACATTTTAAAAATCTAACCACAGACTCGAGATAACGAGTTGTTTACGTCAGTTTTTTGATGCTTTTCAATTCGATTTTAATGAAAACTTAAATAACTTTGGTATTTTTTGTCCGATTTTCACTTATAATACATCGTTACAAAGGTGTTGACCACCGCATCGGATTTTAGTAAAAAATTAACCCTTAACTGCACAGTATAACTTTTTTATAACATTCACTTCGACATCATTAGAAACCGTTTTATAGCCACAAAAAGCATATCTTTGTGCAGGAAACAGGTTTAATTAATATATTTGTCCACAATTAATTTAACCCATGCATGATCAAAATATTTTGGCAAACATTTTTAAAAAAGTTTTTTGCGGAAATTATTGAAAGCTAGTTGTAATACTTTAAAAAAAATAAAATTAAATAAGGTTTTATTTATTTTAGTCAAAAATTAACCCTTAACTGCACTGTCTTACTTTTTTATAACATTTAGTTCGACAGCATTAAAAACCCATTTTATAACCACAAAGAGCATATCTTTGTGCAGGAAACACGTTTAACTATTATATTTGGCCACAATTAATTTAACCCATGCATGATCAAAATATTTTGGCAAACATTTTTAAAAAAGTTTTTGCGGAAATTATAGAAAGCTAGCTGTAATACTTTAAAAAAATATAATTAAATTATGTTTTTGTTTATCTAGACGTGCTTATTAATATCAAATAATTATTACGTGTACCACATTCCCGGTCAAATTTTTGTATGTGCAAATTAATTTAAAAAAAAATATAAACAAATTTTGTCTTAATTGCATATAATCGTGCAAAAAACGCATCCAATAAATTGAAATATCAATTATATTATTTTTTTTTTGGTATAACAACTGGACTTAAATTTTTTCCACATTTTTTTTTTTAATTGGTAATGAATGGGTTAAATTAAAAATATTAAGATCTATTTATTAGATGCGTTTTTTGCACGAATATATGTGATTAAGAGAAAATTGGTTTATATTTTATTTCTAAAATTTATTTGCACATACAAATTCCGAAAAAAAAAAAATTTCACCGGGAAAGTGTTACACGTAATAATTATTTGATATTATTATGCACGTCTAGATAAACAAAACCTTTTTTATTTTATTTTTTTTAAATTATTTCAACTAGCTTTCAATAATTTCCACAAAAACTTTTTTAAAAATATTTGCCAAAATATTTTGATCATGCATGGGTTAAATTAATTGTGGCCAAATATATTAATTAAACGTGTTTCCTGCACAAAGATACGATTTTTGTGGTTATAAAATGGGTTTTTAATGATGTCGAAGTAAATGTTATAAAAAAGTAAGACAGTGCAGTTAAGGGTTAATTTTTGACTAAAATCCCAAGCGGTGGTCAACACCTTTCTGACGATGTATTATAAGTGAAAATCGGACAAAAAATACCAAAGTTATTTAAGTTTTCAGTAAAATCGAATTGAAAAGCATCAAAAAACTGACATAAACATCTCGTTATCTCGAGTCTGTGGTCAGATTTTTAAAATGTTTTAATGCAGAATCAAAGAGTTCCTAAATATCTATTATATTTGGTCGTTCGTTAAACAAAAAAAAATTTACTGAATTTTATATTCATGAAAAATACCATTTTTGGACCCTTTTTTGACGCGGTTTAGCTCACGGGAGATTATCGCTAGAGCCCAAATATTTTGGGAATCTTCATAAAACATGTCAAAGTTCATTTTAAGGGGGGTACATCATCAACTTTTTTTTTTGAGTCACTCTAATGGACATACAAAAAAATTGCCAAAGAAACTAATGTATGCCGCCAAACAGTTTCAAAAGTTGTAAAAAGGTATCTAACAATTGAAAGGAAGCCGAGAACAGGAACAACGACTGGTTATCGTAACATTGGTAAGGCATATAAAGTTAAAAGCATCCTTAAGAGAGCTCCTAACACATCTGGCAGAAAAACAGCTCGGTTAGCCCAATGCTCAGACTTTTTTGTACGTAAAGTGAAACGTAAGGCGGGACTAAAGTCCTACAAAGTTCAAAAAGTTCCCGATAGAAACGCTTTTAAAAATTTGGAGGCCAAAACCAGAGCTAGAAAATTGAAATCAAATTTTATAAAAAAATACAACTGTTGTGTAATGGACGACGAAACTTATGTCCTGGCTGATTTTGCGCAGCTCCCTGGTCAAGAATTTGATGTTTCCGATGTTCGAGGAAATGTTGCGGAAAAATTTCGGTCAAAAAAGCAAACGAAATTCCCCAAAAAATTCCTAGTATGGTAAGCCATATGTAGCTGCGGCCAAAGAAGCCAGTCATTTGTGACATCTGGCTCTATAAACAGCGAAATTTATATCAAGGAGTGTTTGCAGAAGAGACTTCTTCCGTTCTTGAGTCAGCACAATGTATCCACTTACTTTTGGCCCGATTTAGCATCTTGTCACTACAGCAAGAAAGCGCTGGAGTGGTATAATGATAATAATGTGGTTTTTGTACCAAGAGAGGCAAATCCACCAAACTGCCCGGAGCTCAGGCCAGTGGAGAGATATTGGGCTCTTGTTAAAAAAGAATTAAAGGGCACAAAAAAGGTCTCCCAGGACATGCAAGATTTCAAACGTAGATGGACCACCTGCTCTAAAAAGGTGACAGAAACTACCATAAAAGCCTTAATGGGAGGGTTTCCGGAAAAAGTGGATAACTTTGTTCGTAGTGGTTAGAGTTCCATGCGGTTTTTTTGTTATGATTTTGTATTAAATTTTATTTAATAAAAATTTGGTTTGAAGTCTTAAAATTCAGTAGTCTGTTTTTTATTTAACTTTATGTGTGTTAACATTTTTATGATCTCACTCCTTAGCATAAATTGGGGATCATCGCTACAAATTTTCAAAGATAAATTTTTTATATGAATTTTTTATAAAAAACTTTATTAGCAATTAATCCCTTACGAGAGGTGCTAGAACAATAGTATCTTAAATTGTGGATCATCCTTAAAAGCATCTAAAACATCGAAACATCGATTAGCATTGAAATTAAATCCTTAACCAGAGATGCTAGACCGAAAATAGATGGAATTTATAGATTATCGCTTAAATTTCCAAAAATAAGTTTTAATACAAATTTTTTTGAACAAGTTTAATTTCAATTAAATCCTTAACTTAAGGTTTTTCACCGAAAATAACTGAAATCTATTTTGAAATTAACTTTTTTAAAAAACTTTATTTGCATTTTATGGCTTAGCTAGAAGAAATAGCTGAAATCTGAGAAAATAGCTGAAATTTGAGATCATCGTTTTAAATTTTCAAAATTCAATTTGTATATGATTATTAATTTTAATTTATAAATTTTATTCAAGTAAATCCTTAACTAGAGCTGCTAGAGCGAATATAGCATAAATTTTGCATTTAGTTAGAAAATTTCTTAAAATATTTTTTTTTTCTTTATATTCGGGCATATTTGTTTTTTATTTTTATCAAAACAACTCTTTTCATCAAAAAATTTGTATCTTGAAAACATTAAGGGCCTAATTTTGTAAAACGCAACGCGCCTTTTTATCTCGCGTTGGAAAATATTTTTGTAAAACGCGAGCACTGAACAGCTGTTTTTTTCGCGTTGACTTACCTGTTTGTAGAACAAATTGTATGGAAAATGGAATTTTGTAAAACGCAAGAGAGTGTTTTTTCATCACTTGAAGTGTCAAAATAATCGCTTGAAATTTTTGGGCGTTGATGTAACAAATATGCTTTTAAATAGCAAAAAATAAATAAATAATGTTGGAATATGTAAATATACAACAAAAAAGTAATAAATGTGTAAAAAAACTTCTCCGGCAGAAGAAAAACATCAAAATAGCGAAGCGTCTCGTTGTGATTTTTATTTCTTTTTTTCAACTAATTTATGTTACTTTTTTTTTGTTCTCTTTTTTCTCAAATATTCTCTTTGCAGGTGTTGCCTTATCATGTATATGTGTTTCCCCACGATAATGGGTGTGTATCCCCTACAAAATGGGTGGCCAATTTTATTAATTTTAGAATGTCTGGCAACACTGATTCAAATATGATTGACATTTCAAGTGATGACGTAAAAATTGAACGCAATAACGTAGTGATTTACAAAATTACACTTTTTGAGCCTCGCGTTCACGTTAACTTTGGTGATGCGTTCAACGCCAGTGATTTACAAAATTAGGCCCTAATTGCAATTTATGGCTACGGTAGAAATGCTGTGACGAAAATAGCCAAAATTAGGGATCACCGTTAAAAATTTACAAAAATTTGTTTTTTTTTAATCTTTGAATATCGGTGCTATAGCGAATATCTTAAATTTGGAATCATCCATAAAAATTTTCAGTAAACCATTTTTAAATGAACTTTTTTTAAAAAACTTCAGTTCTTTTAAAACTCTTAAAAGACAGGGTTAACTAAATATATTTCAAACAAAATGTGTGATTAGCTAAAAATGATGGATCAACTTCAAAAAAACAAGGTACATTTTTAAGTACCAAATTAAACAGAAATTAAGAACCCATTTATCATCTCTGTACATCAAGTGTAGTTAAAATTACACACACAGAAAACAGTTTATGTGTTTATTGCTATACTTGGAACACTTGCAAATAATTGCGCGACACACTTTGTTTATGTGAAAATCATGGTTATACATGAATGTATTTAAAAAAGTTCATGTTTACAATAATACAAACTAACAGCAACATGGACGACGAGAGCAACGACAAACAACTACAATTTTAACAAACTAACCCGGCTATGTTATGCACTAACTAGATATACAAAATTTTTAAATACACCTAAGCCTTGATTCACACCAAAAATATTTTTTTAAACATTTTTTATGTAAGAAGAAGTTCAAAGTCATGTAGTTGAATCCAGGATGGTTGTCTCCCACCACCGAACACCCCCCCCTTTCCCCCCACCAAAAAAAAAAAGAAGCCCCTGATTTTTTTTTTTTTTTAAGGTGTTGGAGGCTATAAAAGATTCGGCACAGCCGAATTTAACACTCTCACTTGTTTTTTACTCAAAAGAAACCTTGTCAAATTACTATAATCCCAATTTAGCAATATTAACCAGTTTTCTTGTTTTTTAACAAAAAATTTTAAATTTAAATGTCCAAATTTCCAAAGTAATTTTACAAAAAAAAAAAAATCTAGTAAATTTACGAGAATTCCATGTAAGTTTTATAAATTTACAATTTTATTGGAAAAAGGTTTGTAAAATTACTTAAAACCTTATTCTTTTACTAGGAATTCTCGTAAAATAGGCGGTACCACTACCTCTAGTAATATCACGAGAATTCCTTGTAATTTTTATTGCGTCAAAAAAATTGTAGTTTAAAAATTTTATTGGTAAAAATCTTGTAAAATCACAAAAAATCTCGTAACTTTTACTTGGAATTCTCGTAAAATAGGAGGTATCAAAAAATATTTTACAAGTATTTTTTTGTCATTTTACAACATGATAATATTTTAAGGATGGTGCCTAGTTTTGAAAAAGTTGCAGGACGCCACCTCAGTTTGACTATAACGATTAACAAAAAAGAAAATAAGAATTAGTGTTTCATTTTTTTTTTAAACCAAAAATTTTAGTAACTTGGATAATAATTCTCCTCGTGGTGAATAAAAAAATATTTACCAGCTGGTGAATAAAACGCAAGATAATCATTTTTCATAATTTTTTTTTTTGTCATCAAATTTTTTTTTTTAATCAATATTTTTTTCATCATTAATTTTCTTTTCATCAATATTTTTTTTTTAATCAATATGTTTTTTCATCAATATTTTTTTTTTCACAATTTTTTCAACAAATTTTTTCTTTTCTCAAAATTGATAAATTTTTTTATAAAATTTTTGTTTTTTTCACCAATTTTTTTTCACAATTTTTTTTTTTCACCAAAATTTTTTTTCATTAATTTTTTTTCACCAAAATTTTTTTTTCATCAATTTTTTTTATATCAAAAAAAAAAATTTTTCATCAACATTTTTTTTTTCATAAAAAATTCCACTTTTCTTCAATTAAAAAAAAAAATTGTTTTCGTCAAATTTTTTTTTTCATTAAACATTTTTTTCTTTATCAAAAACGAACTGTAATATTAATTTTTAAGCTGTATTTTTAATTTGTTTTTTTGTGTTAAATGTTTTTTGTTTTATGTAAAATGTATAAATTTAAAATTGAATGTGAAAATAAGTTGAAAATTTACAAAAACCCCTGAGGATGTCAAAAAATAATTGACGAAACCTTGGGAGAAATATGTAAAGAAAGTCTTTTTATTTACATCAACAAATAACCCCCCAATTAGCTGATTGAACAAACTTCAAACTTTTAATATCTATTGAAAATTGGCCAAACAAAACACTGATATAGATTAAAATCGGACAGTTTGCCGAAAACTTTTTATTCAACAAAATTTTTTTTCACCAAAGACTTTGTTTTCAACAATTTTTTTTTATTATAATTTTGTTTCTCGTAAAAAAATTATTTTTTTTTCAATTTGTTTTTACAAAGCTTTTTTTTTCATCAAGTCTAAACTTTTGACATAAAAATCTTCCATTTGTTTAACAAATGTACAAACAATAAGTGAGCGCGTTAAATTCTTCGGTGCCGAATCTTTTAAACTCTCCAAAATGTAAAAACACTTTGTTGCACTTATGTAATACACTCATTTACCAAATTTACAGCTCTTTTGGTTTGAACTGCATCTTGCTTTACACAGACAGATGGACGGATATATATAGAAAAAGTATCTTAGAAATGGATCAATAATATATTAACTTAATGAGGTTCTCGACCGATATTTAGTTTTGCGTGGAATGGCAAATAATTATAAAATTATTTTTTTATTTTAAAACTGCTTTTGCAAGTACACCCAAATCTTCTGCAAAAAACTATCGACTGTGTTCGGGTTCTATGTGCAATGGATACCAACCACTTGTCTAAAGGCTGTGCTGCAGAAACCAAAGGTTCTGGAATCGAATCCCCACATCCAAGTGCAAGTTAAAAAATAAAAAATAAAAAATAAAAAATATATAAACAATTAAAAGTACCTAATGAAAAAAATGTAATTTGTTGATGTTTCTGTTAGTACAGATCGAGCACATGCTCAAATTCTATTTGTTATAAGGGTTTGATTTGAAAAATGTAGAAGAAAAATTTAATTTCTAAAAGCTATAGACATTTCTGGCATTCCTATACCGGTTTCAGACAGCTGTCTCCAATGTAAATTAAATAAAACAAATGAAACTATTAAAATTTTTTTTTTTTTTTACATTTTGAACAATTTTAAACCTACCGGCATTATTATAATGTGAAAACATTACTGATTCTCGTCCCATGTCAAAATGCATGGTACCAAATAAGGTGTACGATGTCTTATTTATAAAATTTTGCTGGGTATCTCTAAATCGAGGGATGTGTGTTCTAAAAAGTCTTTTGTCAGTTAACATACACAAACAAAATAAAAAGCACATAGAAAACAAGTTTTAGGTCAAGCATATAAAAAAATATGTGTACTAACGCACAAACTTGTGGGTCCCGAATTCCTAAACTTTTTATAGCATCCAAACAAAGCGCTAATTTTGGCGAGATAGGATTCGAGGGGTTCTTTATTATAGAGCGTTTTAATAAAAAACCCGGGAACAAGAGCGCGTATAATCATTAGGGTGGAGCGAATTTTCCTTTCCGAATTATAAGGTTCAATATATGGTTGTGTTGACCTAAAAGACCCTAAAAGACAACGGTTGCAATCCCGGCGATACCGAAAATCAGATTTATTCGCTATTTTATAAATTTATTTAATTATTTTTTTTTTAAATGTGATCTTTACGGTTCGAAAAATCAAGCAGAGAAGTGAAATGGGTTAACTAAACATGAGGTTTCGTCTTCGTCACTTTTAAAATAAGACACTATCATAAAAATTTCAACATGTTAAAAACAAAATTTAAGGTAATTTTATATTTTTATGTTATTTCGGTTTTCTAAAAGATTAAGAAAAATTAAAAAAAAAAAAAAATAGAAACTTTTCCTAATAAAAAATATTTTTTTTAATGTGATTTCCTTTTAGCCGCGAAAAAACCAAGTCCTCATTAAAAAAAAATAATGGAGTATTTTAATATTTTTTCCTTGTTTTTGTTTAGTTGAATTTTTTAAAATATAATAAATATAATAAAAGAATGTAGGGATTTTTTTGAGGGATTTGATCATTTTGTCCTCGGGAAAAAATTTAAAAAATAGTTAATTTTAATTTTAAGATTAAGAAAATATAAGAAATAAATAGTTTTTTAGAAAAAAAAAAATCATTAAAAAATGTATGGTAAATCGTGAAACTCTTTTTAGCCCAGGAAAATAAGGGGTCATCTGCGGAAAATCGGATAGGTTCTCTGAAAATTTGCACAGATCTTAGTTTTGCCAATCTAAATATGGGAAAAAAAGTCCCAAGAAATCACCCATGTCCTTGCTGAGATATTGAGGTCAAAGGTCACAAAAACCGGGGTTTTTACAGTTTTTTTCTAATATCTCGCTCGATATGCGTCGTACGATTTAAGGGTCTATTACAAAACTTGTAGGATACAAAATTATCTACAATATGTTCCTTAATTTTTTTTCGTATCTCTCACTGTTTCTGAGATATTAAGGCCAAAATTCACAAAAACCAGATTTTGTACAGTTTTTTGCTAATATCTCGCTTGATATCTTTAAAAGTCTATTAAAGACCTTATAGAATATAAAATTGTGTACAAATTTCTTTTTATAATTTTTTTTTTTCGTATTCCTCACCGTTTTTGAGATATGGGCGAATTTATCTTTAATTTATGAATATAATGAAACACGAAATAATGACACCAAACATGAAAACCAAAAAGGGCATATCTTTAAAACGAAATCGTGTATTACTAAAAAATAAAAAGTGCTACGTAGATAATTAATCTAGCTTTTATTTAAGTCTGATCTAGAGCAGATTGTGTAATTTATGAATGCACTCAGGAAAAAAACTCTTGAAAAAAATCTAAACAAAAATCTAAAATCTAAACTTTAAGCTGATTTTTCTGCTGAAATGGATATTTTTACTAGAAAATAGCAGAAATCAGCAGATTATTTTTCTAATTTTACAGAAATATTTACCAACTATGTTTAAAAAAAAGTAGTAGTATTTTTTTCAACGAAATAATTAATTATCAGCGTAAATCAACTGAAATCAGCAGATTTGTCTGCTGTCTCGACAGATTTTCTCATTTAGCTCAAAATGGGCAGATTCTTCTGCAGCCTTGACATAGGTTTTATTTTAAGTGTATGCTACGAGAGTCGAGGTGGAAAATAAAATTATATAAAAAGATTTTTTGATAAAGGTTTCCCAATATGTTTCCCAAAAAAAAGCTCGATTTTTTTAAGTTCAAAATTTTGTATTTTAAGTAATAATCTTTTTGTTTATCTTCAGGTATCATACACAGAAAAAAATATGGAGGAAACAAATTTGAGTAATCACTTGTTTAATTTTTTAAAAAAAATTTGAGTAATTTTTTAATTGACGCAATTAAAAATTTACTCAAAAATTGAAAATAAAATTTGAGTAAATAATTTAATACAAATTTAATATTTTTTTTTTATTTATTTTTTTTTCTCTTGGTGTTTTGAATTCTCATTTAGTTTATTGTTTTTTGTATATGTATATGAAAGTTTTAAATCATCTTTATAAAATTTTACTTTGTCTTGAAGACATAAGTATATTTGGTAAAGTTTGTAAAAGCAATTTTTTTGGAAAAAAAAATTAGAAACTTTTAAAACTTTTTAAAAAAATAATTTGATACATTTTGAGTAAATTTTTACTTGACACAATTAAAAAGTTACTTAAAAATATTAAAAAAATTTAAGTAAAGATTTAATTGTGTGAATTAATAATGTACTCAAATTTTTTATTAAGCATTTAATAATTTTTTATTAAAAGTTTACTCAATACTATTAAATCGTTTACTGGTGGAAAATTGAGTAATTTTTTACTCAATAGTATTAAAAATTTACTCAAATTTTTTTTTATTTTTTTCTGTGTATAACTTGCCGATCAACAAAAAGTTTCAGACCAGGATGAAACTTGGCCACGTTTCTCAGGCCATTTAATTTATGACCTCCAACTTTTTTTTTAACACAGGAAATATTTTTTGTTGCTTTTTTTAAATTACTCTACACTAAGTTTTATCAAAAAGACACAATAAAATACTTCCTGTCTTAACAAATAAGTTAAAGGTAAAAAATGAAATGGTCTAAAAAAGGGGCTCTAACAACACAATCCTAATCTGTAACTTTTTTGTTGGTCGGTAAAAAAGTTATATGATATCGGAAGATGAACAAACGAATTATTACTAAAAACACTACCCTGTGAACTTGGAAAAAAAAATAGCTATACATACTGAGAGACCTGTATTTAAAAAATATTTTAAAATAACTTAATTTCACAATTCGACCTTCGTAGCATTTTCATTTATTACACAATCTGCCCTAGATTAGACTAAAATAAAAGCTAGATTAATTATCTACATAGCACTTTTTATTTTTTAGTAATCCACGATTTTGTTTTAAAGATATGCCCTTTTCAGTTTTCATGTTTGGTTTCATTATTTTGTGTCCCTATTATATTCATAAATTAAAGATAAATTCGCCCATATCTCAAAAACGGTGAGGAATACAAAAAAAAAATATAAAAAGAAATTTGTACACATATTTATAGTCTATAAGTTCTTCAATAGACTTTTAAAACTATCACTCATATCAAGCGAGATATTAGCAAAAAACTATGCTAAATCTGGTTTTTGTGAATTTTGGCCTTAATATCTCAGAAACAGTGAGAGATACGAAAAAAAATTAAGGAACATATTGTAGATAATTTTGTATCCTACAAGTTTTGTAAAGACCCTTAAAGCGTACGACGCATATCGAGCAAGATATTAGCAAAAAACTGTAAAAAACCCGGTTTTTGTGACCTTTGACCTCAATATCTCAGCAAGGACATGGGTGATTTCTTGGGACTTTTTTTACCTTATTTATATTGCCAAAACAAAGATCTGTGGAAATTTTCAGAGAACCTATCCGATTTTCCGCAGATTGCCCATTTTTCTCCTTATTTTCCTGGGCTATTAAATGCTTAAAACTCTTTAAGAGCTGTTTAGACAATACGTATTTTCGGTAAAATTTGTCTTTTCGGAGTATGTTTAATTTTGATCCGCTTGTCAAATCATTTTTTGAATAAATTCAAAAGATGAGGAGAACCATCCGTATGTCACATTATAAAAATTTGTTTATTTTGGCTGTGTTATAGCTGTCAAAACAAGTGTTTTGTGCAGACATTTGTGATAGGTCGTTTTACAAGACTGCTGGTCTAAACTACCCTTAATAAGGATAAAATTAAGAAAAAAATAAAATTAAAAGTCCGTGAAAAAGAAAAAAAAAAAAAAACAATCACATTTTTTACATTCATAACATTACAAGAGCAACCCGAAAATAAATTAACAAAACACCACACAAAAACTTTAAAGTTTGACATCCACAACAACGAGGCCGTTTTGATCTGTGGGAGATAACTCAAAGACATGCAAAAATATGCAGCTGATATTACAAATTTAAGAATCTTGAAATATTAACTAATAAACAAAATAAAATCCGATTGGAGATTTCAGGGGGAACACAACTTAAACTATATTTGAAATTTCAATATATTGACGAACAAACACCAACAATGACACAGGAGAGATAATAATTTTATAAAAACTCCAGAACACGCTAAACACATTGTAATTATTTTAAAATTTAGTTAATACCTTCTAATTCAATATTCATTTTGATTTTTTTCAACAAAAAATTTTTTATATGGTTTTAATTAATTGAAAGTTGAACCTAATTTTCCATAATTTCACACTGCAAAAACCAACTGTTAACTCGCCATCTCTTTTGAAGCTGTTCTTAAAGAGTACAGTTGGAATAAAACAGAAACAGCTCAAAATTTTAAAACCTTATTTTTATTAGAAATAGAGATGACACATTTGGCGACAAACTTTTGACTTTGATTTTTTTATTTTTGGCCAATGGGATCGACCAGTGTGCGTTGGAGCAGTAGAAATGATTATAAGTTTGGAAAATTACAATAAAATTATTTCAAAAAATTTTTAAAAATAGTAATATCCCACAATCCTCCTGGGCAAAAAATTTGTAGAATCGATAGAGGTTTTACACAAAAAAATTTCAAAAAAATCGAAGAGTTCACTCAAAATAATTCTGCAGTAAAAATATTAGTAAGTGATTTGGTACCAAAATCTACTAATAAGTTACTAATTACCAGTAGTACGGTAGTTTTTTAGTATCTTTAAAGTACTAAAATTAGTAATTTTTACTGGTTTTGAATAATATTAGTAAAAAATTTTAGTATTGATTACCAACGCCTGCACTAGATCATTTTGGACTAAAAAATTAGTTCATTAGTAAAATTTTTAGTATTGAATACCCACGTTTTTTTTTGGGTGTACAAACATTTTAAAAAATGAGGTTTAAATTTTAAAACTTAAAAATCGCATACTAGAGCGCTTTTAAGAATTTTTTGGGATTTTTTTTTAAAGTACGTAAAAAAACAAAAATTTAAAAAAAAAAATTAAATTTGGACCATTATTGAAGAAGTAATGTATTGTATGAGTAAAAGAGGTTTTTAGTAAAGGAACAAAGTACCAGTTTTTAAAAATTCGGGTCATCAAAAAAATCTGAAAATTTACCACGAAGGAGTTTTCGAAGGGTACTAAAAACGGTAAACAAATTGGGAAAATCTAAAAAAAAAAATTTCAAAGTGTCCGATTTGACATGGAATGCCCCATATATATAATAATTTTGATCCTATGATCAAGTATTTTATTTAATTTTTTATATTTTAATAACAATACATTTTTAATAACTTCAACCTAAACGAGAACTTGTAACAATGACCCTTCGTCTCGTTGTAGCGAAAAAAACCAAGGGGTTCTGGTGGGAATCGAACCCACGACCCCCAGTTTCAAAGGCTAGCATGCTACCAACTAGCCTACCGGGGATATTTTTACTAGTTTTTCTTTAATTTGATTTTTAAATCAATAATAAAAAATTTTAAGGATTTT
Source organism: Pegoplata infirma (assembly GCA_963921195.1). Lineage (NCBI taxonomy): Eukaryota > Metazoa > Arthropoda > Insecta > Diptera > Anthomyiidae > Pegoplata > Pegoplata infirma. The sequence continues at coordinate 53,675,173 of OY992536.1, read as the reverse complement.
TTTTGAGGGATTTGATCATTTTGGCCACGGAAAAAAATCTCATTTTTGTTTGTTTTAAGAATTATAAAATAGAAATAAATAAAAAAAATCATTGAAAAAAAAAATATGTTTAAAAAAATTTAAAATTTAAAAAAAGATTATTAGTATTACCAAAATATTAATCTTTTATTGTTAAATTTTTTTAATATTTTTATTCCTCCTCTAAAAAATATATAAACGGCATAAGTTAAATCCAATATGTTGCACATATGGTTTCAAAACTTAAATAGCAGCATTAATTTTCATTTTCATTTTGCAACTTTTATGCAAAATAGTTTTAGTTTTGTTCATTTAATTTTTATTTTTTTTTTTAAGCAAATGTTTCTGCCTTCTTTTTCTAATATTTGTGGTTTTTCAATTGTACTCGGCCACACAACCACTAATTTATCTGTGTAGCATTGTCAGCTGTTTCAAACTTTAACAAATGGCTGCAAAATAGAAAATTACTTTGCTAAATGACTTATGATAGTGTTTTAGCACGAACACACACAAGCCAATGAATGAAAATGCAACAGAAGAAAAAATTTATGTATTTAATGAATGTATTTCGATATAACAAATGTTTTAACATAAATAACTTACTTGTTAACGAGATAATAAGTTTTTAAGTATTAATAAGATTTCTAGTAGAAGAGAATTAACAAATATTTTTAGTAGTCAGGTTCTTAATAATTTTTTCTTATAGCAAATTCTCTGTTTCTGAGACACTTTTCCTATAGAAAAAATCTCAGATTCTGAGACATTTTTCCAATAGAAAACGTCTCAGATTCAGAGACATTTTTCTTATAGAAAAAGTCTCAGATTCTGAGATATTTTTCCTATAGAGAAAGTATCATATTCTGGGACATTTTTCCTGAGACATTTTTTTATAGAAAAAGACTCATATTCTTAACCATTTTTCCAACAGAAATAGTAGCAGATTCTGAAAAATTTTTAATATAGAAAAAGTCAAAGACTCTGAGAAATTTTTTCTACAGAAAAAGTCACAAAATTCTCAGATACTGAAACATTTTTCTTATAGAAAAAGTCTCAGATTCTGAGACATTTTTCTTATAGAAAAAGTCTCAGATTCTGAGACATTTTTCTTATAGAATAAGTCTCAGATTCTGAGACATTTTTCTTATAGAAAAAGTCTCAGATTCTGAGACATTTTTCTTATAGAAAAAGTCTCAGATTCTGAGACATTTTTCTTATAGAAAAAGTCTCAGATTCTGAGACATTTTTCTTATAGAAAAAGTCTCAGATTCTGAGACATTTTTCTTATAGAAAAAGTCTCAGATTCTGAGACATTTTTCTTATAGAAAAAGTCTCAGATTCTGAGACATTTTTCTTATAGAAAAAGTCTCAGATTCTGAGACATTTTTCTTATAGAAAAAGTCTCAGATTCTGAGACATTTTTCTTATAGAAAAAGTCTCAGATTCTGAGACATTTTTCTTATAGAAAAAGTCTCAGATTCTGAGACATTTTTCTTATAGAAAAAGTCTCAGATTCTGAGACATTTTTCTTATAGAAAAAGTCTCAGATTCTGAGACATTTTTCTTATAGAAAAAGTCTCAGATTCTGAGACATTTTTCTTATAGAAAAAGTCTCAGATTCTGAGACATTTTTCTTATAGAAAAAGTCTCAGATTCTGAGACATTTTTCTTATAGAAAAAGTCTCAGATTCTGAGACATTTTTCTTATAGAAAAAGTCTCAGATTCTGAGACATTTTTCTTATAGAAAAAGTCTTTCTGAGACATTTTTCTTATAGAAAAATTCTCAGATTCTGAGACATTTTTCTTTTAGAAAAAGTCTCAGATTCTGAGACATTTTTCTTATAGAAAAAGTCTCAGATTCTGAGACATTTTTCTTATAGAAAAAGTCTCAGATTCTGAGACATTTTTCTTATAGAAAAAGTCTCAGAATCTGAGACATTTTTCTTATAGAAAAAGTCTCAGATCTGAGACATTTTTCTTATAGAAAAAGTCTCAGAATCTGAGACATTTTTCTTATAGAAAAAGTCTCAGAATCTGAGACATTTTTCTTATAGAAAAAGTCTCAGAATCTGAGACATTTTTCTTATAGAAAAAGTCTCAGAATCTGAGACATTTTTCTTATAGAAAAAGTCTCAGAATCTGAGACATTTTTCTTATAGAAAAAGTCTCAGAATCTGAGACATTTTTCTTATAGAAGAAGTCTCAGATTCAGAGACATTTTTCTTATAGAAAAAGTCTCAGATTCTGAGACATTTTTCTTATAGAAAAAGTCTCAGATTCTGAGACATTTTTCTTATAGAAAAAGTCTCAGATTCTGAGACATTTTTCTTATAGAATAAGTCTCAGATTCTGAGACATTTTTCTTATAGAAAAAGTCTCAGATTCTGAGACATTTTTCTTATAGAAAAAGTCTCAGATTCTGAGACATTTTTCTTATAGAAAAAGTCTCAGATTCTAAGACATTTTTCCTGTAGAAAAATTCTCAGATTCTGAGACATTTTTTATAGAAAAAGTCTCACAATCAGACACTGAAACATTTTTTCGATGAAGGTTATAAAAACAACAGTCGAGGATTAAGTGCATTAAAAATGTTATTTTATTGATGTTTTATTTAAATTTTCAAAAAAAAAAAAACGAAATAATAACAAATTAGATATTTTGATTATTTTGTTGCCAGAGGGTGTGTCATTTTAGTGCAAAAACATTGAAATATTTTAAAGTTCTATGGTCGGATGAGAGAGCCAGGCAAATAAATATATATTTATATTTATTGAAATTTATATGAAACACACATTAACATGCATACATATCTGTAAGTACTTATTTATTAGCCTTAGGTAAATGTAAATAAAATATTCCCTTGTTATTGTTAATCAAATTAAAATATTTACAATACTAACTACATTTAATAATGAGTTTCTCAAACTGTAAAAGGGATGGGTTTGCGCAGATCTTTATTTTTTTAATCATAGTACTTTTCCAATTATGCCTAATACTTATATAGCACAAATTTGAGACCAATCGGATTAAACTAAACCATGGTGGTCAAAGTTTTGAATTTTTAAAAATTAAAAAAAAAATATTTCGTGTGACACACCATTCTAATTTACTTTGATGTGCTGAAGACAAATGCCAAAAAAATAAAATAAAATCGGTTGAAAGGTTTTACAGTTATCGCTATTTAAAATTGTCCAAAATTGGCGGTTTTTCCTACGTTCAAGAAATTTAAGCTAAATTCTATCATTCTAACCCGTGACGCCCTTTGATCAAAGCTTTAGATTTTTACGATACATAACATTTATTAATTTTGTCATGCTAAATACATTGCATGCCAAGATATCGCCATTTGAAATTGCTTAAAAAAATTTAAAATTAACTGTTTTTTCCTGCGTTCAAGCAACTTAAAAATAAAATCTCAATATTTCTTAACTTTATTTATTTCATAGAGCTTGAGTCAAATTTTATTTAAACTTTATTAGTGCCGATTCAGATAATTTTAACCCATGACGCCTTTCGATCAAAGTTTATAGTTTTTGGTGAAATATTTTTTACAAAACTAAAACGTTGGTCGTAGGGCGCCGCGAGTTAAAATTTTCGGATTTGACTTAAATTTATTTCAAATTAAAGTTTCTTCCAAACTTTATGAAATAGTTAGTGGAAAAAAATTTGAGTAAGAAGAAACCACCATTTTTAAAAAATTTTTGAACAATTTCAAATGGCGATATCTTGAAAATCGTTCAACCGATTTCAGAAATTTTTAAGGGAAGAGGATTTGTTGGAGTTTAAGTGGAATATCGATAACGTTTCTTTGGTATAGAGTGTCCAAAAATGCTCTCAATTCATTTGTAATATAAAAAGTTAAGTTGTATGATCCTATCGGACAAATTAAAAAAAATATATATATAAAATACTATTTGGGAACCTCTTTCTAATGTTGATTGAATTTAAATTTTATTATGAGTAAATAATCTTTAATATACATAATCACGGATGTTACAAAGAAAGGATATATAGAAACGACAGAAATCTTTTTGTAATATAAAACACAGCAAACATAATAAGTAAAAAAATATTTTTGAGGGTTTTTGTAACTTAAAAAAAATTGCTATTATTAAAAAAAATCAGAGACTTTTCCTAAAAGAAAAATATCTCAAAATCGGAGACTTTTTCTATAGAAAAAATTACAAAATCCGAGATTTTTTCTATAGAAAAAATGTCTCGGAATCTAAGACTTTTTCTATAGAAAAAATGTCTCAGAATCAGAGACTTTTTTTATAGGAAAAATGTCTCAGAATCTAAGATTTTTTCTATAGGAAAAACGTCTTCGAATCTCAGACTTTTTCTATCGGAAAAATGTCTCAGAATCAAAGACTTTTTCTTCAGGAAAAATGTCTCAGAATCAAAAACTTTTTCTTCCGAGAAAATTTCTTACAATCTGCGACTTTTTCTATAGGAAAAATATCATAGAATCTGAGACTTTTTCTATAGAAAAAATTTCTTGGAAACTCAGACTTTTTCTATAGGAAAAATATCTGAGAATCTGAGACTTTTTATAGAAAAACTGGTCCAGAATCTGAGACTTTTTCTATAGGAAAAATGTCTCAGATTCTGAAACTTTTTCTATTAGAAAAATTTCTCAGAATCTGAGACTTTTTCTATAGGAAAAATGTCTCAGATTCTGAAACTTTTTCTATAAGAAAAATTTCACAGAATCTGAGACATATGAGAATTTTTCTATAGGAAAAATGTCTCAGAATATGAGACTTTTTCTATAGAAAAAAATGCCTGCGAATTTTGTACTCTTGCCCAAAACATTAAATCATGATAATGTTTTGCGGAAAATTTGGGTGTACTTGCCAAAGCAAAGTTTTTTTTAGAAAAAAAATTGTTATATTACTTTGCTATTCCATGCAAAACGAATTGAAATATCAGTCGAGGACCACATTAAAAACCAAAAGAGCTGTACATTTCGTAAGTGAGTGCAAAAATAAGTGCAAAAAAGTGTTTTTTACATTTTGGAGAGTATAAAAGATTCGGCACCAAAGAATATACCACTCTCACTTGTTTTATGTACATTAGAGTGACTCAAAAAAAAAAGTTCATGATGTACCCCCCTCAAAACTAACTTTGACATGTTTTATGAAGATTCCCAAAATATTTGGGCTCTAGCGATAATCTCCCGTGAGCTAAACCGCGTCAAAAAATGGTCAAAAAAAGGGGTTTTTCATGAATAAAAAATTTAGTAAATTTTTTTTTTGTCCAATGAATGACCAAATATAATAGATATTTTGGAATTCTTTGATTCTGCATTAAAACTTTTTAAAAATCTAGACTTGAGATAACGAGATGTTTATGTCAGTTTTTTGATGCTTTTCAATTCGATTTTATTGAAAACTTAAATAACTTTGGTATTTTTTGTCCGATTTTCACTTCTAATACATCGTTGGAATGGTGTTGACCACCGCTTGGGATTTTAGTCAAAAATTAACCCTTAACTGCACTGTCTTACTTTTTTATAAAATTTATTTCAACATCATTAAAAAAACATTTTATAACCACAAAAAGCATATCTTTGTGCAGGAAACACGTTTAATTAATATATTTGGCCACAATTAATTTAACCCATGCATGATCAAAATATTTTAGCAAACATTTTTGAAAAAGTTTTTGCGGAAATTATTTAAAGCTAGTTGGAATACTTTAAAAATTAAAATAAATAAGGTTTTTGTTCATCTAGACTTGCTTATTAATATCAAATAATTATTACGTGTCACACTTTCCCGGTCAATTTTTTTTTTTTCGGAATTTGTATGTGCAAATTAATTTTTAAAAAAAAAAATAAACAAATTTTGTCTTGATCGAATATATTCGTGCAAAAAAACGCATCTAATATTTTAAATGAGCAAATGTGTCAAAAAAATATCAATTATATTATTTTTTTAATTATTACAACTGGACTAAAATTTTTTCCATATTTTTTTTTAAATTGGTCATGAATGGGTTAAATAAAAAATATTAAGATCTTTTTATTAGAGACGTTTTTTGCACGAATATATGCAATTATGAGAAAATTGGTTTATATTTTATTTCTAAAATTTATTTGCACATACAAATTTCGAAAAAAAATTTGATCGGGAAAGTGTTACACGTAATAATTATTTGATATTAATAAGCACGTCTAGATAAACAAAAACCTTATTTATTGTATTTTTTTAAAGTTTTACAATTAGCTTTCAATAATTTCCGCAAAAACTTTTTTAAAAATGTTTGCCAAAATATTTTGATCATGCATGGGTTAAATTAATTGTGGCCAAATATATTAATTAAACGTGTTTCCTGCACAAAGATATGCTTTTTGTGGATATATAATGGTTTTTAATGATGTCGAAGTAAATTTTATAAAAAAAGTAAGACAGTGCAGTTAAGGGTTATTTTTTGACTAAAATCCCAAGCGGTGGTCAACACCATTCCAACGATGTATTAGAAGTGAAAATCGGACAAAAAATACCAAAGTTATTTAAGTTTTCAATAAAATCGAATTGAAAAGCATCAAAAAACTGACATAAACACCTCGTTATCTCGAGGCTGTGGTTAGATTTTTAAAATGTTTTAATGCAGAATAAAAGAATTCCTAAATATCTATTATATTTGGTCATTCATTGGACAAAAAAAAATTTTCTGAATTTTTTATTCATGAAAAAGAACATTTTTGGACCCTTTTTTGACGCGGTTTAGCTCACGGGAGATTATCGCTAGAGCCCAAATATTTTGGGAATCTTCATAAAACATGTCAAAGTTAATTTTGATGGGGGTACAACTTTAACTTTTTTTTTGCCCATATAAGGTGAGTCGGTCTAATGTACATTTGATAACACAGTGCAGCAGCACATTTAGGGCTTCAACCAAACCAAGACAGTTTGAAAATACTTATGTGTATTAGTAAAAACCCCAAAGGGTTTAGCTCTGTAACGTCTCACATTTTTTGTACAGCCCACTGAATTTTTCAGTTTTTTTTCAAAGGCGTTGGAAAAAAATCGAAAAAAACTAATGTTAATGTTTTTTTTAACTTAAAATAGTGTTTGGATGTCTTCAATAGAATTTTATGGGGAACATTTTTCTAGAGTACGCTAAACCTCTATCTCCCGTTTTAATGGGTCATTTACGTCATTTATTTACGAAATGGCTCAGCAACCTACTAAGACGTGCGTTTAAAGGGTTAAAATGTTCTACGATTATTTTCAGCATCAAATTTCTCTAGCGGTTACTGAAGGCAGAAAGTTCGACCGGTATACGAAAAATGCATAAAAAAAGGTTAATTGTAAATTACCTACTATATTTGTTAGTTGCAATTGTATACAATTTCTGGCAATAATATAAAAAAATTAATGACACTTAACAATTTATCTTTTTTCTGCATTTGCCTTATATCAGTCGAACTTTCTGCCTTCAGTAACCCCTAGTGAAATTTGATGCAGAGTATATTCGTAGAACATTTTAACCCTTTAAACGCAAGACTTTTGAGCCATTTCTTAAGAAAACTACTTAAATGACCAATAAATACGGCAGATAAAAGGTTAATATATTCTAGAAAAAAATTCCCCATCAAATTCTATTGAAGACATCCAAACACTATTTAAAGCTCAAAAGAACAGTTACATTATTTTTTTCGACTTTTTTCAAACGCCTTTAAAAAAAAATGAAAAATTTAGTGGGCTATAAAAAAATTTTGAGACGTTACAGAGCAAAACCCATTGGGGGTTTAACTACTACACACAAGTACTTTCAAACTGTCATGGTTTGGTTGAGGCCCTAAGAAATGACCCTTCAATTGTGTCACAGTGTAATCAAATGGAAAATTTTTATGCGAAAAGCTTAGACTTGGTGAAAAAGTAGATTTGGTAAAAAAAATGATTTCTTTTCACGAAAAACAAAATTATGTTAAAAAAATTTAATGAACCCAAAATTTTAAGTGAAAAAAAAATTTTATGAAAAAAAGTTTTTGATTAATTTTTTTGATGAAAAGAAAATTTTTTTGATGTAAAAGAAAATTGATGAAAAAAAAAATTTTGGTGAGAAAAAAATTTATAAAAAAAAAGTTTGAAGAAAAAACAAAAAAAAAATTATGAAAATAAAAATTTTTGATGAAAAAGAAAATTTTTGATGAAAAAAAATTTGATGAAAAAAAAAATTAATAAAAAAAATTTGATGAAAAACAAAAAATTATGAAAAAAAAATTTATGAAAAAAAAATTTATGAAAAAAAATTGATGAAAAAAAAATTTATGAAAAAAAATTGATGAAAAAAAAAAAAAAATTATGAAAAAAAGTTTGATAAAAAAAAATTGATGAAAAAAAATTTGTTGAAAAAAAAAATTTTTTTTTGTTGAAAAATAATTATTTTACTTTTTATTCACCAGCTGGTGAAAAACGGTTTTATTCACCACGAGGTGAATTATAATCCAAGTTACAAACCCAAGTTATTAAAATTTTTGGTTTTAAGAAAATGAAAATAGTAATTCTTGTTTTCTTTTTCGTTAATTGTTAGCTTATATAGTCAAACTGAGGTGGCGTACTGCAACTTTTTTAAAATTACACACCAGCCTTAAAACATATGTTAAAAAGTAATAGTCAAATATCTAATATTTCAAAAAATTTGTTAGGGCTTGTCTGTTTACCTATCACATAAAACCTTATTTATATCAACCGTGTATATAATATTATTTGTATCATTTGATATTTATTTAATAATCTTAATTTTATTTATTAATCATAATTATAATATTGCAAATATTATATATTATTTTGTTTCATTAATTTTCTATTCTATAATAACAATTACAATAAAATATTTTATTTTTATGTATTTAGTTAGATGCAGTTTATTTGTTTTTGATTGTTTATTTTATGTGGCATTGTTTTGTAAATCTCCTTATCTGGGGGCTTATTGTAGGAGGATTTTATTTCAATTGTTTGTTTAGTTATCCTTACAATAATATATTTATACGCTTAAAGACAATAATAAAATCTAACGATTAAAGTTCAAAATAAAAATAAAATATTTTCTTGTACACAAAACTTACATGTTGGTTTTCCAGACAAAGCCAAAACAAAGAATCCAAGGCACAACAAAAATACAAGAATTGCATTTAAAAGTTTTCTCATTACAAGATTGTTAAAAAGTTTTTGGACATAAAAATACCCAGGCAGAAATTACGACTTTTTTAAACATACAATACCACGCTTACTTTAGAAATACGAAAATAGGATTTTTACAAATTCAATACATTGAAAAACAAAACAAATTTTAATGACGATGAAAAGTAAAGAATTAGGGTCTTTTTCATAGAAAACAGTCATAACTCAATCGTAAGCAATTTTCTGAATGTGGATTTTGAAGAACAATCATAAAAATAGAACTATCATTTAATTTAAGAACCGTCTGATACACAGGCGGTTCTTAAGTTAAAAATAATTTTGAGTTTAAAAATAATTAAATTGATTTATGACAGTCATAACTGTGAACAGGCCTGCAATCAAGAAAAAAAAACTCGACCTTGCCAATTATATTAATAGCATCTACTGATTTAGCCAAATAATGGATGAAGTGTAATCATTTGTCCTTTCAGCGCGGAATAAAGAACTTTTTGTTGCGTTATTTAAAGCACAATAAAGATGCAGTAAAATCTTGTATTTTTTCTTCAAAAAATCATTCCTTATCTTTCAAAAATTTTTAAATTTTTGCCGCAGGCGAAAAATTTTTACAAGATATTTTAATTTTTCGCCTGCGGCGCTTTCTTCATCACCACATGCATTTAAATATTTTTAAAACATCATCACATTATTTCATTTGTAGATAAATATAATCCTAGAAATGTCCTAGAATAGAACCAATTTCAATTCCTTTTCGAGGTTTGTAAATATATTAATGACAAAATTTATTATTTATTAAATTCAGTAGTTCTGAGAGAAAAATTTTAAATTAATATAGAGAATTAAATTTATATTAATATGCTGATTCTCTTCCGATCTTGCTGCAAAATTTATGAAATACTTATCTTTTTAGGTTAATTTTTTTAGCTTCTATAGTTATTTTATTTTAATTTGGACTTATTTCTGTGAAAATTATTTCATTAGAATTTTTTACATTGCACAGAAAATAATATCGTATATTATATTTTAATTAAAATTTTAATAGTTTTTTAATTTAATATTAATTAAACTTTTAATTAATATAATTAATTGTTTAATTAAATTTTTAACTTTATTTTAATTAATATTTTAATTGTTTTCAAATTTAATATTAATTAAGTATTTAATTTATATAATTAAATGTTTAATTAAATTTCTAGCTTTACTTATTTTTTTGTTTTGTTTTCCGTGTGTGTGCGAGTGTGTGCTTTTCTCTTGCATTGTATTACTTACCAAAAAAATACATAAGTATAAAAAGTTTGTTGAAAGTTTTTTTATTTTTCACATAGGTTTTTGAATTCTCATTTTGTTTATAGTTTTATGTGTATGTAAATGAAAGGTTTATAATCAACTTTATAAAATCATCTCACTGACTATATCTTTACGGCATAAATAAATTTGGTAAAGAAATATTTTTTTTTAAACTATTTTATTCAAAAAGAATGTGTTTTCAAATTATTTTTTTTTTAATATAATATTTTTAATTAATTTTTTTAATTTATACAATTAAAATTTTAATTATTTTTTTTTTTAAATTTTAATTAAATTTTTTAATTTATAGTATTAAGTTTTTAATTAAATAAATATTCATTTATTTTTAATTAACGACATACAAATATTTTTAATTTATTTGCGCATTTTAGTGATTGGTCCGGATTTAATTAATTTTTTAATTAAATCCACGAATTTTTTAATTAAATATTTTTTTTATTTTTTTCTGTGTGCCTCGTTGGCTTCCGCAGATTTCAGAGAAATGAAATAACACCCCAAAAATATTATTTGGGGCCTTATTTCATTCCTTAAATTTGGGGACTTATTTCATAATGAAATAAATCACCAAAACAAAAAATGAAATAAAGCCCCAAATAATGAAATAACACCCCAATTTTTTTTAGTAAAAATTTGTGGGGCTTTTTTTCATTTTTGATTTGGGGCCTTATTTCATTGGGGCCTTATTTCATAGATCCATATCAAACATATCAAATATTTATAAGGGTGGTTATTTTTTTTTTTGTTTTTAAGTTATTAGATTTTTGAATCTTTGCCTGATTTTTTCAGATATTTAAAAAAAAAAAAATCAGAGGTGTTTCAAGCAACATTTTGAATCCGTAGTACATTTGGGGGATGCTTAAAACACCTCTCAAGGTGTGGTGGAAAAGATTTAAATTAAGTTTTAGTGGTACTTAAATTTTTAAGCGTTTTATATTTTTAGACGATAAAAGGAAAAGAATTAGCCAAAAAAGAAAAAAGGACTAGGCGCTTTTTTTGGTTCAAAAAAAAAAAAAGAAATACGAAAAAAATAAAAGAAGTTATTCCTTCAAATGCATTAAGATTTCTTTATACAGATGTAAATTCAACACATATTCACTTATCAGTGAGATTTAAAGATATGTTACCCATTTTTCCAGATATTTATAACCTACACCACTCTGTGGTACAGGGTATAATGAGTTTGTGCTGATGTTTGTAACTACCTGAAATATTGGTCCTAGACCTACCTTCAAGTATACCGATCTACTCAGAATTACTTTTTGAGTCGATTTAGCTATGTCCGTCCGTCCGTCTGTCCGTCCGTCTGTCCATCTATCGGTTTAAGCACGATACAGGTCGCAATTTTCAATCAATTGACTTGAAATTTGAAACTTAAGCATCTTTTGGCCCCAGGACGAAGCCTATTGAAATTGGAGAAAATCGGTCCATGTTAAGACCTAGCCCGGATACATACGCCCCCTTTGGATGCGGCTTAAATGACTCTAATAACCGTATTATAATAGCTGTCGCTTTGAGATTCAGCAGGTGATCAAATTTTGTATGCACAAATCACCATTCCAAATTTCAATGGAATCGGTTCAGTCCTTCTGGTAGTCCCCATACAAACCACATTCCCGATATTCACATAATTCCCTCAAAATTCATAAATATGGAAATATTTTATACAAATTTTATTTTTAGGTGTTAAACGTGTACTTTAGTAACCTAATCAAATCGGAATATAATTGGACCACTTTTGGACTTAGTCCCCCATATTTTTATATTTCGACCGATATTCAGATAAAGTGGTCTATTGACAAAAAAATAGGCGACACGAAATAACTCCCACATGAAATAACTCCTACGAAATAACTCCCATTGAAAAAAATCCCACCAAAAATGAAATATGTCCCAATGGAGAAAAAAATGAAATAAGTCCCAACCACAATGAAATAACTTCCACCTACAAAATGAAATAAGTGCCAATGAAATAACTCCCATTAATAATGAAAGAAGTCCCAATAAAAAAATTTAGAAATCTCAACAAAAATTAAACAAACAATAAGGAAAAGTATATCAGTTAAGTCGAGAACGAGGGTCCTGATGTTACTTTCGGTGCAATACAAATAAGTTATAATAACTGCCAAATGCGAAACTTGACGGCTGATTTGTTTTTTTTCAGAGTTTCTCAAAAACATGCAAAAATACATTGAGTGTTCTATTTGACTTGCTTCGGTTACATTCAAACATCGCGGCGATGTTTTGCAACAATTTTTGGTACCAATTTTTCGCGTGCGGTCCTTTTTGCCACAAATTTGTATGTTACCGATAATTTAAAAGATTTAATTACAACCTGTTGTATGTTACCAAAAGTTTAAAAGATTTAATCAGAACTTGTTGTAAAAAGCGCCGCAGGCGAAAATTTGGTACCTAAAATCGCCGCGGTTTTTGGTGCCAGATTTTCGCATGCGGCGCTTATTGCAAAAAATTTGTATGTTACAGAAAATTTAAAAGATTTAATCAGAAGTGTTGTAAAAAGCGCCGCAGGCGAAAATTTGGTACCAAAAATTGCCGCGATTTTTGGTACCAAATTTTCGCCTGCGGCGCTTTTTACAACAGGTTGTAATTAAATCTTTTAAATTATTGGTAACCGAAAAAATTATGAAATAACTCCCAACAAAAATGATAAAAGTCCCACTAAATTGGTAGTTATTTCATATGAAATAACTCCCAACTTTGTATGGAGTTTTTTTGGGACTTATTTCATTTTTTAGGTGGGAGTTATTTCATGTGGGAGTTATTTCGTGTCGCCAAAAAATAAACCAATTCCACTAAAATTTGATATGTGTGTGTTTTCTACACTAAATAAAGATCTAACATGGGGCTCATTTTCCGGAAAACACTAGTGTAAGGTATCATATGGTCGGTCTTGACCGACTATAACTTTCTTACTTGTTTTAACATGAGAATGTTTATAGGCTGGCGTCTAATTTTAAAAAAGTTGCAGGACGCCACCTCAGTTTGACTATATAAGCTAACGATTGACAAAAAAGAAAATAAGAATTACTGTTTCCATTTTTTTAACATGGGTTTGTAACTTGAATAATAATTCACCTCGTGTTAAATAAAAAAAAATTCACCAGCTGGTAAATAAAACGTAACATAATTATTTTTCATCAATATTTTTTTTCATAAACATTTTTCATCTATATTTTTCAAAAATATTTTTTTTTTTCAATATTTTATTTCCATTAATATTTTTTTCCATCAATATTTTTTTTTTGTTAATATTAATAATATTAAAATAGCGTTATTTCTTTTAGAAAAATTTTGCTTTGGAAAGAACACCTATTTATACAGCAAAACATTATCATGATTCAATGGTTTGGGCAAGAGTACAAACTTCGCAGTCTTTTTTATGCTCTGAACTGTGAGTTTTATTGACATTCGTGTTGTGTACATGCCGACAACTGGTTTAAAAATATGATTTTAATCTGACACACTTACAGTGACAATTTAAGAGTGGTGACGAAGAAAGTGTGGCTTCTTCCGAAAGCTGTCGACATCTCCACTTAGCCTGTGTTGTCAATTAATTTTTACAGATTTTCTTAATGTAACACAAAAATTATTATTTGTTAGAAATAATTAATATGGACTCAAAACCGAAATAATTAAAACTTCAGTTATGAAATATAAAGTCCGACAACATATAAAACAGAATTATTTTTTTTTTTTTCATAAAATTTTTTGTTTCTTCAAAATTATTTTATTTTCATCAAAATTTTTTTTCTCCAACACTCATAACAAATACTGTTGCCACAACCGTAAATATTTCAAATTAATTTTTGAGGTTGTACCAACCGGGAATTCGGTTCTTACAACCGTATTGCGGTTGCCATAACCGTATTGAGATTGTGACAACCGCATGTCCGGTGACGATCACCTCAAACTTGAGGTTAAAATACTAACGGTTGTGGCAAACGTATTTTTTGCGTGAGTAAACTCTAAAATTCTTTTGAAATGAATATGATTTATTTGTTAAAAAAAGTAGAAAAACTACCTGAGACTGTTAAACGCTTCTGTGCCGACTCCTTCTTAATCCCTCTTAAATGTAGAAATGTGTGCGAAGTTTGTACTCTTGCCCAAACCATTGAATCATGATAATGTTTTGCTGTATACATTGGTTCTTTCCAAAGAAAATTTTTTCTTGAAAAAATAACGTTATATTAATTTGTCATTCCATGCAAAAAGCATTGAAATATCGGTCGAAGACCCCATTATGTTTATATATTATTGATCTTTAAAGGTTTCTAGGATATTCCAGTGATATCCATTTTTCTGTTTCGCTGTGTTTGTCGATACAAAGAGTTTTGATGAAAAAAGTTTTTAACGAAAAAACATCATTGATAAAAAAATGTTTAATGAAAAAAAAATATTGACAGGAAAATTTTTGTTGAAAACAAAAAAAAAAATGTTTGAACAAGATATGTATGAAAAAAATTTATAAAAAAAAATTTTGATGAAAAAAAATATTGATAAAAAAATATTGATGAAAAAATATTGATGAAAAAAATATAGATGAAAAAAATATTGATGAAAAAAAATATTGATAAAAAATAATATTGATGAAAAAAAAGACTTGATGAAAACTAAATATTGATAAAAAAAGTATTGATGAAAAAAAATATTGATGAAAAAAAATATTGATGAAAAAAGAAATATTTATGACAAAAAAATATTGATTATAAAACAAAATTTTTGATGAACACAAAAAAATATTTATGAAATAAAAATTTTTTGATGAAAAAAAAAAAAAAAGAAAAAAAAATATTGATGAAAAAAAATATTGATGAAAAAAAAATATTCATAGACAAAAAATATTGATGAAAAAAAAAAAAATTATGAAAAAAACATAATAAAAAAAAAAACATTGATGATAATAAATATTGATGAAATAAAATGTTGATGAAAAAATATTGATATAAAAATAAAATGAAGAAAAATAATTATGTTACGTTTTATTCACCAGCTGGTGAGTATTTTTTTTATTCACCACTAGGTGAATTATGATCCAAGTTACAAACCCAAGTTACTAAAATTTTTGGTTTTAAGAAAATGAAAACAATGGCCCTTACCACAAGAAAACAAAAAGTCTATTTTAACAAAAGTTTTATTTTAAATTTCAAATTTTCAATACATTTTTTGAAAGTCGATTTTAAAAACAAAAACAATTTGTATGGAAATAAAATTAAAAGCTGGTTTTCAATATATTTTATTTTTCTATAGTAAGGCTGAATAATTCTTATTTTATTTTTTGTTAATCGTTAGCTTATATAGTCAAACGGAGGTGGCGTCCTGCTACTTTTTTTAAAATTAGACACCAGCCTAAAAAATTTATCATATTGAAACAACTGTTTTGCAATGAAGTAAAACATTTTTATAATTTTATAATTAACGACCTCAAAGGGGCGGAATAAAAAAAATAAATTTTTAATATATCTTGTAGGACTTTTTCAGAGTTTGGTTTAATTCTTTAAGGTGAAGCTTTTTTGCCCTGGTCCGATTTCAGCCATATATGAACATTACCAGCCTAGGAACACACGACGTACCAAATTTCGATTATATCTTCTTAAAAACATTGTCAATGTTTTGGACAAGAGTACAAAATTTGCAGGCATTTTTAAATCTATCCACTGCAATCTTGCAACAAGTATAGTAAAATATAAAAAATTTTATATGAAAACCGATAAATGCAATTAGCTTTTTCAACAGCCAACATGTTTTCAATAGAAACAAGTACACAGGAGCTTAGCGTTATAAGAAATACTAGCTTACCATCCCGGTACTTCGTTACCGGTTGCATTGAATACCGGATAATAGAAGAATCAGAATTGCTCTACCGATTTCAAGAAAATTCCCCTACGTAGTCTTCGTTTTATTTTCTTGTGCACGTTTAAGTCTTTCATAAAATAATATTTCAATCAAAAATTTAAACAATAAAATTTTAATAATTTTCGAGCCCTAATATCAGGATTTTGGATTTGGAGTGAATAAATATTTCAGTGAATAAAGAAATTGTAATAAAAATGAGTTTGAGTGAAAAAACATATAGAGAGAAAAAAATGGAGTAAAAAATGTAAAATACGAAAAATTTGAGTAAAAAGTATCATTCCATATTATTCCTTGCTCTATTCCATTTCGTTCCCCGTTCTAAAAGTTTAAATTTTAAAATATGTCCTTCTCTTGGGTGTTATTTCTGGGGCTTTGAGTTTAATAGTTAGATAGGTAACAATAACCATTTGCCCCCTTTTCCCCTTAAAATTAAATTTTACAAAAACTGTTTTTTTTTGTGCTAGGTGATCCTTTATTTAAAATATCAAGTTTCTGAACTTATATTTCAAGAAATATAAGAATAATCAAAATTTACACTTTTTCATTATTATAAGAACAAAAAAAAATTACCAAAAGCACACTTTCTTACCCCCGTTATAAAATGAATTTCCAAAAACAACATCTTCCAGAATGTTTGTTTCTTTACCGAAGGATCCTCTTTTCCATATTTCAATTTTATAGGATCATTATTTCAGCAAATATTTAAAGTACAAAGAGGATTTTACATTCCTAATTATAAGTTTCTCGTCAAAAATATACGTCAAAAAATATCAAAAGTACCGAAAATACACTTTTTTAGCCATTTTATCCCACTAAGAAGCGGAAAAACGTATTTTTCATAGAATGTTTTTTTTTACCGAATTTGCCTACATTATAAATTTTAAGATTCTAGGAAATATAAAAAGTTTCTTTAAATATAATTTTTGGAAATAAAAAAGTACCAAAAATTGTAATTCCTGTACTTTTAATAAAAGGTACTTTTTATAAAGGGTATTTTTAATGAAAGGTACTTTTTATAAAAGGTACTTTTTATAAGAGGTACTTTTTTTAAAAGGTACTTTTTATAAAAGGTACTTTTAATAAAAGGTACTTTTTATAAAAGGTACTTTTTATAAAAGGTACTTTTTATAAAAGGTACTTTTTATAAAAGGTACTTTTTATAAAAGGTACTTTTTATAAAAGGTACTTTTTATAAAAGGTACTTTTTATAAGAGGTACTTTTAATAAAAGGTACTTTTTATAAAAGGTACTTTTTATAAAAGGTACTTTTTATAAAAGGTACTTTTTATAAAAGGTACTTTTTATAAAAGGTACTTTTTATAAAAGGTACTTTTTATAAAAGGTACTTTTTATAAAAGGTACTTTTTATAAAAGGTACTTTTTATAAAAGGTACTTTTTATAAAAGGTACTTTTTATAAAAGGTACTTTTTACAAAAGGTACTTTTTATAAAAGGTACTTTTTATAAAAGGTACTTTTTATAAAAGGTACTTTTTATAAAAGGTACTTTTTATAAAAGGTACTTTTTATAAAAGGTACTTTTTATAAAAGGTACTTTTTATAAAAGGTACTTTTTATAAAAGGTACTTTTTATAAAATGTACTTTTTATAAAAGGTACTTTTTATAAAAGGTACTTTTTATAAAAGGTACTTTTTATAAAAGGTACTTTTTATAAAAGGTACTTTTTATAAAAGGTACTTTTTATAAAAGGTACTTTTTATAAAAGGTACTTTTTATAAAAGGTACTTTTTATAAAAGGTACTTTTTATAAAAGGTACTTTTTATAAAAGGTACTTTTTATAAAAGGTACTTTTTATAAAAGGTACTTTTTATAAAAGGCACTTTTTATAAAAGGTATTTTTTATAAAAGATACTTTTATAAAAGGTACTTTTTATAAAAGGTACTTATTATAAACGGTACAGAATTTTCAGAAAGTACTTGTTTCTGAATGTTTTATTTCACTAAATGATCCTACATTCCAAATTTGAAGTTTGAATGGCCATTATTTAGTATATAAAAAAAAGTACCAAAAGTACACTTTTTTACCCATTTTACCCCCGTTGAATCAACATTGGCAAAAACCCAGACTTATTGAATCTTTTTTCCGGGAGTTGAACCTACATTGCAAATTTCAAGTTTCTAGTACTATTATTTAAGGAAATATAAAAGGTACCAAAAGTACAGTTTTTTACCCTTTTTACCCCCTTAGAATCATCATTGGCAAAAATCAAGCCCTAGTGGATCTATATTCCGGGAGGTGAACATACAGTCCAAATTTTAAGTTTTTCTGACCATTTTTTAAGGAAATATATAAGGTACCAAAAGTACAGTTTTTTACCCTTTTTGTCCCCTTAGAAACAACATTGGCAAAAATCCGGCCATACTGGATCTATATTCCGGGGGGTCAACATACAGTCCAAATTTCAAGTCTCTATGACCAATATTTCAGGAGATATAAAAAGTACCAAAAGTACAGTTTTTTTCCCTTTTTACCCCGTTATAATCAACACTGGCTAAAATCCGGCCTTAGTGTATCTATGTTCCGGGAGGTGAATATACAGTCCAAATTTCAAGTCTCTATGACCATTATTTCAGGAGATATAAAAAGTACCAAAAGTACAGTTTTTTACCCTTTTTACCCCCTTAGAATCAACACTGGCAAAAATCCAGCCTTAGTGGATCTATATTCCGGGAGGTGAACCTACAGTCCAAATTTCAAGTCTCTAGCTTCAGCGGTTTGGGCTGGGCGATGATGAATCAGTCAATAAGTCAGTCAGTCAGTCAGTCAGTCAGTCAGTCAGTCAGTCAGTCAGTCAGTCACATTACTCTTTTATATATATAGATAATGTTGAAAACAATTATTAAATTTCATATTTATATGTTTTAGGGCTTAAATAAATATGGAAAAAGATGTTAGTAATATTTTGCACGTAATATTTGATAACTCAACTCTAAAAATAAAACTACACTAAAAAAAAAATGTGGCAAAATGACAAAAAAAAATCTTAATTTTTATTCGGAATTGTTGTTAAATACGAAGTGGCAAAAAATTAAACCGAAATCGAAAATGTTTTGTAAGTTTTATTGCTTAATAATTAAGTTGGAAAAATATTTGTTGTCAGCCTCAAAAATGCCGGGTAAAAAAAGTAAACTTACAAGAAAAAGTTGTAAATTCACCAAAAAAAATGTGTAAACTTACAAAAAAAAATTGTTATTAATGCAAAACTACAACTTTTCTTTTTAACTTTTTGAAATTTTTTTCAGCACAATATTGATAATTGTTTTTGTTTAATTACCTTATAAATTTGTAGAATACATTTACAAAAATAAATTTGTAAGATTACAAATAAAAATTAAATGTTAAATTTCCTGGTAATTTGACAATTTTTTTGTTGAGTGTACCATTGGCAAATCCAACAAGGACAACTACTGCCACTGCAACTACTCCTACAACAAAAAAAGTGCAATTGTATTTGTTGTTGGTAGAACAAGTTACACATATTAACTTTTTAAGTTTATTAATTGCCATCATTTGAACTTTTATTTAATTTACGAGTAAAGCTACAATACACATACAAGAAAATCTAATCATATAAACACACATACACACACATACACGCTCTAATAAACGAAAATATACAACATACAAATGGATTTACTACAGCGACATTAAATACTACGTGCTGTATGAACGTATTAGTGTGTGTTAGTAGAATAGTGTAAATGTTGGAGAAAACTTATAAACGTTTATACACATTATAGAAGGAAAAAGTACAACAAAAAAACAACGACTAACTAAAATGAGTAAAAGACATAATGTAGTTTAGAGAAAAATCTGTACTTTTTTCCACCACCCTTTTCTAAAAAAAAAACTAAGGATGTTTTTGAAAATTGTAAAAAAAAGTTTATGTTCATTTTCTTTTCGTATTCGTTTTTTTTTCGTAAAAGACGGTTAGACGACCTTTTTAATGAATGTCAAATGTGTTAAAGACAAGCCAAAGTATGATATAGAAAATGAATCCTTACAAAAAAAATATTAAGAGTGTAAGTAGTCGAATATAAATGTTTGTATGTTAGGCTGGATCGATTTTAGCTTTTTAAAAACTGGTAAAAACAAAAAGTTTGATATAAAAAAAAAAATAAGCTTTTAGCTTAATCAGCAAGCACTTTGGATCTGAAAATCAGGAGATGAAAAAAAAATCATCATGCAATTCGTTTTTCAATTCATAATTTTTAAATATGGAAATGGTTTTAGAGTGGTGTCTATTTTTAAAAGCGACTTTGGTGTCCTGCGGCTGAACACAGCCTTAATTTCACTACCCGAGTAAAAATAATTTAATATGATCTTACCCACCAAAAAATACTGCTTGCCTATAAGCAGGTTTGTAAGGGAGTGATTTTTGGTGTCTGCTTACAAACCTGCTTACGTATGGCATGATATTTATTCGCAATGTCCCACTTTAGAGCATTTCTTTCGAGCGCTTATATCGGCGCAATGAATATGAATTGAAATCATGCCTTTTCTTAAATATTTTTAGTATTTTTTTAAGTCACTGCCATACTTTACTGCAACCGGTATGCAGGTTAGTATGCCAACAAAATCTCTCCCTTACACTACTGCATACGGTATGCAGCTGTGTAAGCGAATGTCATAAAAAAACAATAACACCAAAAATCATTCGCTTACACAAGTGCATTCCTGTATGCACTGCTTCCAAAATCTCTATTATTTTTTGCTGGGTATATACTTTTATCCCAGCAAAAAATACTCGAGATTTCGGAAGCAGTGCATACAAGAATGCACTTGTGTAAGCGAATGATTTTTGATGTTGTTGTTTTCTTATGACATTCGCTTACACAGCTGCATACCGTATGCAGTAGTGTAAGGGAGAGATTTTGTTGGCATACTAACCTGCATACCGGTTGCAGTAAAGTATGGCAATGACTTAAAAAAATACTAAAAATTTTTAAGAAAAGGCATGATTTCAATTCATATTCATTGCGCCTATATAAGCGCTCGAAAGAAATGCTCTAAAGTGGGACATTGCGAACAAATATCATGCCATACGTAAGCAGGTTTGTAAGCAGACAACAAAAATCACTCCCTTACAAACCTGCTTATAGACAAGCAGTATTTTTTGGTGGGATATAGTCATATTATTTCATATATGATCATGTATGACACTATGTATTGCGAGATAAATTTATATAATAAATTTTGATTTGCGATTTTTTTAAGATATCGCCATACATAACTATATGTTGTAACATCTGGTCCCATGTATCATTCCAAATTTCTAAGTGTTTTATATAAAATTTTATATGCCTCCATTATTTTTTAATTTTTCTAAGTTTTTTCCAAGCACATGTTTTTATCGCGAACATTTTTAAAGTGTTTTATATAAAATTTTATATGACACCATATTTCTTTATTCTTCTAAGTTTTTTACAAGCACAACTTTTTGATCACGAAAATTTTCTAAGTGTTTTATATAAAATTTTATATGACTCCATTTTTTTAATTTTTTTAAGTTTTTTTCAAAGAAATTTTTTTTTATCGCAAATATTTTTTATATAAAATTTTATAAGACTCCACTTTTTAAAATTTTTCTAAGTTTTTCAAAGGACAAATTTTTTATGAGCATATATTCTAAGTGTTTTATATAAAATTTAACGTGACTTCATTTTTTGAAATTTTTCTAAGTTTTTTTCAAGAACAACTTATTTTTTTTTATTTTAATTTTTCAACTTTTTATTAAAAACTAAAAAAATTACATAAGATTTATAAAATTGTATAAATTTTAATATAATTGGATATAATTGTATATCATTGGATTAGACCAAAACTCGTATCAAAGTCGATATAAAATTATATAAAGTGATATTATTAGATAATATTCGATCAAATCTAATGAAACCATTTTTCGTATACAATTATATCAAAATAGACACGAACCCATATAAAATTATATATTGCGTCATATCATTTTTTTTACTCGGGTATGCATAAGCAAACGACTAAACAAAAGAAATCAAGAATTACCCGAGTAAAAATTTGTATATGGTGCAATATATAATGATATGTAACACAATATATATTTATACGCAATTTGATCCGAATAATGGTGGATGTTTTTGCATTAAAAAAGATCAACTTGTATAAAATATAATCTGATTTCATCCGAGTTTTGACCAGACATTGCCATATATTGGTGGATCTAATTAGATCTAATTGCATAAAAACATATAAAATCCTGGTGTTTTTTGGTTTGGGTTGAGATACACCACAGGTCAACGATACATTCACCAAACATTTAATTTTCTAAAACAAAAAAATGTTTGGGTACGCTTCGAACCAGATATGTGATATACATAACCCTAACAAGAAATGTTTAGGAACATTTTAAAAAGTTTCTTATACTTTGCCTAAAAAACTTAGAAAATTTTTGGTTAATTGGAAACATATATAGTTTTATATGGAACAGCATAAGCTAATTTTTGGTTAATTGTAAACATATATAGGTTTATATGGAACAGCATAAGCTATATATAATTTTATGTTAAATTATACAGAAAAAGAAATTTTGTATTGACCCTCATATAATTTTATATAATTATATCAACCGTACACCTTTTAATCCGAATCATGATTAAATTATATATAACTGCATATGATTGCATTTAAAAAATTTAGAAAATATCCCACGGGATATATAATTATATATGATATATTATGTTTGTATCAAATTATATATTGTTATATATGTTTATTTTTACTCGGGTACTGATTTCATTGCTTTGAAACCAAAAAGTGTTGTAAATTGGATTAAAATTTACCTCCTAGTGAATAAGAGTTTTTTTGATCAGCTAACCCGAGTAAAAAAAAAATGATATAGTCATATACAATGTTATATGGGAATATAGACCTGTATATGTATATATGTGACACTTTATGTTTCTAGATACAATTATATATTGGAAAAAATATTTCAATAATTTTTGATATAGTTTCTGATAATGTTCTATATTATTATATGTGGTCACATATATAATTATATATGCCGTATATAAATATACAAGATTGGCCAAATTTAATACAGCTCCACATATAAATATATATGGTACCATGCAAAATAATATATTCCCAGTCAGAAATTGCCAACCGTACCAAAAATTTTGTGTTGGTACAATATCGGGCTAGCCAAAAATACAACATTGTATAATATAAAACAGTTTTACTAAAAATATTGTGTTGGCACAACTTTGAGTTTACATAAAACACTACACTATAGATTATAATTTAAAAGTTTAACATTTTTATTTTTTTAAAAAGTTTTCGATTTACATAGACCTCAACTCTTTAATCTAAGTGAACACTTAAGTAGTTGCTTTTTCAACCAATTTGTACAAAATGGTAACTAAAAAGCACGACATCGAGATTTTCAATACATCCCTAAGCAAAAGTTAAATCAAATATCGTAAATTTGTAAAATCAATGTTAACCCAACGTTAAAACAAAAGTCGAGCGATCGTTGGC
This sequence comes from Pegoplata infirma, assembly GCA_963921195.1. Taxonomy (NCBI): domain Eukaryota; kingdom Metazoa; phylum Arthropoda; class Insecta; order Diptera; family Anthomyiidae; genus Pegoplata; species Pegoplata infirma. The sequence goes on along the minus strand of OY992536.1, from coordinate 53,651,288 downwards.
CACTGTTATCATTTCAACGTCGGAATGACGTCGTAGACTTAGAAACGGGTATGATTCGCCAACGTTGGTACCGTCGCCGCCAACTTCATTCCAACGTTGGCCCGTTTGTATTTTTCTGACTGGGTTATTATATAACAGCAAAAACAACAAAAATTTTCTAAGTTAGTTTTGATATTATTTTATGTAATTTTATACAAAAAAATCTAAATTGTTGAAGAGAAAACCAATAAGTTTAAATTCAGACAGGGCAATTTTAATTGCCGCAATTCTGATTTTATAGTGTATCGAAGAGAGAGGAAAGAATCTTATCTCTCTCTCTGATACACTAAAAAATCAGAATTGCCGAAATTAAAATTGCCCAATGTAAATTCGGTCTAATAAAAATTTTAACAAAAAAGAATTTAGATTTTTATCAAATTAAAATGATAAAAAAAAAATTGGAAGATTGTTGCTGATTTGAGAAAAATATTTTTAAGCAAATTTTCTATGATTAGGAAAGTGTTAGTTAAACAAATTGTGAATGATTAATGAGCTTTATTATTGTGTGTGTAAGGGTCGAACCAGAATCAATGCGTAGCGCAAGACGTAAAAAAAAAAAAACAAACACATCAAATTTGAAATTTTTACGTCCGTTTGATTTAGGTAACTCACATTTAAATATTAGAAACGAAAAATTATTGGGCGTTACGCCTTACGCGACGTAATTTGATTCAGGTTGGACGCTAAGAAGTAGTTTTAAATTTGGCTCGTAGATTTGAAGTCATTTTAATATATTTTTTAAATCTTAGTTTTAGTTTTCAATTTCCTTTTTGAACGCTCTTCTAACTAATTAAAGAAAATATTGTAATTTAATATACCCATTAAGGTTCTGTTTGCGTTCACGTGAAAAAATTTGTCAAAAAATATTTTTGGCAATGAGGCTTTATAGTGGGGAAATCGTTTAAACTGATTTAAAGTATATAAAACTGCATAAATTTTGCAATAAAATGGACATTTAAAATTTGCTATGATTGTTTCTTTCTTCTAATATTTAAAAGATTTTTAATAGTTTTTATTACGATTTTACGCGTTTCAAAAATTTTCACGTGAAAAACAAATTATTTAGCTTAAGTTAAATAAACAGTTGAGTGAGTCGTGAGTGATTAGTTTTTCTTGAGTGAGCGTATGTAAAAATTCACTAAAGCACCCAACCATATTCTTATTAAAATCAAAAAGATTGTTAAAATCATGAAGATTGTCAAAAATTAATTTAAAACCGAGGACAGAACTTCAAAGAATTTTATTATGTAGTTCAATTCGTCGTTCCAAATAAAACTTTAATGATTTCATTCATTAAACAAATTTTAACACATCACACGAATTCGCATTTGGTATAATTCAATTTTAAAATATCGATTTCATTCAATCTAATGCATTCCAAGAAATATTGTAATCGAACGGACCAAATAATAATAATATACAATCCCATTTTATTTTTGCTGTCTGATGCTTGCTGCTGCGTTGTGAAGAAACAATAACCAAAATTGTCAATGTAGTGTATTTTTGGCAAATACACGATTTTTGATGTTTGTGTAGCGGTTTTTTGTAATACAATGTTGACATTATTGTTATTTTTTAGTAAACAAAAAGTTCTAAAAAAATACAAAAGGTTTCCATTACATTGTAGTCTCAAAAAAATATAATTATTTTTTAATGGGCAAGTCCCTTTCTTCATCTTAATTTGGTTCGATGCAATCCTACGGAAAACCAGAGGGTGATGCTGCTACAAATATTATGAGTGTGAAATTTTGGAGGATAAATGAATACGTATATCAAATCAAACAACGAACATTTTTGCCTTGTGAACTCGTGGGTTCATCCAAACTGTCGAGTGGAATGACTTTTATTAGCCGTCTTTGTCTCTGCCCAAAAAGTGCATACCATATTACAAGTTTGGCAATGTTATTGATCAGTGATTGATGCCAAGACATTCTTGCGATGTCCGTCGATGCATGGAAGATTCCATGGAAGATGCAGCTATACATATATGTCTTATGATCATAGGCTAGTAAGTTCGTAAAGGGGAAACTTTGTCCAGGGGAACAATTTTTTTACTTTTGCACAACGAATGAAACATTTCAGTTGTAACTGAGATCGTGATTGAGAAGCACACGTTCGTTCCTGGTATTAATTTTGTTAAAACCAGACACGTGGGTGTGTTTGTTGGCCATTCGTATAAGTTATTTCTCACCCGCATTTGGATTGGTGGTGAATTCGATTATAACTGTAATATACAGTTTTCCATCGTGTTTGTTGCTGATACTCATGCACTCGTTTTGACGCCTCGTGGCGTCTATTACTAGAAATTGGTGGAGGACCACAAAAAACTCATCTTAGTATATTTATTTATACTATTTGTGCCGTCTAATTTATGTTTAATATGGTTGAGTGCCATTAAAACTCATCGATTGAAGAATTAAAAGGATTTGCCCTGTTTCATTAAGGGTTGTTACCAGCCCTAGGAAGAGGGAATCTATGACAGAAGAATTAGTAACCTGTGACTTGGTTACACACCTGCTAGCACTGGCATATAAACGAACGTTTTGCCATAATTAAAAGTCTAAAAAAAAAAAGAATGAAACATTTTTATGCAAGTGGTTTATAGTCTCCGCAGTATGTTATTAAGTGTGTAACGCATCGAGATATCGGTCAGGGAAGAAGTACATATGTTTATGCACTCATCTCTTCATGTAAACTTAGGTTTTGTGAAAATGGTGACGAAATGACATTTCATTTCTCTTTATTCAGAGCTTGAAAAATCGTTAAGACGATCGTAGCTTATACTTTTTTGAATTATTTTAAAATTTTTAATTTTCACCTAAAACATACAAGTAATTGTAAATATAAATTATTTAAAACAAAAAAGTCACTTATATTTGCTTTTGTTGTTAATTTCATACAAGCAATTTGGCTTTTCACTATTTGATAATTGCGAAAAAACTCTTTTTGGTCAAACAAATGGAGAGTGATTTGGGAAACTTTTTCCTACAAATCTGATTTTGCAAATTTACGAACTTACAATTAGCCAGCCTATTATTATAAAACATATTTGTGCCAAACTTGAAAAGACTAGTCCTTTTATTTTGGTCTGTACATTGGCTTCCACAGACGGACGGAAGTAAAGATCATTGCTACACTATGAATAATACATATAATTGATGGGGTCCTAGTCTGATATTTCAATGCGGAATAACCCCTTATACTGTGAGTTAAAAATTATTTTTTTTTTCTAATTTCTTATACCTATTTTACACTATCACACTTTTCCATTATACACATCGAAATTTACCACTTTCCAAAAGATTTTTGCATTCCTTTTTAATGGAAACCTGGTTGTATCTAATAAGTGAACAATTTCTGCCAAAAAATTATTATAAAATATTTCCCTAACATGGTGAAATTACGCTTGTATAATGGAAAAGTATAATAGTGGAAAGTGGGTATTAGTAGCATAAATGTATTATTTATGTAAATTTAATTTTTTTTGTAGCCTAAAAAAAAAAATAAACACAAATTAATTCAATAACTACATAAAAAATATTTGTTTTATTTTTAAAAATTGCTAGTCCAAATTTTATTAAACAAATTTATATGAAATATCAGATCATATAATGTGTAATATAATTGGATAAAATTTTACAAAACCATATTAGACCAAAATTCGGATCTAATTAAATCTAACCATATCATATATGATATTATTAGATAATTTTAGATAATTTCTGATACAGCCAATTTTGAGATCAGATTAGATAAATTTAGAGCTGCTACTAGATTAATTTAGATATAATTACATAAAGAACCAGATTAATTTTTTTACTCGGGAATAATTGACAATTTTTTTTTTCACCAGCTGTTGAATAAAACGTAATATAAGAGTAAAAAAAATGATATGACACAATATATAATTTAATATGGGTTCGTGTCTATTTTGATATAATCTTATAAGAAAAATGGTTTCATAAGATTTGATCGAATATTATCTAATAATATCAGTTTATATAACTTTATATCGACTTTGATACGAGTTTTGGTCTAATCCAATGATATAAAATTATATCCAATTATATTAAAATTTATACAATTTTATAAATCGGATGTTTTTCTTATTTTTTAATAAAAGGTTGAAAAATGAAATAATGAAAATAAGTTGTTCTTGAAAAAAACTTAGAAAAATTTCTAAACATGCAGTCATGTTAAATTTTATATAAAACACTTAGAAAATATTTTCAAAAAAATTTGTGCTTGGAAAAATTTTAAAAATTGAGTCATATAAAATTTTATATAAAACACTAAGAAAATATTTGCGATAAAAAAATGTTCCTTTAACCTTTATGTGCTCGGTAGTCTACATTTGTAGCATTTTTGCAGAAAAAGTTGTATAAAAAAAAACTGTCCACAACAACAGGGTCCGATATTTTCAGTAGCTTCCTAAAAATCAATTCTAAGCAGTTTTAGCAACCAACCCTTTAAAAAAATAATTTACAGCACCTCCCAGACCCTACTTTTCAAAATGACCATCTCCTGGCGGGTAGTCTACAAATGTAGACATCATATAAAATGTATGGAAATTCACATCACTTTGAGCTTTTATTTTTCGCTGGCGTTAATAAATTAAACGATGAAGATACACATGCATTGTGGAGTACAGAAGCAGTTTGTTATTACCATGCAATAATGCCAAAATCTCGGTTCAAGGACATTTTGCGGTTTATTTGGTTTGATAGAGTTGCTGGACAGGTTAACGATAAGGTTGATCTAATATCTGCGTTATGGGCTATAATGAGCAACAGTCTTCGCCGGTACTATCAACCATCGGGAGAAATTACAGTTGACGAACAACTATTTGCATATCACGGATTTACGCATCCCACCCAAGCCTGCAAAGTATGGCATATAAGTCTGGTTCACATGCGATGTAAAGTAATTTTTTCCTCTCAACAGCGATATTCTTGTATAAATCTCGCTGTTGAGAGTTAAGAAGAGCTCTAATGCAAGCCGTGCAACAAATGTTGGAGAGAGTGAGAGTTGAATCTGGGTAGGCATTTGATGTCAAAAAATTTGCTCTGGTCTTTGGCAATATTTTTTAACATGCTAGATATATGCGCTCTATCTAGCCGCATTCATTATATTTTCGGAAAATAACGACCATATCTACCAAACAGTCAAACGACGAAAGTTCCTGCGAAACCTTGCAAAGTAGCCCTTCATGCCAGCAACTGTACAGCGCTCTGAAAATGCAAGGGTATTAGGATATGCTCTAAGTTAGAGCATATCCTAATGTTAGAGCCTCTAACACACCTGGCCATTGAAGTGGCGCTTGATAGTTTTCCTGTTTCTGGCACTAATATGAACCACCCGCCTGATATTTCTAACAACATATGCACCCTGATCGTTGTCTATATTGTAAAGTTTAAATTTAAACATTTTCACCTTAACTATGTATCTAAAAATCATATATTTCTTAATAATTATGTATTTAAGTTGAACACTCTGCGTGCTAGTGTTTTTTTCATATGTTTTCCATAAAAAAAAATATTTGCTACAAATGTAGACTTCCGACCGCCAACGTAAGTTTACAATCCCGAGCACATAAAGGTTAAAAAAACTTAGAAAAAATTTAAAAGATGGAGTCATATAAAATTTTATATAAAACACTTAGAAAATATTCGTGATAAAAAAGTGGTGCTTGGAAAAAACTTAGAAAAATAAAAAAATATGAAGTCATATGAAATTTTATATAAAACACTTTGAAAATATTTGCGATAAAAATATGTTCTTGGAAAAAACTTAAAAAAATTAAAAAATAATGGAGGCATATAAAATGATATATAGAACACTTAGAAATTTGCATTGATGCATGGGACCAGATGTTACAACATATAGTTATGTATGGCGATATCTTAAACAAACCGCACATCAAAATGTACTATATAAAAGTATATAAGATCATATTAAATTATTTTTACTCGGGATTTTATTTTTTCTTCCACATTTTGTTTTTCATCAATGTTTTTATACATCAAAAAAAAAAATTTATCAAAAAATTTTTTTTATGAAAAATTATTTTTTCTGCTCAATTCTTCGAGATATCGCTAAAAAACTCGCTAAACTATTATTTATTAACTACTTTGTGTTATTTTTGGTCTGTAAAAATTAACGACAAAAATATGGTATGCAGTTTGAATTTGAGGTTATTAAAGTTGACAAAACTGCAAGCATAAAAATTATAGATGATCAATTTCCCAAGAAATTGCAAAATTACTGTTCAAGGTTTTATATTAATTAATTTATTATTTCTTTAGTGTCTACAATAAAGGAAAAAAAGTCAAGAAACGACGAATATATTGCATGCACTTTAAATTTTATGTGGTTAAAGGTGGTAAAACTGCTCAAATCAATATCTTGACTGCTAATTTACGCGAAAAATAAAATTTTTTCCAATTTTTTATTTTTTTTTTAATTTTGCGATTTTTCGTGAAATTGAAAAGATATGATCTCGATTTTAACTGTTTTATGACCTGTAAATAAATAAAATTAATTCTGCATACTCAGGTTTTGAAGATATTTAAAAAAACTTCGTTGTCGAAATTGTAGAAAATACAAAAACACTAATTTCGCGATATCTCGCGAATGCGAGCAGCTACGTTTTCGCTGTTAACAGTTTTTTGACATTTAATCAAGTAGAAATCGAACTGCGTTTACACTTTTCGTCGACACTAAAGTTGAACCTAAACATCGCTGAGGCTCACCGTGTAAACTCATTAAAAATTGTTTTAAGAAAAAAAATGAACACTTTTTGGAAAACTTTGTTTTAGAAATTTTTTAATAAATATCCAACTTAATTTTAACTTCGTACTGTACGAAATCATGCATTGAACTTACAAATTTTTAACAGAATAATGTTTTAAGGCTGGTAAGTAATTTTAAAAAAGTTGCAGAACGCCATCTTAGTTTGACTATATAAGCTAACGATTGACAAAAAAGAAAATAAGAATTTATGTTTTCATTTTCTTAAAACCAAAAATTTTAGTAACTTGGGTTTGTAACTTGGATAATAACTCACCTTAAGGTGAACATAAAAAAAAATATTCACCATCTGGTGAATAAAACGTAATATAATTATTTTTCATCAATATTTTGTTCATCAATATTTTTTTTCATCAATATTTTTTTCGCCAATATTTTTTTTTCATTTATATTTTTGTCGTAAATTTTTGTTTTTTTTTCATCAATTTTTGATTTTTTCTTTCATCAATATTTTTTTTTCAACAATATTTTTTTTTTTTTTTTTGCATCAAAATTATTTTCTTATCAATATGATTTTTAATCAATATTTTTTTATCAATTTATTTTTCTAATACCATTTTTAAAAAAAAATTTTCATACATATTTTGATCAATATTTTTTTTTTTTTAAATTTTTGTTTTTGAGCTCAGGTTCTAATTATAATTCATGTTATATATGATTTGAATTCAGAAATTTTATTTTTCTAAAAATTTAAGACATCCTGGTTCGTTTTTATACCCTCCACTTAGTGATAGAGGGTATATATAAGTTTGTCATTCTGTTTGTAACTCATCGAAATATCGATCTGAGACCCCATAAAGTGTATATATTCATGATGCCCGATCGATTTTAAGACATTCTAGCGATGTCCGTCTGTCCGTCTGTCCGTCTGTCTGTGGAAAATGCTGTCGCGGACAAAATATTGCACAGAGATGACTGAAACTTAACGTATTTATTGGAAGTTCTCCCGAGAAGTTTGGTATTGCATTTGAGCGATATCGGTTCAGCGGTTCAAAAGTTATGAACGAAAATGTAAGCACACCTCAAAAATTTCAGTACATTCAACATAACCTAAAAATACAAAATGCTTTAATTCGGCTTCTGGTTGGCATATGTGAACATAATTGAACACCAAATGGCATTTAAACAAGTACGAACATATTTTGTGACAAAAAAAGAAAAAAATCGCGGATTTTTTTTAACAAAATTTTTTTTCGCGGAAATTTTTTTTTCAAAAAAAATTTTTTTTTTCAAAAGTAATTTCCTTTTAAATAAAGTTTTTTGCAATAATCTTTTTGAAATTGTGGAGGGTATCACTACATTCGGCAAGGCCGAATTTTACTTTTTTACTTGTTATTTACTAGTTTAATATAATCCAGTTATTATTGTCTTCAGAAAAACTTTTAATGTAAAATTTATTCAGTTAATAGTCAATTATATTCTATATGCAGCCACCAAGGATTGAACTAATTTTGTGTTTTCATCTAAAATTTTCTTATCAACATTTTTCATCAAATATTGAGGTTTTATCAAAAATCTTTTCTCGTTAAAAACTTTTATCGACAAACACAGACACACAGATAGATTGATATCTCTAGAATGTCTTAGAAACCTTCGAGGATCAATTATATAAAAACATAATGGCGTCCTCGACCTCATACATAAAATATTCCGTAAAATTAAAAATATTCTTGGTACAATGTACGAAACATTTTTTATATTTTGCGAATATCATTCGTTGTGCGAAATCACGAATGTTTTTGTACATGGTACACTCAAAAAAACCTTGTAAAATTACAAGAAAAGTTTGTAACTTTTTTTTTTGCTACCACCTATTTGACAAGAATTCCTTGTTGTTTTTTAAAAGCTTTTTACCAATAATTTTGTGATTTTACAAGCTTTTCACCAATAAAATTGTAAATTTACAGTTTTTTGACTCAATAAAACTTACAAGGAGGTTTCGTGATTTTACTAAATTTTTTGATATCTCCTATTTTACGAGAATTCCTAGTAAAAATTGCGAGCATTTTTTATAGTTTTACAAGATTTTTACCCATAAAAATGTAAATTTACAACTTTTTTGGCAAAATAAAACAAGAAATTGTCGTAAATTTACTAGATTTTATTAAGATTTTTTTTTGTAAAAAATCTTGGAAACTTGTAAAATTACAAGAAAAACTGTAAAATTAAATTAAAAAAAAAAATAATTTTAATCGAGAATTATTTGTTAAAAACAAGCTAACCTGTCAAATATTGGTAAAATGGGATTACGAAAATTTTTCTAGTAATTTGACAAGGCTTTTTTTGTGTGTACGAAAGAGTTCGTGTATTTTACGCATGGATTTTTTCGGTGTTTGTGAGAGTGTGTTGTGTCTGTATCAAATCTTTTATACTCTCCAAAATGTAAAAAAAAAATTACCACTTATGTAATACAATTACACATATATCACGTCCACAAAGTTAAATTTTAAAATCCTCTGCGTGCAAATTGGCGTTTTTCAGAGGTTGGTTAAGTTCTTCAAGAGAAGCTTCTTGCCCTGGTCCGATTTTGTTCATTTTAAAGCTTTAATAGGGCTATGAACACAAGACATATTCGAACAAAATTTTAGGAGTCTAATTCAGACAGAGAAAGGGTACAAAATTCAAAGTAATTTTTCATATTATTTTACTTTTTTAAAATCGAAACGACAGCCTAAATCGATCCTGCCTAATGTATGTTGTGATAGTTAGCATTACTAGTAGCAGTAGAACATTTATAGTAAGTAATATGGCGGATTAGCTTATTTTCATTTTATAAAGCTAGTTCTTCACACTTATGTACTTTAATATGTGATGCTATAAATTATTTACACAGTATGTGTTTAGGTTTTTTTTTCATTCGTTCGTTCTTTATCAGTGTGTAGATATATTTTTGCGTGTGTTGGTGTGGGTGAGCTTAAAATTAAATGTTCTCTAAAGGGAATCAAGAAAGACTTTCATGTTGTAAGACAAAAAAAAAAGGGTTGTACTGCATGTATGGTACATTATGTTTTCAAACATGTATGTATTAATTTGTAGTAAGTCCCAAAGTGAGTTATAATTCTTCCTAGAAAAATATACTTTCATATTACTAGTTAATATTTAAGGAAGGGTTGACTGCAATGAACAAAAAAAAAAAAGAAATTAAGTTACAAGTAATAAATTGTTTAGTTTTTATATTTTTTTTTTTTTTGTAATTTCACATTGCCATGAACATTTTTTATAAATTTACGAGTAAAAACGTATGAGTATAATAAATTTATTAATTGATTATAACTACACTTAAATGAAAAAAATTGTCAAAAATTGGTAAAACGATTAAAAATTTAAATTATTTTATTTTGTATTTCATCAGATTTTTTAGCTAATTTTACAGAAATATTATTTCTTACATCATGCTTTTTGGAGTTTCGAAAATTTTTAGCGGTAATCACAAATTTTAGCTATTTCTTGCAAATTTACTTAACAAAAAGATTGCAGTTAGATTTTTTTTTTTTTTAATTCATATAAAAGTGTTTTTCCAGAAATTTTTAGTTATGACACACAGTTTTTGCACTAGTTCACTAGAATGTCTTATTGTTAGAATCGATCACTGATCAAAATATACTGTTTGGGTAATTGTAAAAAATAAAAACAAAAAAATTAACACCTCGAAAAAAAACTTTTCGAAAATTTTCTTAAAAAAACAATGTTGCCAATCGATACATTTTCAATACCGTTATCCGTTTCAAAACCCTTTAAATTGAATATCGGTACCAATACCAATACCAAAACTCAGTTTTGGTATCGGATACCGGTATCCAAAAACCTTTTCCTTCGGTACCGATATTGAAACGGTTTTTCTTAAAAAACCATAGAGGTATTCAGAGTCTTACTTGCCAGCCCTGGCACTGGTGGTAAAAGAGCAATTTTCGAAATTACTTTTCAAAATACAGGTGTTTTTTGAAAAAAGTACTCTTTTGCTACATTGCCAGGGGTGGCAACAAGACTCTGAATACCTCTCATGTTTAAAAAAAAAATATATTAATAAAAATTTGTAAATATTAATAAAAACTTGCATCAAAAGTGCTTTTCTACACTCGAAGAAAAATGCTTCATCATATTGATGATACGGTTTCATTACTTGCTGTCACAATTTTGATGACAAATTTCTTCATACTGATGAAGCTTTTCTTCAATATAATGAAAAATGTCATCGAAATTGAAAAAACAAGTGATGACACATTTCATCATATCATTAAAAAGTGTCATCAATATGCCTTTCAAATGTTTTTTTTTTTAAATAATTAAAATAATATTAAAATAAATAAAACTATTGAATAAATATACTAAAAAAATATAAAAATAAAAAAAACAATAAAAGAAAAAAAATCCTGCCCTGGCTGGTACTTGAACCCATGGGTCCCCAGCTGTAGTATTTATTGTCGACGCATTAGCTAGTTCACCTATCTATAGATAAAAATATCGCACCACTAATTTGCTAATGTGTATATGTAAAGACTCAACATTTTTTGTTATATACATACATATTTGCTTATGGGGGTTTGTAGACACACACATTTTATTATTGTACAATATCCCTCTTTTTCCCTCTCACAGCTTTTTGCAGATCATAGTTACACACAAATTTTAGCGTCATATTTAGCACACAACAAACAAAACGGCTTTTAATTGTTATTATTTGTTGAAGCTCTGTAGATAAGTGGCTAGAGGCTAAGCCCAAGAAACAAGAGGTCCGGTGTTCAAATCTTGGTGGATACGAAAAACAGATATAAGTTTTTAAAAATTAGAAAATAACAAACAATTATAAGTAAATAAAAATAAATTAAATAAAATCAAATAACAAAAAAAATTTTTTTTTTTTCTTATTTTTCAAATAAAAAAAAATGTTATTGATGACACCGCTTCATCATATTGATGACAAGTTACATTGGACGAAAAATGATGCAACATTTCATCATATTGATGTTACTTTTCATTAATACGAAGAAGATTTTTCTTTGAGTGTACTCAAAAAAATTGTACAGTAGGCCGTATCGATTTTTACTTTTTTTTGTTTGAGCTGAAAGGGGTCCAAAAAGTGTCTATTGGGTGTCAAAATGACTCCGTAAAATTTTCGTAAAAATCGAAAATTTCCTTACCCTCCTGCAACGCGGTTCAAGTAAAATCCCCAAAAAATCACATATATCATCTTATTTTTAGGCAACAAACCTCTTTTTGTTGGGTTATATATTTGGAAAAATAGGTCTTCCCTGTCTAGACAAGATCACTTGCAAAAATATTGCAAAAATATTTTTTTCGTGAATTATGGTACTTTTAAGTAATAAATAATCGCGAAATCGTAACTTAATTAGCGATTTCTGTGCTATGGTGGAAAACCTTCTGCGGGAACATCATATGCCTCCCCCGAATTTTCATAAAAATTAAAAAAAAAAAAATGGGCACGCACAACGCGGATATAGTAAAAATTTCCAAAAAATCCATACTTCAACAGCGATGCGGGAGTATAAGGAAATTATTGATTTTCACGAAAATTGTATCGAGTCATTTTGACTCCCAATAGGAACTTTCTGGGCCCCTTTAAGCTCAAAAAAAGAAAAAAACAAGTAGAAAAGTTAAATTCGACTTTGCCGAATCTATGAATACCCTCCACAATGCATTTTTTTAAAGGGTAGTACATTTTTTTAACGTGAAAAAATTAACAATTTTGATTAGCAATATTTTATTTTGAGTAAAAAACTCTTTTTTTTGTCATTTAAAAAAAAAAAAAGAAAAATTACTAATTTTTTTTTTGAGTGTAAAATTTTTTTCGAGTGTAAAAATATTTCTGAGTGAATGCACGTACGTATGTACACAAAACATTGTCATTTTTGTAAAAAAACCTAAACTTTTTTTTTGTAAATTTTTTTTGAGTGTAAAGTTTTTTTGGAGTGTAAAATTTTTTTGAGTGTAAAATTTTTTTCGAGTGTAATTTTTATGTTACCAATGCTTTTTAAATTAAACAAGTTTAAAAAGCATTGCTTCAAAATTGAAGAAGTTTGAAAAGCATTGTTTAGTTACCACCAATGCTTTTAAAACTTGTTAAAACACGTGGCATTTTAGATGAAACTAATCTGAAATTCAGGGTTTTGCTTATAACTTTTGAACTACTGGACCGATTGAGCTGAAATTTAATACCAAACAGACCCGGGGACCGACAAAGATACGTGCCAAGCTTCAATAGTCTCATTATTGTTTTTCGAAAGTTATCGTGTTTTTATCTCGTAAATTCGCAAAACAACCTTGCCGAAATTTACTCTTTTGCTCATAACTTTTAAACCACTGCACTGTGGGCCAGCATTAAAGAATTTTGGCCAAAACTAGAATACAGAGGATAGAAGTCTTTATAATATGCCAAAAGAGGTTTAGGCAGTGGCTAATCACAAATCTGGAATCAAAAATTTAAAATACAAAATGGCGGATTCAAAATGGCGGCCATAAATTTTAAAATTTGAATATATAATACTTAAAATATTTGTTTATTAAGGATATGGCAATGCTGATTACGAATATGGAATCGAAAATTTAAATTCAAAATGGCGGATTCAAAATGGCGGTAAAAAACTTTTAGATTTGTATACATTGAACTTTATTTATTTGTTTATGAAGGATATGTCGTCGCTAATTACAAATTTGGAATCAGAAAATAGAAATTCAAAATGGCGGATTCAAAATGGCGGCCAAAAATTGTAAAATTTGTAAATATTAAACTTCAATTATTTGTTTATCAATGATATGGCGTCACTAATTACGAATATGAAATCGAAAATTTTAAATTCAAAATGGCGGGTTCAAAATGGTGGCCTTTAATTTAAAAATTGGTAAATATTGAACTTAAATTATTTGTTTCTACTTGATATGGCTTCGATGTTTGCGAATATAGAATAAAAAAACATTAAATTCAACATGGTGGATTCAAAATGGCGGCCATACATTTTAAATTTAAATATATTGAACTTCAATTATTATTTTATAAACGATATGGCCTTCCTGATTACGAATATGATAACGAAAATTTAAAATTCAAAATTTTCTAATTCAAACTAACATTTTCAGACAGAGCTTAGCAGCAAAGTGTTTTCGTGAGCACATTAATATAAACAAAATCCAAGAAAGTCGTAATTAACAAGAAAAAATGCAGAAAAGTTTTGTTATTGTAAATTACATCCAAACTATTTTATGGAAATGCACTTAAATGAAGAGGTGTTAACTTTATTTTAATTGACTTCTTTTTTTCTCACACAGAAATTATGTAATCAAACTAAAGATGAAATATTGCACCAAAATATACCCAGTAAAATTTTGAATTCCAAAGAATCGGTTATGTGTTGCGAATCGAATATATACTTTAACTGAACATGTCAACTTGTTGACGCTTTCAAACGAATAATTAATTTATGCTCAAACTCCGATAAAATCGCAAAGGCGCATTTTAAAAAGACCGCATTTAAAAAACACGGATAAAAAAGTTATTAAATTCTAATCCGGACCATTAAACTGCATTGAAATTTCAGCATAAATGTATCATTAAAAAGTAAAACTTAAGGACGTAGTTATACTGGATATATTTTATATGAATTCTACGATAATGTTGTTCTTAAAAAAAAACCCTCTCAAAAATGCTCATCAATTGCCACTATCGTCTAATTAAAGTGGTAACCCATAAATATCATCCGCTTAAATGCGCCACTGAATATGTGAGCATTAAGAATTTATAAAAGTCCGAATAAAAGCCGAACTAGCAAAAATATCGCCACAAGCAAAAACAAGTGTCGGCTTAATCATAATAGAGATTAGTATATGTACATAAATTTGGGGGTCCTATCTGTATATGTATATAGTATAGTTTACAGATTTTTGACAATTACAACTTAATAAAACCGAATTTCGCTAAATCCAATACACCATTTAATAAGCCTTCAAAAAACCTTTCGATCTGTATGAAATGTTCATATAGCTCCTTAGAAACAGATATGAAAAAACGAAATAATACAGTTTTCCCCCTCCCATTTCCCCTCTTTAACCACCGAGATGGCACCTAAAAAAACAGGTTAATATTAGATTTCGACCTTCTATAACATACGTGAATTGCAGAACAATCGGAGTGCAAGTGATTTTATCTTTCGTGCTAGTGTAGAAGTGTATTCTGAACGCCATTTTTTAGTTATAGGACAATATCTCGAAATTTTATGAATGGTCGCAGACGGTCGCAAAATTCTAGTTAGGGGACATATTAAGGAACACATTGGCATTAAAGGTTTTCCAAAATCGTTTGGAGCTTTTTGGAGATCGATGTTTAAAAATGGCGATTTTCAAAAAAATCTTTATTTTTTTGGGGAAACTAAAATTTTATACCTTCTTTAGATAATTATTGAAGTGTTTTAGATTTTTATATATAAATAAGTACTTCTTTAGTGATTTCTGAATGATTTTTAGTCAAAAATTCTTTAATTTACAAAGTTTTTTTAATATATTAAAAAGAAAAAAATTGTCACAAAAATTCGAAATTTTGACTTTGACCTCTTGCCAAAGAAAATCAGTTAGCCACAATATTACAATATTTTATTTACATAATATTGAACATTCTAAGATTTTAAATACATCAACAGAATTTGGATGCAGCGAAATGGACTTTTGGCCAAAAAACGGAGATCCTGGCCCACTGTGCACTGGACCGATTTGGCTGGATTGCAATACCAACCTGACCAGGTAAATGACAAACATATGTGCCAAACTTCAGTAGCCTCTGTAAAGTCTTTCAAAAGTTAGCGTATTTTCTACGGACAGACAGACGCACGGACGGACGGACGGACGGACGGACGGACGGACATTGCTAGATCGACTTAAAATCGATCGAGGATCATAAATATATATACTTTATGGGGTCCTAGACCAATATTTCGAGGTGTTACAAACGGAATGACAAACTTATATATACCCTCTATCACTAGAGTGGAGGGAATAAAAAACGATACGGCCATTGTACTCGTATTGTACACTAAAAAAAACTGTAATTTTAGCAAAAAAAAAAGCTAGTAAACTACACTCATAAAAAAAAACTGTAATGTTAGCAAAAAAAGCTTGTAAACCTACAAGAAAATTTGCTGATTTTGAACCCACAATTTTTTTGCTAAAGTTAGCAAAAATGTTTTGCCAATAATTAGTTAACTAAATTTTTTTTTGAGCTTAGTTCATACACATCTGAGGACCCCATTGGGTTCGGACCCGATAGGTCCAGACCCCGATGGGCCTACCCTAGTTGGGTTCCTTAAAAATCGTCATAGTTTTTGATCCAAAATTTGTGTCCGTTTCGCTCTACCTTGCTTAGTTTTTGAGATACTTGATTATAGGGGACCACTGGGGTCTTGAGAATTAAAAAACTTGATAACTTCAAAAATATTACTCGAAGAGCTTTTGGCGGTCTTGTTCTACGTGTTGAGAGCTACAAAAATGGTTTTGGACTTTTTGTTGTGTCGGCAATATTTACCGAGATATGAGCATTTTAAAATTTTCGGGAATGCTAAATTTTTTGGATCCAAAGTTAGGGCCAATTAAGGACCACACATGTGAAGAGGGATGCGATACTATGCAGAGCCCGAGAACCAAAAATGGCCTCCATTTGGCTCTATCTGGCTTAGTTTCCGAGATAGCGCCATTTTAAGTTTTCTGAAAATAAAAAATATTTACCATTTATTTTGCTAATATTAGCAAAAAAGTTTGTAAAAATTTGGTCACCTCAATTTTAAATCTAGCAAAAAAAAATTATTTCAAATTTTGTTTAAAATTGTTAATGCGCTAAATGAAGTTTACAAGATATTTTTGCTAACATACTAATCTCAACTAAAAATTAGCTAACCAGCATTAGCAAAAAAAAATTGTAAATCTACTAATGTATTATTTTGTGTGTGCAGATTTTTTTGGGATTTTTATTTAATCATCGATGTAGGTTAGGTGCACAATGATATTTTGACAGATGCTGATCAACATTTTTGGACAAAAACTTTTTTTTTTAATATTTTTTACATAACATACTCATCATCTTCCAACTTTTGAGGCGGATTTGGTTAAACAAAAATTTTTATATTTGAAAATCAGCAATTGTCGACCAAAATCGTTGTTTTGAAATTTTTTCAAACTTTGATCGCTGGTTGCCGACTGAAAATGCTCTTGGGATTTTTTTTCATAATTGTTCCCTCCATAAGCTTTTCTGTGGCCATCGTTAGGCAGGTATTACGAAATGGTATTACGAAATGAAATTCGATGGTTTAGATTTGATGGGACGACGTTTAGTATTAAAATTAAAAAAATATATGTTTTTAAGTTTTTATATCGACACCTAAAATGCAAAACGCCCTAACTAACAAAAAAATTCAAAATCGGTATTTTTATGGATTATTTTATTAATCTACACGTCCCTACAACAAATTAGGGTCACAAAATAAAAATTTGCGGTTTTAGGCGCCATGAAATAGCTCCCAATGAAATAAGTCCCAATGAAATAACTCCCAATGAAATAAATCCCAAATAAAATGAAATATCTCCCAAACCAAAAAAATGAAATAAGTCCCAAGAAAAATGAAATAAGTCCCTAACAAAAAATGAAAGAATTCCCAACGAAATTACTCCCAATAGAAATGAAATAAATCCCAATTTTTTTTTTGAATATTAACGTCGAAATTCATAAAAAATAAAATTAAATAATAACAGGTTTATTAATCGTATTAATATTAACTTTTATGAATTTGAAGGTAAATTTTTAACTGTTTAAATCACAAAAACACTTGATTTGTATCTTTTTAAAATAACAAATCTCTGAAGTGCCTACAATCCCTTCTGAACTTTTTTTGGAATGCAGCTTACTGAAACATTGATCAAATTTCTTTAAATGTTTGAATGATATCAGAATAATATTTCATGCAGAAAAAGAACAGAAAATAAACTCAATAAAAATATGAACTGAAATTAAAAAAAAAAAAATATATAAATCATCTTAATTAAAACAGTTAACAAGCCACGCATAAAACTTGAAAACAGATTTCTGGAGATTCCTTTTAGAGCTTCCAGGATTCTGTATAATAAATGTGGTAACAAAACGATTATTTGTTTGAAAAGATTTGAATGCATATAGGTGTGAAGAAAGCGGCGCAGGCGAAAAATTTTTACATGAGATTTTAACAAAAAATTAAAAAAAAAATCGCGCCATTTTTTTTTAATTTTTTGTTATTACGGTATTACCGTAATCGATTCCACTCAAATACCGTAACCGATTCCGAAACCGAAATAAAAAACGATGCCGATATCGATACCGTTATTAGTTTCGATTGTCGACGTTGTAAAAAATAATGATAGCATATTATTTCTGTAAAATTACAATATAATCTGCTAAAAATGTGATCAAAAATATTTTGAAATTCAGCAAACAGAACGCAGTAAAATTTCTGTTATTTTCTAAAACTGAAGGATAGAAATTTTAGTAAAAATATTCCTTTCAGCAGAACAATCTGCTGAAAGTTAGCTAATTAAAATTTAAAGTTGTTTTACAGATTTTTCGACAGGGTTTTTCTGTCAAGTGTAGCACCTCTAGAGCTTTAGCACTCATAAATTGCAATTAAAGTTTTCAAAAAATCATGTACCAATATTTTTTTTTTTGAAATATTAGCGATGATCCCCAATGTTTGCTATTTTTGCTCTAGCACAACTTTTGCTCTACCACCCCTAGTTAACTTATAAATTGCAATGAAAGTTTTGAAAAAAATCATGTATTTTTGAATTTTTTTAATATTTAGCGATGATCCCCAAGTTTTACTATTTTTGCTCTAATTCCAATTTAAGCTTTTTTAAAATAAATCCAAAAATTCATTTTTACATGAGCTTTTTTAAATATTTAATATTGGAATTTTTAGTTAACTAGATTATGCAACTTATTTTTGTTTTTTTTTACCTGAATTTTGGAAACAAATTTTGAAAAAAGCACAAATAAGTAAACTGAAATAAAAAGTTCAAATACCAAAATACTATTAAATGGTCCGCTAACATAATCACATCATGATTCACCAATAACAAATATTGACAACCTAAATTTGCCACGAAGTAAAAGTTTAACTTGTTTTATCATTTTCCTTCAAAAAAAAAGCCATTGAACTAAATTTTCTTTTGAGAAGAAGTAATAAAGCAAAAATATTCCACATAAAATAGCAAAATAAAAAAAAAAAAACTAAATCCACTTCATGGAATTTTTATGTTATTCAGAGTGTCAAGTGGTGGAAATAGTATTATTTCTTTGTCCTTTTTGATGCTACAAATATAAGAAAGAAAAAAAAAAAACAAGACATTCACATATTTGAAATCCTATTTATACCCTGACACCATATTACAAGATTACAACACTTGAATATAGTAGTAGACATGTGAAATTACCCAGCAAAATGTGAGGAAGTGTTTTTTATGCACTCCAAATAAAAAATTAATTTTAAAACAAAATTTGATACATAAAATGATAAAGTAAAAAATTACACTTAAAAAAAATTTTTTTCAATTTTTTACAATTTTTGCTAAATTTGCGTAAACATGGATTTTTAGAAATTTTAAGCAATGATCGCCAACTTAAGCTAATTTTGCTCTAGCATATCAAATAAACTAATAAAAACATATTCGCCACTTTTTCTTTGAAGTGCTGTAAAACCTAAACCAGTAAACGTTTTTCCTAAATTCTCGTTGATTTAAGAAGCTATATATTTTAGCATTAAAATGTATACTCCAAAGGGGGGTGAAATAAAGCCATAGGCAATAAGGCCATATGGCCCTATTTCCCAAAGAGTTGAGAAATAAGGCAATATGGTATTACCAACCACTGTTGGAAATAAAGCCACATATACTTATATTATTTTATTATTAACAAATAAAACAACATTTTATTAATGGAAATAAACGAAAATATGTCTTTATTGTTAGACTTTAAGTTTAAGACAGTTTTCTAAATCTCTTTAAAATTATAATATAGGTACATAAAATATATTCAAGTTCTTATTCTAGTTATTATGTTAAGTTGTTGGGAAAGGGAAACTGTTTAGCGGAAGAGGAACAATAACTTTAGTTAAATGAGTAAAATAAAATAATTAGATAACATATAAAGAGAGAGAGAGAAAGAGAGTAAATGATAAAGGTTTATTAGTTAATAGGAAAGGGAAACATTGAACGGAAAGGGAAAACGAACTTCCCTAAAATAATGAGAGAGTTAAATTAAACATTTATATGAGAGAGTAAGAGTAGAAGAGAGAAGGTACACATATTAATAGGGAGGCTCACTATTATTATGTGACTATATGGCTTTGTTACTCATTTGAATATTTTTTAAAAATGTTCATCATTATTTTGCGGAGAGTGTGGAAATATATTTCCACGTAAGTCCTGCTACCCTAAAAAAAATATTTAGCGAAGCCTCTAAATTAATTTATGGAGTCTAAAATGGCGTACGGACATAGCGCCCAAGGTCTTATCGCCCAAAACCGTAAATATCATATCGCCAAGCTGTGACGGGGGGGTGAAATAAAGCCATAGGCAATAAGGCCATATGGCCTTATTTCCGAAAGAGTTGAGAAATAAGGCCATATGGCGTTATTACCAACCACTGTTGGAAATAAAGCCATATATGGCTTTGTTACTCATTTAAATATTTTTTAAAAATGTTCATCATTATTTTGAGGAGAGTGTGGAAATATATTTCCACGTAAATCCTGCTACCCAAAAAAAAAATTATTTAGCAAAGCCGCTAAATTAATTTATGGAGTTTGAAATGGCGTACGGACATAGCGCCCAAGGTCTTATCGCCCATAACCGTAAATGTCATATCTCCCAAGCTGCGACATATAGCCCAAAATGATAGGTCTAAAAATGTTACTTCTCGCAAAACAAAATTGTCAAAAAATCCGAAATATTTTATTTGGGCAAAATGTCGAACTTACGACTTCTATGATTTGTGTTTTTGTAATAAAGGTTTTCTGCGTAGCCGGCCTTCGGCCTGGCTTAGGGATTACATACTCCATGCATTAAACCCACCCTCTCTGCAAACCAAAGCTATTTTGGTTATCAGGCCTTTTTGAGGCATAACAAATTTGATAGCGCAAAGGCCTGCTACCCTAGAAAATTTTACTTTGCGGAGAGGGTGGGTTTAATGCATGGATTTTGTAATCCCTAAGCCCGGCCGAAGGCCGCCTACACAGAAAAACTTTTTTTGTTAAACAATCTTTAAATTAAAAACCCTGCCAATAAAAAATTGGTGCCTCTAGACCCCTCTAAGTTCCGAGGTTCCTGGTATATGTGGTTTTTTAATTTAAAGATAGTCAAAAAAATTTTTTTCTGCGTAGCCGGCCTTTAGCCTAAGCATAAGCCCGGCCGAAGGCCGGCTACGCAGAAAATTTTTTTTTTTTTGACTATTTTTAAATTAAAAAACCACATATACCAGGAACTTCGGAACTTAGAGGGGTCTAGAGGCACCAATTTTTTATTGGCAGGGTTTTTAATTTAAATATTGTTTAACAAAAAAAGATTTTCTGTGTAACCGGCCTTCGGCCGGGCTTAGGGATTACAAAATCCATGCATTAAGCCCACCCTCTCCGCAAAGTAAAGTTTTCTAGGGTAGCAGGCCTTTGCTCTTTCAAATTTGTTATGCCTAAAAAAGGCCTGATAACTAAAATAGCATTGGTTTTCAGAGAGGGTGGGTTTAATGCATGGAGTATGTAATCCTTAAGCCCGGCCAAAGGCCGGCTACTCAGAAAACCTTTATTAAAAAAAAAAAAACTCAAATCACAGAAGTCGTAATTTCGACATTTCGTCCAAAAAAAATATTTTTTTGTATTTTTTGACAATTTGGTTTTTGGAGAAATAACATTTTTAGGCCTATAATTTTGGGCTATATGTCGCAGCTTGGGCGATATGACATTTACGATTTTGGGCGATAAGACCTTGGGCACTATGTCCGTACGCCATTTCAAACTCCATAAATAATTTTTTTTTGGGTAGCAGGATTTACGTGGAAATATATTTCCACACTCTCCGCAAAATAATGATGAACATTTTTAAAAAATATTCAAATGAGTAAAAAAGCCATATTTGGCTATATTTCCAACAGTGGTTGGTAATAACGCCATATGGCCTTATTTCTCAACTCTTTGGGAAATAAGGCCACATGGCCTTATTGCCTATGGCTTTATTTCACCCCCCCATTTAAAGCAACCCAAATCGTCGAAACTGCCCCAACCATGGGGCAGTAATACTCCATATTAGGGTTATTCATCACATGGCATTATTAGGGTTATTCATCACATAACATATTGTTGTAGTCCAATGGACTATCGTATGTAAAATTGTTTTAAATATTTTTGTTGGTTATTGACAATCGTTGCCTTATTAGTATGGCGTACGGACATAACGCCCAAGTGCATATCGCCCAATTTAAAAAAGTCATTCCACCCAAAAAAAAATGTGTGTTAAGTAGTTGTTGTTGCAAAATTTTTTGGACGATATGGCCATTATTTTTGGGTATTGTAACAATTTTCTTTAAATTAATATAAATTATCAAAAATGTCATATTACCCAAATATCAAAATGTTGAATTTATAAAATGTCATAGCGCCCAAAAAAATAATCATAAAATTCACCAATAATGTTTTTTTTTTTTAAGACAATGTTTTAAAGGTTTTTTGCGTAGCCGGCCTTCGGCCGGGCTTAGAGATTACAAAATCCATGCATTAAACCCATCCTCTCCGCAAAGTAAAGTTTCTAGGGTAGCAGGCCTTAACACTATCAAATTTGTTATGCATCAAAAAGGCCTGATAACCAAAATAGCTTTGGTTTGCAGAGAGGGTGGGTTTAATGCATGGAGTATGTAATCCCTAAGCCCGGCCGAAGGCCGGCTACGCAGAAAACCTTTATTACAAAAAAACAAATATAAGTCGCAATTTCGACATTTCGCCCAAAAAAAATATTTTGGATTTTTTGACAATTTTGTTTTGGGAGAAATAACATTTTTAGACCTTTCATTTTGGGCTATATGTCGCAGCTTGGGCGATATGAAATTTACGGTTTTGGGCGATAAGACCTTGGGCGCTATGTCCGTACGCCTATTAGTATGGTACAATTTTTTCGTCTTTCTAATTCTCGTTGTGAATTAATATTTTAGGTTGTGCACAAACGATTTGTCATTAGACTCGTTTGCTACTTTGTAGTAAATCGTTTCTATTTTTTGCTAAATAATCTTGACAATATAATATGACAAATTCCGAAACACGTGTCGATTAAGTCTTGCAAAAATGACCAACATAAATAAATTTAAAACAAAAAAAAATAATTTTCTTGAAAATTATGCTATGAGAATATCAAGGTTTCAATTAGTTAAGAAAATAATGACCTCTAGCCAGAATAAACATCCTCAAAATATAGTAATTCTTGTTGTCTTTTTCGTTAGTTGTTAGCTAGTCAAACTGAGGTGGCGTCCTGCAACTTTTTAAAAATTAAACACCAGCCTAAAAACATTATTATGTTAAAAAAACTGAAAAATTCAGTGGGCTCTAAAATAAATTGAGAGTGCTAAACCCTTTGCGTGAGTGCTAAACCCTTTGGAGTTATTGCTACTACACATAAGTACTTTCAAACGATCTTGGTTTGGTTGAATGGGCTGTTGCACTGTGTTATTTTCAACTATAGTTTTATGTAGGAAAATAGTTAACCAATTAACTCCAATTAAAGTTTATTTTAGAAAAATTCGTGTCAAAATGGATTTTTAGAAATGTTTGCTATAATGCTCAATTTTTACTATTTTTGATATATCACCTCGTTAATTATAAATTCGAATTTAATTAGATAAAAATATTACATAAAAATTTATGTTAGTTGAATTAAATTAAAAAAATTGGGGAACTTTTTTAGCGAAGATACCCAATGTTTGTTATTTGAGTTTTGGCACTTTTAGTTAACTACAAAATTAGAATTGCATATTTTTTAAGATTAATTGATGTAAAAATGCATAGTTTCAAATTTTAAGCAAAGATTCCCGATTTGTGCTGTATTTGTGCTAGCACCTCTCATTAACTAACTAACACCAATTAACGCCTTTTTTAGTCTCATGGAAAATCGAATTTTGGAAATTTTTATCGATGATGTCCACCTAATCCAATTTTTGCTCCAGCACCTCCAGTTAACTTATAAATTGCAATTAAAGTTTTTTTTAGAAAAAATTATAAAAAACGTCGGTTTTTAGAAAATCTCATGGAAAATCAAGTTTTGGAAATTTTCATATAATTTATATAATATTTTCAATATAATTTTATATTTTTTCAATATAATTTTTGCTGTTTTTGTTCTAGCACCTCTAATTACCTAATAAATTAAATGAAATTTTTTTTTTAGAAAATTCTTATCTCAATTTTTTGCTGTTTTGCTCTAGTTAAGTAGCACTTAAAGTTTCTTTATTACAAAAAAAAACTTGTTCAAAATAGAGTTTTGGAAATTTTTAGCAACAATCTTTAATTTAAGCTATTTTTGTTCTAGCACCTTTATATAACAAATAAATTGCAATTAATTTATTTTTTTTTTTTAAGAAAAGTCGTGTAAAAATTGACTTTTAGAAATTTTAAGTAAAGGTCCCCAAAATTATCTATTTTTCTCTAGCACCTTTAGTTAACTATTAAATTTGCAATTAAAGAAAAATTCATTTAAAACCGGATTTTTTTTTTAATTAATTAACGATGATCTCAAATTGTTGTTATTAGTGTTCAATCGCATTCAATTAACTAATAAACTGCAACTAAAGTTTTTCTCTTAGAAAAATTTGTGTTAAAATTATTTTTGGAAATTGTTTGCAATGATCTCTGAATTTTGATATATTTGCTCCAGAAATATGTTAAATTTATTTTTTTTAATTTGTAGCGATTTTTGCTTCCGCTTAACTTTTTTGCTGGGTTTCCCCTTCAGACATCAGGTGAAGTGCTTTAGTACAAGTAACAAAAAAAAAATTCAAGAGAATTACTTTTTTCTTTTGCTTTTTTTGTTGCTGTCGTGTCTTAAGAAATCTTACTTACATGCATTTAAACTAGATTTTAAATGACATTTGATGGTTTTTTAAATGGGTTTTTAGCCAGCGGTGTTAGTAGAATTTCTGTTGTTCTTGGTGGTATGAAAACAAAAATCACAAAAGACATATTAAGAGGTAAGAGGCTAAAGAAAATATTCGTATATTACTTGATTTATGTTTATTTAAAAGGCTTTAATACACAAGGATTTTTTTCGCAAATTTGTATTAAATCTTTGAAAATCTAAAAATCACTTTATAAAATGTCAAAAGTTTTTATATGGTGGTTTATTGGAGTTTATTTATTTGTATGACAATATTGCATTGTCATATCACAATATTAAATAGAATTTTATTGCGCTACGCCATAAAACTAAAGTATACTACAAGATGGTGGAATAGGGCGATTTGACAAATTTCTCGTAATTAAACTCCGTTTCAAATATACCCGGCAAAATTTTCTGTTCCAAATAATCGCTTCCAGAACGCATCATATTACCCTGCAACCGATTCTACTTAACGTTCCAGAATCAATGATTTTTGTTTGAAATTGTCCCGAAAGCAATCGATTTTTAAAGCAAGTAGTTTTTTTCAAAAATTATTTTACATAGAAAATTTTGTTGTGATTACCATCAAGAATCTATTGTAGTAGGAATAGATTCCAAAAAATTTTCCTGGGTATGTTCCTTATTCTGGTAAAATCTCTTTCTCCTAGAGCTGTATTTAAAATTTTATAGAAAATAAAAGTCTTTAAGGGGTGGATCCAAAGAAATCGATTCAACATGATTGATAGAAA